>WNWK01000212.1:252500-312500 GCA_009830355.1 Cherax destructor | reverse complement strand
TTGCTGTGCCCCCTTCTTGCTGTGTTCCCTTCTTGCTGTGTTCCCTTCTTGCTGTGTCCCCTTCTTGCTGTGTCCCCTTCTTGCTGTGTCCCATCTCTGAAACATTCTGTCCCTATTCACCTTGTCAATTCCTCTTAGTATTATGTACTCACCTAATTGTGGTTGCAGGGGTCGAGACTCAGCTCCTGGCCCCGCCTCTTCGTTGTCCGCTACTGGGTCTCTGCTCTCCCTGCTCCATGAGCTTTATCATACCTTGTCTTAAAACTATGTATGGTTCCCGCCTCCACTATATCTTTCTCTAGACTATTCCACTTCCTGACTACTCTGTGGCTGAAGAAATGCTTCCTAACATCCCTTTGACTCATCTGAGTCTTCAGCTTCCAGTTGTGTCCCCTTGTTTCTGTGTTCCCTCTTTGGAACATCCTGTCAATATCTACCTTGTCAATTCCCGCAGTATTTTGTATGTCGTTATCATGTCCCCACTATCCCTCCTGTACTCCAGTGTTGTCAGGTTGATTTCCTTAACTTCTTCTTAGCTCCTTAGTCCCTTAACTCCAGGACTAGTCTTGCTGCAAACCTTTGCCCTTTCTTAACACCCCTCACTATAATGCACCCTGAATACGCCTCTTAATATAACTATTGTAAGAAAAGCTTTATATATTCTACACATCCCACATCCACCAGGAATGCAACATCGACCAAACTTGGGTGCGTCAAGTGGTTTAAACCCTCGCCATTACCAAAACAAACCCTCCACGAGAGACTATTTTTACCGCTGAGAATGAAGCAGAGACCCAGGTTGAGGCAGCTGCTTTATTCGGACATTAACGTCGAAGGTTAGTAGCCTTGGGTAGCCCAAGACAGTCAGTCAGCGAGGATGATTTTCATTGGATTCCTTAGGTCCTCTGTTGTATGATGCGACCCACAACAGTCGGGTAACACCCGACTGGGAAAATGTTCTGTTAGTGGGTTGATATAGTAAAGGACTTGCCAAGTATGGGCCAACAGGCCTACTGCAGTGTTCCTTCTTTCTTATGTTCTTAATTAAGTACCTACTCACTGATGGGTGAGCAGGGGCAATAGGTGTAGAGGAGCATACCCAGTGTCTCAACCCGCCCCAGGATCGAACTAGGGATCATCAGTAGTGAGTGGCAGGTGCGACCACTACAACAAATGCCAGAACAAGTTACTGATGCAATAACGTTTTTCTGTGCAGAGATTTATTAACGACATGACCTGATACAGTTATACACAGAAACACTGCCTCAAGAACAAATAAAAGAGTGATCTGCAACCTGAGTACTGTCTTCAATAATATGGCCAGTACCACATTTACCTCTTACCGCTGTGAGGTCTAAACTCAACCACACAGACACAACCTCTGGACTCCATAACTCACTCCACACATGACATATATCCTGAATTAAAGTGTTTCGTTATTACTCTTTATTTAATTTATTAACTAAATTGTTGCAATATACTCGTGAGATGTGCACCATCATGGTGTGGTGCACCATCATGGTGTGGTGCACCATCATGGTGTGGTGCACCATCATGGTGTGGTGCACCATCATGGTGTGGTGCACCATCATGGTGTGGTGCACCATCATGGTGTGGTGCACCATCATGGTGTGGTGCACCATCATGGTGTGGTGCACCATGATGATCTGTAGCACCTATATATATATATATATAGTAACAGCCTGTTTGATCAGGCCCTGATCCACTGTGAGGCCTGGTCATGGACCGTGGGGTCATTGACCCCTGGAAGCATCCTCCACGTATACACGTGCATGACCTTGTTTTCTAGCTTAACCCCAAAAACCAATATGAAGTTGTCACTTACGGCAAGTGTCAGTTATAAATGTTGTTACCCAACATGCAACAGTCAAAGGAGCCTCCTCCTCCTGATGTGTTCCTTCCTTATCGGCTTCTCTCCCACTTCTCTCTCTCTCTCCTCTGACCACATAAATGGCTCTCAGCAAACCTCTTGAATGATTCTCGCCAGAATAATAAGCACCTTCACTGCCTGGGCTAACCCAACACACACTACACACTATGGCAAGTCACACAATACTTGCCGTCACAGTTAACTCCGAGATCATTAATTGTTTAATTTGAGATCAAACACGCAAGTAGGCGTTATTTAGAAGGTATTAAACAGCATTACGGTATAATTCCCTCCTCAGTTCATTGTTAATACAACACTAATTCTGTTTTTGTGCCGCTTATTTTGGGTACACTGCAACGCTTCTTACCCATAACGCGACCCACACCAGTCGGCTAACACCCAGGTACCTACTTACTTCTAGATGAACTGGGGGGAAAACAGGCATAATGAAAGATGCCCAGGTTTCCACCCGCCTCAGATGGAACCCTATTCCTTATTTGAGCTGCGCTTACTAAAATATTGCGTCACATTTAAATTTTTGACAAATCCAACTTTTATCTTGGACTTAACACTGACAGATTATTTATCAGATGGTGTGGGGATTGCTGGGGGCAGAGAGCCGGGCACTGCTGGGGGCAGAGAGCCGGGCACTGCTGGGGGCAGAGAGCCGGTCACTGCTGGGGGCAGAGAGCCGGGCACTGCTGGGGGCAGAGAGCCGGGCACTCGCCCACTTGACCCACTTAACCATCCAGGCGAGCACTTAAACAAACACTAGCGCCGTCACTGAGGGCCTAGTATAGACAACAATTCCCTTAGGTAATACTTTGTGTTAAGCATATGATATACGTCATTGACTTCGCTTTAATGCTGTTTTAGTGTCAAGACAACCGTGGCTCGGTTGGTAGCGCACTCAGCTCATACACTGATTGTCCCTCGTTCGATCCCCGGTACGGGTGAAAACACTGGGCGTGTTTCCTTATAATACCTGCTGTCCCTGTTCATCAGCAAGCAGGTACCTGCTGTCCCTGTTCATCAGCAAGCAGGTACCTACTGTCCCTGTTCATCAGCAAGCAGGTACCTGCTGTCCCTGTTCATCAGCAAGCAGGTACCTGCTGGGTGTTAACCGACTGATGCGGATCGCATCCTGGGGGACAAGATTAACCTAAGTTGACCGAAATGTTCTGCATAACCAAAGGCTAAGTTTGTATAAGTTGTATCATGTACTTGTAGAAATAAAGACTATCATTATTATTATTATTATTATTATTATTATTATTATTATTATTATTATTATATCAAAACATCCATGAACAGACCTCAACCATAAGCGGTTCATAGCTCGGTGGTAGTGTTCAATCCACAACGCAAAGAACAGTGTTCATCTAGCAGTAAAACTGTAATGTAGGAGGTAGTTGTCTATTATGAGTCTCATACTAGAGGAGGACCTAAAGACCCTAAAGTAAAAAGAAGTCATAGTATTTACCTTTCATGGGTTATCCTTGGTTAATAATGCGAAGAATCTTCTTGAAGTGAGGTGAGCATTTAGCCCCGTGTGTCGCAAATCTCAAGACATTGTTTCGAGGTGACCTAAGTGGCAGAGGTAATTACCGCCCACCATCCTCCCTCCACTTTCTTTTTAATCTCAGGTCATCGGTGTCACACATTTATTTCTTTTTTGTTTGGAGACCCGACTCACTCAGCTCTTTCCTCATGATGACGAAGGTAAAAAATATAATATTTACCTAAGTAATGTTTGAAAGAGAGCAGCATCAGCAGTCAGCAGTCATCAGCAGTTTCACTCCGGCTGTTACTTTCTCTGTCATCAATCATTGTTCTCCTGACTACCATTTACAAGATGTAATTAAAAAAAAATGAGAAATCATATTAGTGGACAAATCAGTACTGTAGCTCACAGATGGCTCTAACTGCACCCTGGATTAAACAAGGGTTGCCTAATGTAAGTACACACTTAGAAAACATGTTAATGAAGCTAATGTTTCGTCTGCATCTTAAAATTAGGTATGGGACTTCAGAGAGCAGACAACCTTGAGTTGATGATTCTTGATGTAAGTAGGTAAAGGAAGGAGGCGCAGGGGACGAGAGAAGAACAAGAAAGCAAGGAACCAGAGAGGAAAAACGAAGTAAGGGGTCAGAGAGGATCGACAGAACACGGGGTCAGAGAGGATCGACAGAACACGGGATCAGAGAGGATCGACAGAACACGGGATCAGAGAGGATCGACAGAACACGGGGTCAGAGAGGACCAACAGAACACGGAGTCAGAGAGGACCAACAGAACACGGAGTCAGAGAGGACCAACAGAACACGGAGTCAGAGAGGACCAACAGAACACGGAGTCAGAGAGGACCAACAAAATACTGGATAGTGAGAAAGAAAAACATTTGAAAGTGTAGGTCAGCCTCTAGTCAACAGCAGCAGGAAAAATCTTGTCACAATCAACACACTCCATCACGCTACCACTTCATAAAATCTGATCAAAATACTTACAAGCGAGAAAAGAAAAGAGTGAAGTTGTTCTTTTCATTCTTGAGCTACACACATGTTAAACTGCCATGAATATTTCATTCTTAAAACTGGGACAAGTTATTGATCATATCAAGCGACATAACAATATAGTGAAAGTACGTAAATAACGAAGGACCACAATGATACTTTCAATAAAATTGATACGAACTGTTTTTGACGTTAAAATTGTAAGGATTTAAGTTTCATTTATGTTTATGCTTGAGAGAAACCAGTTTCAGCCCGAGTTATAGCTTATTATTAAGGTAAAAACAAAACAGCAGAGGTTACATTTATATTAATGGTAATAATCATTTCGTAGCTCAAAACTAGATAAGACACAAGTGCAACATTTAGGTACCTGTGGAATAAAGTTACCTAAATACTGCACATGTATTTTATCTACTTCTCGGTAATATATACCGATGTTACAATCAAAACTACGTGTTCATAAGTAGAGAGTGTATTTGTTTACGTAGCACAAGAGCATTGTCCTCGTACCCTGACCTGTATCACATAGCTTTAGAGCTGTATAATATACATCAGGATGGTTAGTTTACCATCGTACACGACTACATACGATGGGCACTCATAAAAAAAATAATGAAATCTGTCAGCGTAAACTGGGAGACTTAGGAGGCGCGAGAGTTTCCCTGTCTCCTAATATCATGTTTATTTCCCCCTATAATCTACCTTGTCCATAATTACTATCGCATTTGCTTTGTCTGTTTCGTAAGGTGAAGTCCAGGATCTTTCCTTAATTCAAGGTATAACTTAACAAATCTCTGAGGACAACTGTGTTGCAGAGGCAGACAAAGCAAATTCGATAGTAATTATGGACAAGGTAGATTATAGGGGGAAAAATAACATTATTAGAAGTGAGGGAACTTATGTACCCCTTAAAATAGGTGTAGGATATTGCTAGGTATTCCCAGTAAGGAATCAGTAGCTATGGAAACTATAAAAGTTTTCTTTCAGCAAGACTGGAGTTACTTTTACACAGGAAGTATATACTACTAGCTGAATGTTCAGTGAAAAGTAATAGGGTATCATCATTATGTTTATTTTAAAGGTGGTTTAGCGCTTGTTGATAGTAGGAGTTTGTGTTGATGACATGTAACTGAAGTGATGTAGAGTGCTACTGGAAGGTAGAGTGTTACTGGAAGGTAGAGTGTTACTGGAAGGTAGAGTGTTACTGAAAGCAAACTTCAAGATCAGCTGTTATCTTGTGATCCCAGCGGAGATAACTCACGTTGTTTGATAATATTGGGTTATCTTAGGCTAAATCACAATAATACAATAAAAGACTGCGTAAAACGCCTGCTGCCCTCAACAAAACTGTAAAAATTTCAACGTATAATTATATAACGAAGAAGTATTAAATATGAGTTCCAATATTAAAAAAAATTCAGTTTTATAATAAGCACTGAGATAATAATACACATATACACACACACTCAAGATTGTACATATGTGACTTATTTTCTCAGACTGTCGGTATTAACATACCTGTACTTGTACGCCAAAGTAGGTACACTTTTATGAATTTCGCTTTAAAATAACTCTTTTTTGCGTTAACATTAAAACAACGTTCGCATTCACCCCATCATTGTCTTGATTCACTACACGGTGACTTTAGTTAGCACTCATGAACCCACAACAGAAAGTGAGTATTATGTTTAAGAGGCACCTAAGTCCCCCTGTCTTCTAATAATATGTTCATTTTCCCACCTTGTCCATAATTACTATCGAATTTGCTTTGTCTGTTTCGTAAGGTGAAGTTCAGGATCTTTCCTTAATTCATGGTATAACTTAACAAATCTCTGAGGACAATTGTGTTGTAGAGGCCTGAGACCTCTGCAACACAGACAAGGCAAATGTGATAATAATTATGGACAAGGTAGATTATAGTGGAAAAAATGTGAACATGTTATTAGTAGTCTTACGTGCCCCTTAAGTCCTGCTCCCTCAAGAATGACGGTGAAATATTCCTACATAAGACCCAGCAGGAGTGTCTCTCTCTCTTGGTGAAGTAGCAGCAGGTGGGTCAGCCATTACCTCACCCTTATAAGGAGGTCGTGGCTGAGTGCATCTGAGCACCGTTCATGGCTACAGCCACGATAACTGTTTGTCTTCATATTCATATATACCGGTTAATATATATATATATATATATATATATATATATATATGTCGTGCCGAATATGTAAAACTTGCTATTTTGGCTTAAATAACAACACTTAAATAACACCCTCCGGGGTGTGAGGGGAAGAGGTTTACAGAAAGCAAGTTACAGAATATTAAGGAAACTGTGTATGTGTGTGTGTAACATTTTATGTTACGAAATGAGGTGATGCCTCTAAGTGCACTGCAGGAGGCCTACTGGTCCTCTGTTTCAACAGCAAAAAATATATAAACTGTTTCCAGCAAAACAGTAAATTGCAAATATCTTAAACCTTTCAACAGATTAACATAGAGAATAATATCCATCCAATAAGAGAGAGAAAAAGCTGTAGAGGTAATTACAAATTAAACACATCAGGACATCAGTGCAGGAGACCTGCACTTTCTTCTCGGCAGTGACATCCTACGTGAGGACTTTAATGATTGGTTCAGTAATATGATAGCGCAGTGACTACCTTCCATCTCTTCACCTGGAGGACGAGCCTCCAGCACCAGAGCACCTTAGTCTTATTCATGTCCTTGTAATCCTGTGTACTGTTTTCCCTTGATGTACGTAAATATCTGCACTTGTACTTATGCTTGTAACTTGTGCTAGTATGGGTCAACAAGCCTGATGCAGTGTTCCTCTGTTCTTACGTTCTATGCTGTAGTTATGCAACCAGACTGATGCTACTGAAGACGCTGTCAGCGTAAATTCTTGACTTGTCTTATTGTTGCAGGGTTTTGCTAGTGATGACAGGTAGGGTAAGACACATGTGCATAAGTTGGGTATCTTATCTTTATTATTGTTTGAAACGTTTCGCCTACGCAGTAGGCTTCTTCAGTCAAATATAAAGGAGATTAAATTGGAGGCAGCAGCCGTAGTAGCGAAGTAAAGATGATGTAATCAGTCAATGAAGGTTGGAGATATAGTTTTTGAGGTGGTCAGTCCCCCAGCCTAGAGACGTTCTCACCTTCATAATCTGAAATAATGGAAATCTGAAGCATGAAAATGGATGAGAGACAATTTTTTTTATTAACACATCGGCCGATTCCCACCAAGGCAGGGTGGCCCGAAAAAGAAAAACTTTCATCATCATTCACTCCATCACTGTCTTGCCAGAGGGGTGCTTTACACTACAGTTATAAAACTGCAACATTAACACCCCTCCTTCAGAGTGCAGACACTGTACTTCCCATCTCCAGGACTCAAGTCCGGTCTGCCGGTTTCCCTGAATCCCTTCATAAATGTTACTGTGCTCACACTCCAACAGCACGTCAAGTATTAAAAACCATTTGTCTCCATTCACTCCTATCAAATACGCTCACGCATGTTTGCTGGAAGTCCAAGCCCCTCGCACATAAAACCTCCTTTACCCCCTCCCTCCAGCCTTTCCTAGGCCGATCCCTACCCCGCCTTCCCTCCACTACAGATTTATACACTCTCGAAGTCATTCTGTTTCGTTCCATTCTCTCTACATGTCCGAACCACCTCAACAACCCCTCCTCAGCTCTCTGGATAATAGTTTTGGTAATCCCGCACCTCCTCCTAATTTCCAAACTACGAATTCTCTGCATTATATTCACACCACACATTGACCTCAAACATGACATCTCCACTGCCTCCAGCCTTCTCCTCGTTGCAACATTCATCACCCATGCTTCACACCCATATAAGAGTGTTGGTATAACTATACTCTCATACATTCCCCTCTTTACTTCCATGGACAAAGTTCTTTGTCTCCACAGACTCCGAAGTGCACCACTCACCCTTTTTCCCTCATCAATTCTATGATTCACCTCAAGTCGGTATTATATATCATTTTCATCATACCCGACACAGCAACACAACGATATCTTGGTATAGAGGACATCTTCCACAACTAGTTTTGAGTGAGAAGGGTTGGAATCCAGAAAGACCTCGTTACGATGGGCCAGTAGGCCCACTGCAGTGATCCTTAAATTCTTGCCTTTTCCTGCTAGTGGTCACCGCCTCCTGCTACATGTTAGAGACCTTCTCGCCTCACCTGGCACAGTATTTAAAACCCCCATTCCTCTGCCTCAGCTTAGCATTGTTCCAGACTGGAGCTGCACTCATCCAGCCTGAGGGACTCACCACCTCAGAAACTATTTCCCCAAGCTTGATGGACTGATTACATTATCTTTACTTCGCTACTAGGCCTGCTGCCTCCCGATTTAACCTCCTCTGTATTTAACCGAAGAAGATAAATTGGAAACTTATGCAACATCTGGGTATGTTTACTTCTAGACGTTTCGCTATCCAGTGGTCTTATCAGCACAGTGTATAAACCTTGGTATTTGATACCGACAAACTGGTTTATAAAGACAGGTGAGCAAACACGAGGATATATTTATTAGAAACGTTTCGGTCCTGGGACCTTGATTACTTCTACCATACAGAGGTCAAAAGAACGGTTTATATAGGCGGAGAGTGAGGTGTGACACACAGTGACCTGTAGAATGACGTATTGTTTACCTGACCTCATATCAAATGTCATTTTTCAGGTCACTGTGGTTCACGCTACACTCTCCGCCCATACACACTGTTGTTTTTAGTCTTTGTGTTAGAAGTGGTCAAGGTCCCAGGACCGAAACGTTTTCTAATATGTCCTGGTGTTTGCTCACATGTCTAATGCAATATATGGACATGTCAGCTGCACCTACTCTGAAAAAAGTTTGACTTTGTTTTCACATATTGACTCAAATTATTCTCACAGTAACTTTATAAGCAACCATAATGTGATCAACTGTCTTGAACTTACCTTAACTCTTTCATTATGTGGTCAAATAAAGCCTGATTTTGAAGACCCTCTCCAGGCGGCTCCTCGAGTGGGTGTTGATGTTGAACTGCAAGAGACTTCGAATAAGGTTCAATCTCTTGCCAGGCATCACGTCTGCAGCCTTTGAACCTTAGTCATATTAACACAATAATCACCTATTGCAGCAAGTTGATCAACCGTCCCAATGTACGACAGGATGCTAATAAAGGCCATCAACTCAAAAACGTCTATCTTGTGAATATGATAATAATATAGAATACTGACAAGTAGATAACTAAGATACATGTGCAACAGTTTGATAACTTTATTCTGAAAATTTTCGCTTACACATTAGGCTTCTTCAGTCGAGTACAGAAGAGACAGCAGAAGCAGTAGACATGTAAATACGATGTAATCAGTCCATCACTCTTGAATATGTAGTTTTGAGGTGCACATTTGTCTTACTTATCAAGACATGGTGTAAAATACCAACAGATGTGAAACTAAACACTTGGTCAGAGTTAAGATGTTGCATGAGGACGCGAGTCGCCATGTATGGTTCCTCTAGTTTAACAGAGATAACCAAAGACGGAGTTGATGTAGTGGAAGAGACGGGAATAGTGTAGTTGTGAGACAGGAGGCAGCGTGACTATAACACCTGTGAGACAGGAGGTAGAGTGACTAGAACACCTGTGAGACAGGAGGTAGAGTGACTAGAACACCTGTGAGACAGGAGGCAGCGTGACTAGAACACCTGTGAGACAGGAGGTAGAGTGACTAGAACACCTGTGAGACAGGAGGCAGCGTGACTAGAACACCTGTGAGACAGGAGGTAGAGTGACTAGAACACCTGTGAGACACGGGGTACAGGGACCACAACAGCTGTGAGACAGGGGGTACAGGGACCACAACAGCTGTGAGACAGGGGGTACAGGGACCACAACAGCTGTGAGACAGGGGGTACATGGACCACAACAACTGTGAGACAGGAGGTACATGGACCACAACAACTGTGAGACAGGGGGTACATGGACCACAACAGCTGTGAGACAGGAGGTACAGGACCACAACAGCTGTGAGACAGGGGTACATGGACACAACAACTGTGAGACAGGAGTACATGGACCACACAACTGTGAGACAGGGGGTACATGGATCACAACAACTGTGAGACAGGGGTACAGGACCACAACACTGTGAGACAGGGGTACATGGATCACACAACTGTGAGACAGGGGTACATGATCACAACAGCTGTGAGACAGGGGTACATGGACTCACAACAACTGTGAGACAGGGGTCAGGACCACAACAACTGTGAGACAGGGGTACATGGACACAACAACTGTGAGACAGGGGTACATGGATCACAACACTGTGAGACAGGGGTACATGGACACAACAACTGTGAGACAGGGGTACATGGATCACAACAGCTGTGAGACAGGAGGTACAGGGACCACAACAACTGTGAGACAGGGGTACAGGACCACAACAGCTGTGAGACAGGGGTACATGGACCACAACAACTGTGAGACAGGGGGTACAGGGATCACAACAGCTGTGAGACAGGGGGTACATGGACCACAACAGCTGTGAGACAGGGGGTACATGGATCACAACAACTGTGAGACAGGGGGTACATGGATCACAACAGCTGTGAGACAGGGGGTACAGGGACCACAACAGCTGTGAGACAGGGGGTACATGGACCACAACAACTGTGAGACAGGAGGTACATGGACCACAACAACTGTGAGACAGGGGGTACATGGACCACAACAGCTGTGAGACAGGAGGTACAGGGACCACAACAGCTGTGAGACAGGGGGTACATGGACCACAACAACTGTGAGACAGGAGGTACATGGACCACAACAACTGTGAGACAGGGGGTACATGGATCACAACAACTGTGAGACAGGGGGTTCAGGGACCACAACAACTGTGAGACATGGGGTACATGGATCACATCAACTGTGAGACAGGGGGTACATGAATCACAACAGCTGTGAGACAGGGGGTACATGGATCACAACAGCTGTGAGACAGGGGGTACATGGATCACAACAACTGTGAGACAGGGGGTACATGGATCACAACAACTGTGAGACAGGGGGTACAGGGACCACAACAACTGTGAGACAGGGGGTACAGAGACCACAACAGCTGTGAGACAGGGGGTACATGGACCACAACAACTGTGAGACAGGGGGTACATGGATCACAACAGCTGTGAGACAAGGGGTACAGGGACCACAACAACTGTGAGACAGGGGGTACATGGATCACAACAGCTGTGAGACAGGAGGTACATGGACCACAACAACTGTGAGACAGGAGGTACATGGATCACAACAGCTGTGAGACAGGGGGTACAGGGACCACAACAGCTGTGAGACAGGGGGTACATGGATCACAACAACTGTGAGACAGGGGGTACATGAATCACAACAGCTGTGAGACAGGGGGTACAGGGACCACAACAACTGTGAGACAGGGGGTACATGGATCACAACAGCTGTGAGACAGGAGGTACATGGACCACAACAACTGTGAGACAGAGGGTACATGGACCACAACAACTGTGAGACAGGAGGTACATGGACCACAACAACTGTGAGACAGGGGGTACATGGACCACAACAGCTGTGAGACAGGAGGTACAGGGACCACAACAGCTGTGAGACAGGGGGTACATGGACCACAACAACTGTGAGACAGGGGGTACATGGACCACAACAACTGTGAGACAGGGGTACATGGATCACAACAACTGTGAGACAGGGGTCTAGGGACCACAACAACTGTGAGACAGGGGTACATGGATCACACACTGTGAGACAGGGGTACATGATACAACACTGTGAGACAGGGGACATGGATCACAACAGCTGTGAGACAGGGGTACATGGATCACAACAACTGTGAGACAGGGGTACATGGATCACAACAACTGTGAGACAGGGTACATGGACCACAACAACTGTGAGACAGGGGTACAGGACCACAACAGCTGTGAGACAGGGGTCATGGACCACAACAACTGTGAGACAGGGGTACATGGATCACAACAGCTGTGAGACAGGGCAGGGACCACAACAACTGTGAGACAGGGGTACATGGATCACAACAGCTGTGAGACAGGAGGTACATGGACCACAACAACTGTGAGACAGGAGGTACATGGATCACAACAGCTGTGAGACAGGGGTCAGGGACCACAACAGCTGTGAGACAGGGGGTACATGGATCACAACAACTGTGAGACAGGGGTACATGATCACAACAGCTGTGAGACAGGGGACAGGACCACAACAACTGTGAGACAGGAGGTACATGGACACAACAGCTGTGAGACAGGGGTACATGGACCACAACAACTGTGAGACAGGGGTACATGGACCACAACACTGTGAGACAGGGGTACATGGACCACAACAGCTGTGAGACAGGGGTACATGGACCACAACAACTGTGAGACAGGGGTACATGGATCACAACAGCTGTGAGACAGGAGGTACATGGACCACAACAACTGTGAGACAGGGGTACATGGACACAACAGCTGTGAGACAGGGGTACAGGGACCACAACAAGCTGTGAGACAGGGGGTACATGGACCACAACAACTGTGAGACAGGGGTACATGGATCACAACAACTGTGAGACAGGGGTACAGGATCACAACAACTGTGAGACAGGGGTACAGGACCACAACAACTGTGAGACAGGGGTACAGAGACCACAACAGCTGTGAGACAGGGGTACATGGACCACAACAACTGTGAGACAGGGGGTACATGGATCACAACAGCTGTGAGACAGGGGGTACAGGGACCACAACAACTGTGAGACAGGGGGTACATGGATCACAACAGCTGTGAGACAGGAGGTACATGGACCACAACAACTGTGAGACAGGGGGTACATGGATCACAACAACTGTGAGACAGGGGTACATGGACCACAACAACTGTGAGACAGGGGTACATGGATCACAACAGCTGTGAGACAGGGGTACATGGACACAACAACTGTGAGACAGGGGTACATGGATCACAACAGCTGTGAGACAGGGGTACATGGACCACAACAACTGTGAGACAGGGGGTACATGGATCACAACAGCTGTGAGACAGGGGGTACATGGACCACAACAACTGTGAGACAGGGGGTACATGGATCACAACAGCTGTGAGACAGGGGGTACAGGGACCACAACAACTGTGAGACAGGGGGTACATGGATCACAACAACTGTGAGACAGGGGGTACATGGATCACAACAGCTGTGAGACAGGAGGTACATGGACCACAACAACTGTGAGACAGGGGTACATGGACCACAACAGCTGTGAGACAGGGGTACATGGACCACAACAACTGTGAGACAGAGGGTACATGGACCACAACAGCTGTGAGACAGGGGGTACAGGGACCACAACAGCTGTGAGACAGGGGGTACATGGACCACAACAACTGTGAGACAGGGGGTACATGGACCACAACAGCTGTGAGACAGAGGTACATGGACCACAACAACTGTGAGACAGGGGTACATGGACACAACAGCTGTGAGACAGGGGTACATGGACCACAACAACTGTGAGACAGGGGTACATGGACCACAACAGCTGTGAGACAGGGGTACATGGACCACAACAACTGTGAGACAGGGGTACATGGACCACAACAGCTGTGAGACAGGGGTACATGGATCACAACAGCTGTGAGACAGGGGTACAGGACCACAACACTGTGAGACAGGGGTACATGGACCACAACAGCTGTGAGACAGGGGGTACAGGGACCACAACAGCTGTGAGACAGGAGGTACATGGATCACAACAGCTGTGAGACAGGGGTACAGGGACCACAACAGCTGTGAGACAGGGGGGTACATGGATCACAACAGCTGTGAGACAGGGGTACAGGGACCACAACAGCTGTGAGACAGGAGGTACATGGATCACAACAGCTGTGAGACATGGTACAGGGACCACAACAGTGTGAGACAGGAGGTACATGGATCACAACAGCTGTAGCAGGGACATGGACCACAAAGCTGTGAGACAGTGGGGTACAGGGACACAAAACTGTGAGCAGGGTACAGGGAGTGGCTGGCACCACTGATGGCAGTTATTCCTCTCAACGTCAAGAGTCGGTGATGATGGTAGTAGGATGGTAGTAGTGGTGTAGTAGTGGTGTAGTGAGATGTGTAGTAGTGGTGGTGAGTGGTGGTAGTAGTGGTGGTAGATGGTGATGGTAGTGGTGGTAGTAGATGGTGGTAGTAGTGGTGGTAGTGTAGTGGTGGTAGAGTGATGGTAGTGGTGGTGGTAGTAGTGGTGTGTGTAGAGTAGGTGGAGTAGTGGTGAGTAGTGGTAGAGTGGTGGTAGTGGTGATAGCGGTGCTGGTGGAAGCAATGGTAATAACATATGGTGAGAGGTGTTCCTCTGTCTCCGTTACTTTCATCATTTCCGTTACTTGTTAACGAACTTCGTTTATCAGAACAAAAGAAGTCGACATCACTAATACTAACTTTAATAACATCAATATTCGTGTTGAAAATAATGAGTCGATCAGTAAACAATTATAAGAAAATTGAAAAAGACGACCTTGTCTTAAATTACATACATAACAAAAAACGAAAAAAATAATTTCCTACTAGAAATTTCTGTTCTAGGTGATCTAAGTTATTGAATATTTAGCTTAAGGCACCAAATGTTATTACGATATATTCTAAATATTCTTCAGTGTTATTCTAGAACACTGGTTCTTCTAAGATGTTCAGTAGACTTCTTGTTGCAAGTAGAACCAGTATGTTGCAACTACCACCTAGCTACCTGACCCTCGTGGTTACTGTGTTGTGACCTACCCGCAACACCTGACCCTCGTAGTTACTGTGTTGTGACCTACCCTCAACACCTGACCCCTCGTAGTTACTGTTTTGTGACCTACCCGCAACACCTGACCCTCGTAGTTACAGTGTTGTGACCTACCCGCAACACCTGACCCTCGTGGTTACTGTTTTGTGACCTACCCGCAACACCTGACCCTCGTAGTTACTGTGTTGTGACCTACCCGCAACACCTGACCCTCGTAGTTACTGTGTTGTGACCTACCCGCAACACCTGACCCTCGTAGTTACAGTGTTGTGACCTACCCGCAACACCTGACCCTCGTAGTTACTGTGTTGTGACCTACCCGCAACACCTGACCCTCGTAGTTACTGTGTTGTGACCTACCCACAACACCTGACCCTCGTAGTTACTGTGTTGTGACCTACCCGCAACACCTGACCCTCGTAGTTACTGTGTTGTGACCTACCCACAACACCTGACCCTCGTAGTTACTGTGTTGTGACCTACCCGCAACACCTGACCCTCGTAGTTACTGTGTTGTGACCTACCCGCAACACCTGACCCTCGTAGTTACTGTGTTGTGACCTACCCACAACTCCTGACCCTCGTAGTTACTGTGTTGTGACCTACCCACAACACCTGACCCTCGTAGTTACTGTGTTGTGACCTACCCACAACTCCTGACCTCGTAGTTACTGTGTTGTGACCTACCCGCAACACCTGACCCTCGTAGTTACTGTGTTGTGACCTACCCACAACTCCTGACCCTCGTAGTTACAGTGTTGTGACCTACCCGCAACACCTGACCCTCGTAGTTACAGTGTTGTGAACTACCCGCAACACCTGATTCTCGTAGTTACAGTGTTGTGACCTACCCGCAACACCTGACCCTCGTAGTTACAGTGTTGTGACCTACCCGCAACACCTGACCCTCGTAGTTACAGTGTTGTGACCTACCCACAACACTTGACCCTCGTAGTTACAGTGTTGTGACCTACCCGCAACACCTGACTCTCGTAGTTACTGTGTTGTGACCTACCCGCAACACCTGACCCTCGTAGTTACTGTGTTGTGACCTACCCACAACTCCTGACCCTCGTAGTTACTGTGTTGTGACCTACCCACAACACCTGACCCTCGTAGTTACTGTGTTGTGACCTACCCACAACTCCTGACCCTCGTAGTTACTGTGTTGTGACCTACCCGCAACACCTGACCCTCGTAGTTACAGTGTTGTGACCTACCCGCAACACCTGACCCTCGTAGTTACAGTGTTGTGACCTACCCGCAACACCTGACCCTCGTAGGTACAGTGTTGTGACCTACGCGCATCACCTGACCCTCGTAGTTACAGTGTTGTGACCTACCCGCAACACCTGACCCCTCGTAGTTACAGTGTTGTGACCTACCCGCAACACCTGACCCTCGTAGTTACAGTGTTGTGACATACCTGCAACACCTGACCTCGTAGTTACAGTGTTGTGACCTACCCACAACACCTGACCCTCGTAGTTACAGTGTTGTGACATACCCGCAACACCTGACCCTCGTAGTTACAGTGTTGTGACATACCCGCAACACCTAACCCTCGTAGTTACAGTGTTGTGACCTACCCGCAACACCTGACCCCTCGTAGTTACAGTGTTGTGACCTACCCGCAACACCTGACCCTCGTAGTTACAGTGTTGTGACATACCTGCAACACCTGACCCTCGTAGTTACAGTGTTGTGACCTACCCACAACACCTGACCCTCGTAGTTACAGTGTTGTGACATACCCGCAACACCTGACCCTCGTAGTTACAGTGTTGTGACATACCCGCAACACCTGACCCTCGTAGTTACAGTGTTTAACTTGCACAATCAGGAGAAAGTTGATAAAGAAATCACATGGTACAGAAAGAGCTTTAACTGAGTGAACGTTTCGCTCTATATAAAGCTTTACACAGAGCGAAACAGTGTCACAATTAAAGCTTGTTATTCACCTTTCCTTACGGTCCGCAAGATGTAGCATTACGTTTTATAAAATGATTACAAGACAACGAATTTATATGAAAGACGATAGTGATCAGCCAGCGTTGTCGACCAGGATTGTGAGAGTGATCATCCAGCGTTGTCGACCAGGATTGTGAGAGTGATCATCCAGCGTTGTCGACCAGGATTGTGAGAGTGATCATCCAGCGTTGTCGACCAGGATTGTGAGAGTGATCATCCAGCGTTGTCGACCAGGATTGTGAGAGTGATCAGCCAGCGTTGTCGACCAGGATTGTGAGAGTGATCAGCCAGTGTTGTCGACCAGGATTGTGAGAGTGATCAGCCAGCGTTGTCGACCAGGATTGTGAGAGTGATCAGCCAGCGTTGTCGACCAGGATTGTGAGAGTGATCAGCCAGCGTTGTCGACCAGGATTGTGAGAGTGATCATCCAGCGTTGTCGACCAGGATTGTGAGAGTGATCAACCAGCGTTGTCGACCAGGATTGTGAGATGATCATCCAGCGTTGTCGACCAGGATTGTGAGAGTGATCATCCAGCGTTGTCGACCAGGATTGTAGAGTGATCATCCAGCGTTGTCGAACAGGATTGTGAGAGTGATCAGCCAGCGTTGTCGACCAGGATTGTGAGAGTGATCATCCAGCGTTGTCGACCAGGATTGTGAGTGATCATCCAGCGTTGTCGACCAGGATTGTGAGAGTGATCATCCAGCGTTGTCGACCAGGATTGTGAGAGTGATCAGCCAGCGTTGTCGACCAGGATTGTGAGAGTGATCATCCAGCGTTGTCGACCAGGATTGTGAGAGTGATCATCCAGCGTTGTCGACCAGGATTGTGAGAGTGATCAGCCAGCGTTGTCGACCAGGATTGTGAGAGTGATCATCCAGCGTTGTCGACCAGGATTGTAGAGTGATCATCCAGCGTTGTCGACCAGGATTGTGAGAGTGATCATCCAGCGTTGTCGACCAGGATTGTGAGAGTGATCATCCAGCGTTGTCGACCAGGATTGTGAAGTGATCAGCCAGCGTTGTCGACCAGGATTGTGAGAGTGATCATCCAGCGTTGTCGACCAGGATTGTGAGAGTGATCATCCAGCGTTGTCGACCAGGATTGTGAGAGTGATCAGCCAGTGTTGTCGACCAGGATTGTGAGGGTGATCATCCAGCGTTGTCGACCAGGATTGTGAGAGTGATCAGCCAGTGTTGTCGACCAGGATTGTGAGGGTGATCAGCCAGCGTTGTCGACCAGGATTGTGAGGGTGATCATCCAGTGTTGTCGACCAGGATTGTGAGAGTGATCATCCAGCGTTGTCGACCAGGATTGTGAGAGTGATCAGCCAGTGTTGTCGACCAGGATTGTGAGAGTGATCAGCCAGTGTTGTCGACCAGGATTGTGAGAGTGATCAGCCAGTGTTGTCGACCAGGATTGTGAGAGTGATCAGCCAGTGTTGTCGACCAGGATTGTGAGAGTGATCAGCCAGTGTTGTCGACCATGATTGTGAGAGTGATCAGCCAGTGTTGTCGACCATGATTGTGAGAGTGATCAGCCAGTGTTGTCGACCAGGATTGTGAGGGTGATCATCCAGCGTTGTCGACCATGATTGTGAGAGTGATCAGCCAGTGTTGTCGACCATGATTGTGAGAGTGATCAGCCAGTGTTGTCGACCAGGATTGTGAGAGTGATCAGCTAGTGTTGTCGACCATGATTGTGAGAGTGATCAGCCAGTGTTGTCGACCAGGATTGTGAGGGTGATCATCCAGCGTTGTCGACCAGGATTGTGAGAGTGATCAGCCAGTGTTGTCGACCAGGATTGTGAGGGTGATCAGCCAGCGTTGTCGACCAGGATTGTGAGGGTGATCATCCAGCGTTATCGACCAGGATTGTGAGAGTGATCATCCAGCGTTGTCGACCAGGATTGTGAGAGTGATCATCCAGCGTTGTCGACCAGGATTGTGAGAGTGATCATCCAGCGTTGTCGACCAGGATTGTGAGAGTGATCAGCCAGTGTTGTCGACCAGGATTGTGAGAGTGATCAGCCAGTGTTGTCGACCAGGATTGTGAGAGTGATCAGCCATTGTTGTCGACCAGGATTGTGAGAGTGATCAGCCAGTGTTGTCGACCAGGATTGTGAGAGTGATCAGCCGGGTGACCCAGCCTGGCTTTACAACACTGTGTAATCAAGGGCTCCATGTTGCAACATCCACACATCCTGTCTGCAACATGGAGGGGGTCGTGAGAATATTTTTAGGAACCCCACACCCACACCAACACCCACAATACCCACCCCCAAAACATTCACACACACAACACCCACACCCACAACACGCACATCCACAACAACAACACCCACACCAACACCCACACCCACAACAACTTACCTCTTGTAAGTGATAAGTAACAAGTGCTTAAGAGCCTTGTAACACTTGTAACAATTGTATCAAACATAAGTATTTACTTCGACCTGAAAAAACTATATATGAGCAGCATAAAACTTACGAGTAGACATCATAACACTATGCGTATGGAACGCATATAACTGCGTATATTAGCAACACAAAAATATATATAAGCTACATAAAACTATGTAAAAAGTCAGCATGAGACGCATCCAAGACTACATTACACTACAACTGACAGACTGAAACAAATGACTGGTGAACTCAGGCTCAGCATCTTAACCTCGTAGTTCTTAACTTTGTCCAAGTGTAAGTCTGTGGAAAGGTGCAAGCATGTCAACTCTCACATGACATTACATAGTCCAGTGGTCACTCATCGTCACTTCACACCAGATGCAGTGAGGAACTTTGACCTGTTTAAATAACTTAATCCACTTGGAATGTTTGAGGATATCCTCATTGTATATCCGATATGCGTTGACCCCAGCTCTCTCTCTCTCTCTCTCTCTCTCTCTTTATATATATATATATATATATATATATATATATATATATATATATATATATATATATATATATATATATATATATATATATATATAATTCAACGTGGCAACGACGTGGCGAGGAGAAATAGGGAAAGTTCAATTTTGAACTTGTATCACTGTTGGTGCGAGATTGTACTGCTGCAGCAGTGGTGTGAGATAGACAGCAACAACAGCGGCAACACCACCACTAATAGCCACAACAACATCAGTAGCAACAACAACAGCAGTAGCAACAACAGCGACAGCAGCAACAGCAGTACTAGTAGCAGCAGCAGTAGCAGCAGCAGTAGTAGTAGCAGCAGCAGTAGCAGCAGCAGCAGCAGCAGCAGTAGCAGCAGCAGCAGAGTGATGGTGTGAGAGGAGACTGTTGTCAGCATCTCTGGCGGGGGAGCCAAGTGGGACGTACGTCTCCAGCTCCCTGGCCACCACATCCTGAGTGCTGATACCAACATTATGAACACCTTTCTTCCCAACCTGTGTTTATTCCACCTCCACACACACATATATATAGTGTGGGTTGTGTCTGAGATGTGGACACACCCACATGGGCGCCTCAGCACCTGTACACTGTTACACGCCCCCGGTGGCCCAGTGGTAAAGCTCTTGCTTCACGCACGGAGGGGCCGGGTTCAATTCCCGGTGGGGCAGAAACATTTCGAAGTGTTTCCTTACACACACATACACACACATACATACAACAGGCCTAGTGTCTAATTGACATGTGCCTAGGACAAAATGGTAACTAACACTTAATTACTTCATGACGCCAACATTGCTCATCAGATTTCAAGAAGGAATTCTTTACAGATCAGAGAGGGAGGGGCATGGAATGTGTGTGTCTGTTCACACTACAGTGGGGGGACTGGAATGTGTCTCTGGTTACATTACAGTCCACAGTCGGGAGACTGGAATGTGTCTCTGGTTACATTACAGTCCACAGTCGGGAGACTGGAATGTGTTTGTCTGGTTACATTACAGTCCACAGTCGGGAGACTGGAATGTGTTTGTCTGGTCACATTACAGTCCACAGTCGGGAGACTGGAATGTGTTTGGCTGGTCACATTACAGTTGAGACTGTGGAGGTTTTAATGTGTCAGTCTGGACACACTACATATAACGTGAGTGCGGACGTACGACTTAACAGAGACGGATAAGGAAAATGAAGAATGACTATGATAGGATTTTGACTGTATTAACGTTGGCAGAATTACCGACAATATGTTGAGCAAAAGGACACAAGTACAACTAATGTGACATTTTATTGTGGCAACGTTTCGCTCTCCAGGAGCTTTGTCAAGCCGTTACAAACAATACATGGACACAGAGGGTATATATAGGTTTAAAGTGAGGTGTTGTAGTTGTAATACTAATGATCCAGTGAGAGGCTACCTGCTACTGATCCAGTGAGAGGCTACCTGCTACTGATCCAGTGAGAGGCTACCTTCTACTGATCCAGTGAGAAGCTACCTGCTACTGATCCAGTGAGAGGCTACCTGCTACTGATCCAGTGAGAGGCTACCTCCTACTGATCCAGTGAGAGGCTACCTCCTACTGATCCAGTGAGAGGCTACCTGCTACTGATCCACTGAGAGGCTACCTGCTACTGATCCAGTGAGAAGCTACCTGCTACTGATCCAGTGAGAGGCTACCTACTACTGATCCAGTGAGAGGCTACCTCCTACTGATCCAGTGAGAGGCTACCTCCTACTGATCCAGTGAGAGGCTACCTCATACTGTTCCAGTGAGAGGCTACCTGCTACTGATCCAGTGAGAAGCTACCTGCTACTGATCCAGTGAGAGACTGACTGCTACTGATCCAGTGAGAGGCTACCTCCTACTGATCCAGTGAGAGGCTACCTCCTACTGATCCAGTGAGAGGCTACCTGCTACTGATCCAGTGAGAGGCTACCTCCTACTGTTCCAGTGAGAGGCTACCTCCTACTGATCCAGTGAGAGGCTACCTGCTACTGATCCAGTGAGAGGCTACCTGCTATTGATCCAGTGAGAGGCTACCTCCTACTGTTCAAGTGAGAGGCTACCTGCTACTGATCCAGTGAGAGGCTACCTGCTACTGATCCAGTGAGAAGCTACCTGCTACTGATCCAGTGAGAGGCTACCTGCTACTGATCCAGTGAGAAGCTACCTGCTACTGATCTAGTGAGAGGCTACCTGCTACTGATCCAGTGAGAGGCTACCTGCTACTGATCCAGTGAGAGGCTACCTCCTACTGATCCAGTGAGAGGCTATCTGCTACTGATCCAGTGAGAGGCTACCTGCTACTGATCCGGTGAGAAGCCAGCTTTTACTAATCCAGTGAGAGGTCAGCTGCTACTGATCCATTGAGAGGTCAGCTGTTACTGATGCAATGAGAGGCCAGCTGCTACTGATCCAGTGAGAGGCCAGCTGCTACTGATCCAGTGAGAGGCCAGCTGCTACCGATCCAGTGAGAGGCCATCTGCTACTGATCCAGTGAGAGGTCAGCTGTTACTGATGCAGTGAGAGGCCAGCTGCTACTGATCCAGTGAGAGGCCAGCTGCTACTGTCGTGTGGGTCTTGGGAGAGATATATAGGAGGTCAAAGATACTCCTTGTTGGATGGTTACGGTATATTTACAGTAATTAGAGGAGAGTCCAGCACACCTTCTGTCTCGCCTGTAGGTCTAACGTAGTGAGGCAGTCTGCCTATGATAGGCTGTGCACATGCGCTGAGCCTCTGACGTCAGCGGGTACCGTGACGTCACACGCAAAGGGACCAGCTTTATAAAGATACACTAAACAAGTGTATATATGATACTGACATGACAGCTCGGCCATGTTATCGTATGACGTCTCGGCATACTATACAACTCTATAGGCTGAACAGACAGGTGGTACTGGATGAATTTATACAATAGCAAACACATTATAACTTTGAACTGATCAAGATTAATCTTACTCTCGCACTTCTTGAGTTAATGGTACATAAGAGAAATTTAATGGATCTAGATATAATGGATTACATAAATTACAATTTGCAAATTTGATCGATCAATCGATATGTATTCATGTACTCTTCGGCTTCTGAGGAAGAATAAATATTTACAGGGAAGAAGTTTTAACAGGAAAGATAAACTCGGCTAACACGGGTTATACTGTTAAAACTCAGAACTCAGAGAGAACTTGAACACACAACAATCTTGCTAGATACTGGAAATCTAATAACAAAACACACAGTCAATAATTCGGTTCTAAACTGGATTTTCTAATTTTCTATCTTTAGCTCACAACTTATGATCACTTTCCTACTGGAGGAATAAACAGGCTCGGTGGAGTGGATGGATCCTCCCCGGTTGAAATAGTTAGCTCAATGACACAAAGTATGAGCAAAGGAGAACGGTTCTCACTATCTCTCACTGCAGGTAAGAATTACTCGACACACGACACTTTACTCTGCAAAGACTTACTGTCAACTGGAAGGAACACTATCTGGAACACGAGGGACAACAACTGGCACTCTAGTGAGTACACTAGCAACAGAAACGGCTTTCTGCAATTGCTTTTGCATCAGCGAGAGATGCTATAACTCATTCAAATAGTCTTTCTTCAACAAAGCGTCCCCTGGAGAGGAACTACTACTTGAACTAGCAACATTGCAAGGATAGACTCAGTACTCAAGGCGGTCCGGGATACCTCCGGCACCCTAGGCATCTGAACGCTATCTTGCATGCAAGATATTGTAGGGGCTGAATTCCAGACAGGAGTGACAGTAATACCAGTGCCTTGATCGCTCGGCTACGTTAATAAGTGAAACACATACTTTCTACAAGAACTAATCTGAACTTTACATTCCGCATCACTCTGGCAATTCTCTGATACAAGCTCGAAGAACAAACACATTGTTCAAGCACACCTTCTGTCTCGCCTGTAGGTCTAACGTAGTGAGGCAGTCTGCCTATGATAGGCTGTGCACATGCGCTGAGCCTCTGACGTCAGCGGGTACCGTGACGTCACACGCAAAGGGACCAGCTTTATAAAGATACACTAAACAAGTGTATATATGATACTGACACGACACTACTGATGCAGTGAGAGGCCAGCTGCTACTGATCCAGTGAGAGGCCAGCTGCTACTGATCCAGTGAGAGGCCAGCTGCTACTGATCCAGTGAGAGGCCAGCTGCTACTGATCCAGTGAGAGGCTACCTGCTACTGATGTAGTGAGAGGCCTGCTGCTACTGATCCAGTGAGAGGCCAGCTGCTACTGATGTAGTGAGAGGCCAGCTGCTACTGATCCAGTGAGAGGTCAGCTGTTACTGATGCAGTGAGAGGCCAGCTGCTACTGATCCAGTGAGAGGCCAGCTGCTACTGATGCAGTGAGAGGCCAGCTGCTACTGATCCAGTGAGAAGCCAGCTGCTACTGATCCAGTGAGAGGCCAGCTGCTACTGATCCAGTGAGAGGTCAGCTGTTACTGATGCAGTGAGAGGCCAGCTGCTACTGATCCAGTGAGAAGCCAGCTGCTACTGATCCAGTGAGAGGCCAGCTGCTACTGATGTAGTGAGAGGCCAGCTGCTACTGATCCAGTGAGAGGCCAGATGCTACTGATCCAGTGAGAGGCCAGCTGCTACTGATGTAGTGAGAGGCCAGCTGCTACTGATCCAGTGAGAGGCCAGCTGCTACTGATACAGTGAGAGGCCAGCTGCTACTGATCCAGTGAGAGGCCAGCTGCTACTGATCCAGTGAGAGGCCAGCTGCTACTGATGTAGTGAGAGGCTAGCTGCTACTGATCCAGTGAGAGGCCAGCTGCTACCGATGCAGTGAGAGTCCAGCTGCTACTGATCCAGTGAGAGGCCAGCTGCTACTGTTCCAGTGAGAGGGCAGCTGCTACTGATCCAGTGAGAGGCCAGCAGCTACTGATCCAGTGAGAGGCCAGCTGCTACTGTTCCAGTGAGAGGCCAGCTGCTACTGATCCAGTGAGAGGCCAGCTGCTACTGATCCAGTGAGAGGCCAGCTGCTACTGTTCCAGTGAGAGGCCAGCTGCTACCGATGCAGTGAGAGGCCAGCTGCTACTGATGTAGTGAGAGGCCAGCTGCTACTGATCCAGTGAGAGGCCAGATGCTACTGATCCAGTGAGAGGCCAGCTGCTACTGATGTAGTGAGAGGCCAGCTGCTACTGATCCAGTGAGAGGCCAGCTGCTACTGATGCAGTGAGAGGCCAGCTGCTACTGATCCAGTGAGAGGCCAGCTGCTACTGATCCAGTGAGAGGCCAGCTGCTACTGATCCAGTGAGAGGCCAGCTGCTACCGATGCAGTGAGAGTCCAGCTGCTACTGATCCAGTGAGAGGCCAGCTGCTACTGATCCAGTGAGAGGCCAGCTGCTACTGATGTAGTGAGAGGCTACCTGCTACTGATCCAGTGAGAGGCCAGCTGCTACTGATCCAGTGAGAGGCTACCTGCTACTGATCCAGTGAGAGGCCAGCTGCTACCGATCCAGTGAGAGGCCAGCTGCTACTGATCCAGTGATAGGCCAGCTGCTACTGATCCAGTGAGAGGCCAGCTGCTACTGTTCCAGTGAGAGGCCAGCTGCTACTGATCCAGTGATAGGCCAGCTGCTACTGATCCAGTGATAGGCCAGCTGCTACTGTTCCAGTGAGAGGCCAGCTGCTACTGATCCAGTGAGAGGCCAGCTGCTACTGATCCAGTGAGAGGCTAGCTGCTACTGTTCCAATGAGAGGCCAGCTGCTACTGATCCAGTGAGAGGCCAGCTACTACTGATCCAGTGAGAGGCCAGCTGCTACTGATCCAGTGAGAGGCCAGCTGCTACTGTTCCAGTGAGAGGCCAGCTGCTACTGATCCAGTGAGAGGCCAGCTGCTACTGTTCCAGTGAGAGGCCAGCTGCTACTGATCCATTGAGAGGCCAGCTGCTACTGATCCAGTGAGAGGCCAGCTGCTACTGATCCAGTGAAAGGCCAGCTGCTACTGATCCAGTGAGAGGCCAGCTGCTACTGATCCAGTGAGAGGCCAGCTGCTACTGATGTAGTGAGAGGCCAGCTGCTACTGTTCCAGTGAGAGGCCAGCTGCTACTGATCCAGTGAGAGGCCAGCTGCTACTGATCCAGTGAGAGGCCAGCTGCTACTGTTCCAGTGAGAGGCCAGCTGCTACTGATCCAGTGAGAGG
This sequence comes from Cherax destructor, assembly GCA_009830355.1. Taxonomy (NCBI): domain Eukaryota; kingdom Metazoa; phylum Arthropoda; class Malacostraca; order Decapoda; family Parastacidae; genus Cherax; species Cherax destructor. Next base: position 286,195 of record WNWK01000212.1, on the reverse strand, counting down.
CCAGCTGCTACTGTTCCAGTGAGAGGCCAGCTGCTACTGATCCAGTGAGAGGCCAGCTGCTACTGTTCCAGTGAGAGGCCAGCTGCTACTGATCCAATGAGAGGCTGTCCACTCCAAATCCATTCTATCAATCGTAGATAAAAAAAAAAACATTTAACTTTCGCTCAAGAAACTCTTTTGATAATTAGCCTTCTATGACCCATTTGTGTTTAACGCTTTCCCGGGAATGCAAAAACAAGTAATGATCATAATTTATGATGATAGGAATTAACGTAAGAGGAATAATGTTGTGGTGATAACCAGACCAAAACTTTGAGTATGTCCGTGGAAACCACGTTGATAGTGGGTGCTTTGTACGTGGTGATGGCCTTCTGATCCAAGGAAGTGGAGCTACAGTTCTCTTTCTCGGTGCAACCTTGCTGTATTGCAATCAATAATAATGATAATAATAATAATAATAATAATAATAATAATAATAATAATAATAATAATAATAATAATAATAATAATAATAATATTATTATTATTATTATTATTATTATATTATTATTATTTTATTATTATTATTATTAGTAGTAGTAGTAGTAGTAGTAGTAGTAGTAGTAATTATTGTTATTAATAATAAAATAACAGTAATAATAATATTATAATAATTATTATATTATTATTATTATTATCAGTAATTATAGTTATTAATATTAAAAATAACAGTAATAATAATATTATATTAATTATTATATTATATATTATTATTACGTACTATCAATATTAACGATGTTATAATTATCAATTATATTAACATTATTACAATAATAATAAATTATCAGTAGGCTGTGTCAAGTCACTGCATCATCAGCAGCAGGTCATGGTGACCTGTTTGATGGTGCCACGAGTAGTGACACCATCCTCACCAGGTCACTCACATCTTGACGTTGATAACCTGGTTAACACCTGTCTACCCACACCTGCACCTTCACCTGTTGTGTGTGTGAGTGTGTGTGTGTGTGTGTGTGTGTGTGTGTGTGTGTGTGTGTTGTGTGTGACCTCACCTACACCTGGTGTCTCCAGGTGATAACCTCACCTACACCTGGTGTCTCCAGGTGATAACCTCACCTACACCTGGTGTCTCCAGGTGATAACCTTACCTACACCTAGTGTCTCCAGGTGATAACCTCACCTACATCTGGTGTCTCCAGGTGATAACCTCACCTACACCTAGTGTCTCCAGGTGATAACCTCACCTACACCTGGTGTCTCCAGGTGATAACCTCACCTACACCTGGTGTCTCCAGGTGATAACCTCACCTACACCTGGTGTCTCCAGGTGATAACCTCACCTACATTTGTTCTCATCATACAAAGGCAGGCAACACGTGAGCTGTGATGAGCTGAGATGAGATCAGTGTTGCTAGACAATGTCAATTCTCCTTCCCCTCCTCTCTCTCTCTCTCTCTCTCTCTCTCTCTCTCTCTCTCTCTCTCTCTCTCTCTCTCTCTCTCTCTCTCTCTCTCTCTCTCTCTCTCTCTCTCTCTCTCTCTCTCTCTCTCTCTCTCTCTCTCTCTCTCTCTCTCTCACACACACAGTCATGACACTAATACCAGTTATGAGATTCCATAGGAAATGTGTCACCTCAAGTCGGAAATGACCAAGTGACTGTTCAGTAAGGTCCAGTGATGGTTCAGTAAGGTCCAGTGATGGTTCAGTAAGGTCCAGTGATGGTTCAGTAAGGTCCAGTGATGGTTCAGTAAGGTCCAGTGATGGTTCAGTAAGGTCCAGTGATGGTTCAGTAAGGTCCAGTGATGGTTCAGTAAGGTCCAGTGATGGTTCAGTAAGGTCCAGTGATGGTTCAGTAAGGTCCAGTGATGGTTCAGTAAGGTCCAGTAATGGTTCAGTAAGGTCCAGTGATGGTTCAGTAAGGTCCAGTGATGGTTCAGTAAGGTCACCTTCAATCCCCAGGTCGTTGCTTCACCTTCACTCCCCAGGTCGTTGCTTCACCTTCACTCCCCAGGTCGTTGCTTCACCTTCACTCCCCAGGTCGTTGCTTCACCTTCACTCCCCAGGTCGTTGCTTCACCTTCACTCCCCAGGTCGTTGCTTCACCTTCACTCCCCAGGTCGTTGCTTCACCTTCACTCCCCAGGTCGTTGCTTCACCTTCACTCCCCAGGTCGTTGCTTCACCTTCACCCACACTGTGGTGTGTATTACTTAAAATTTTAAATAGGCTGGAGAGGCCTATTTAGACTATTGTTCTTAATTTTAGAGGGAATTATTAGTTGTTTTTGTTGTAACATTGATCGACAATCAAAATTTTATTTTCGTACTGAATGATATAAATAGTGCTGCTTAGCTGTCAGGCACTGTATTATAATGATAAATTAATGAATAAATTTTCTGTTTATTTTTTTATTTTTTATTTTCTTCTTTTAGATGTCTCGTACTTGTGTGAATAGAGCAGACAAGCTCTGCTGCATTTGTGGTGAGGTGACCTTTGTATCACAGAAGCTGCGTATAACTGCTATGGTTAGAAAGGCATATCACCTATATTTTGGAGGCAAGATTGGTGACCAGGATAAGAACTGGGATCCACACACATGCTGCAACAACTCTGCTACTAACCTTCACCAATGGTTGAACAGGAAAAGGAAAGTAATGCCTTTTGCCATGCCAGTGCCATGGTGGGAGCCAACACACCATACCAACAATTGTTATTTCTGCATGGTACCTCCAGTACAAAAGGGCTTGTCAAAGAAAAACAGGGTCCATTGAATATCCAAACATTCCATCAGCTATTCGCCCAGTTCCACATGATGCCTGATGTACCAAAATGGTGCCTGATGCACCAAAATGGTGCCTGATGCACCAAGATGGTGTCTGATGCACCAAGATGGTGTCTGATGCACCAAGATGGTGTCTGATGCACCAAGATGGTGTCTGATGCACCAAGATGGTGTCTGATGCACCAAAATGGTGCCTGATGCACCAAAATGGTGCCTGATGCACCAAGATGGTGTCTGATGCACCAAAATGGTGCCTGATGCACCAAAATGGTGCCTGATGCACCAAGATGGTGTCTGATGCACCAAGATGGTGTCTGATGCACCAAGATGGTGTCTGATGCACCAAGATGGTGTCTGATGCACCAAAATGGTGCCTGATGCACCAAAATGGTGCCTGATGCACCAAGATGGTGTCTGATGCACCAAGATGGTGTCTGATGCACCAAGATGGTGTCTGATGCACCAAGATGGTGTCTGATGCACCAAGATGGTGTCTGATGCACCAAAATGGTGCCTGATGCACCAAATGGTGCCTGATGCACCAAGATGGTGTCTGATGCACCAAGATGGTGTCTGATGCACCAAGATGGTGTCTGATGCACCAAGATGGTGTCTGATGCACCAAGATGGTGTCTGATGCACCAAGATGGTGTCTGATGCACCAAGATGGTGTCTGATGCACCAAGATGGTGTCCTGATGCACCAAGATGGTGCTGATGCACCAAGATGGTGTCTGATGCACCAAGATGGTGTCTGATGCACCAAGATGGTGTCTGATGCACCAAGATGGTGTCTGATGCACCAAGATGGTGTCTGATGCACCAAGATGGTGTCTGATGCACCAAGATGGTGTCTGATGCACCAAGATGGTGTCTGATGCACCAAGATGGTGTCTGATGCACCAAGATGGTGTCTGATGCACCAAGATGGTGTCTGATGCACCAAGATGGTGTCTGATGCACCAAGATGGTGTCTGATGCACCAAGATGGTGTCTGATGCACCAAGATGGTGTCTGATGCACCAAGATGGTGTCTGATGCACCAAGATGGTGTTTGATGCACCAAGATGGTGTCTGATGCACCAAGATGGTGTCTGATGCACCAAGATGGTGTCTGATGCACCAAGATGGTGTCTGATGCACCAAGATGGGGCAAATGGGGCACAAGAATGCTTGCAGACTATTGCTGGACATTGGCAAGACATGATTCTTCAGGCCACTATAAGCGTCAAACAAAAACCCAGAAAGTAGGAACGGTTTAGAGTTTAAAACATACTGACACATATTGTACGTTATAAAATAATCAAATATTACACGTCTCGTATCTTTAAACCTATAACCAATAAGCATTTTTCAAGGTGATATTTGGATTCAGGACATGAAAATACGTAAGAATTAACTAATCTCATTTAAGAAACATACAGCTTTTAAAAATTGTTGACCAGTGTTATCATTATTTTTTTTTATGTTGTTATTGTTGATGTTTTTGTTGACGTTTAATGTTTTTTTTATTATTTACTGTTGCTATTTAATATTTTTTTGTAGTTGTTGGTGCCGCATTTGAAGGAAATCATAAAATCAGATTATTCTGATGATGATGTTCCTGGTCGTAGGAAACTCTGGTAAACATTGATTTTCAAAACAGTAAACTTCTAATCCAGCAGACCATCAGTGAGAGTAGTTTACCATCCCAGTGCTTCATCTGCTGACCCTCAGTGAGAGTAGTTTACCATCCCAGTGCTTCATCTGCTGACCCTCAGTGAGAGTAGTTTACCATCCCAGTGCTTCATCTGCTGACCCTCAGTGAGAGTAGTTTACCATCCCAGTGCTTCATCTGCTGACCCTCAGTGAGAGTAGTTTACCATCCCAGTGCTTCATCTGCTGACCCTCAGTGAGAGTAGTTTACCATCCCAGTGCTTCATCTGTTGACCTCTCAGTGAGAGTAGTTTACCATCCCAGTGCTTCATCTGCTGACCCTCAGTGAGAGTAGTTTACCATCCCAGTGCTTCATCTGTTGACCCTCAGTGAGAGTAGTTTACCATCCCAGTGCTTCATCTGTGACCCTCAGTGAGAGTAGTTTACCATCCCAGTGCTTCATCTGTTGACCCTCAGTGAGAGTAGTTTACCATCCCAGTGCTTCATCTGTTGACCCTCAGTGAGAGTAGTTTACCATCCCAGTGCTTCATCTGCTGACCCTCAGTGAGAGTAGTTTACCATCCCAGTGCTTCCATCTGCTGACCCTCAGTGAGAGTAGTTTACCATCCCAGTGCTTCATCTGATGACCCTCAGTGAGAGTAGTTTACCATCCCAGTGCTTCATCTGTTGACCCCTCAGTGAGAGTAGTTTACCATCCCAGTGCTTCATCTGTTGACCTCTCAGTGAGAGTAGTTTACCATCCCAGTGCTTCATCTGTTGACCTCTCAGTGAGAGTAGTTTACCATCCCAGTGCTTCATCTGCTGACCCTCAGTGAGAGTAGTTTACCATCCCAGTGCTTCATCTGCTGACCTCAGTGAGAGTAGTTTACCATCCCAGTGCTTCATCTGTTGACCCTCAGTGAGAGTAGTTTACCATCCCAGTGCTTCATCTGTTGACCCTCAGTGAGAGTAGTTTACCATCCCAGTGCTTCATCTGCTGACCCTCAGTGAGAGTAGTTTACCATCCCAGTGCTTCCATCTGCTGACCCTCAGTGAGGTAGTTTACCATCCCAGTGCTTCATCTGTGACCCTCAGTGAGAGTAGTTTACCATCCCAGTGCTTCATCTGTTGACCCTCAGTGAGAGTAGTTTACCATCCCAGTGCTTCATCTGTTGACCCTCAGTGAGAGTAGTTTACCATCCCAGTGCTTCATCTGTTGACCTCTCAGTGAGAGTAGTTTACCATCCCAGTGCTTCATCTGTTGACCCTCAGTGAGAGTAGTTTACCATCCCAGTGCTTCCATCTGCTGACCCTCAGTGAGAGTAGTTTACCATCCCAGTGCTTCATCTGTTGACCCTCAGTGAGAGTAGTTTACCATCCCAGTGCTTCATCTGCTGACCCTCAGTGAGAGTAGTTTACCATCCCAGTGCTTCATCTGCTGACCCTCAGTGAGAGTAGTTTACCATCCCAGTGCTTCATCTGTTGACCCCTCAGTGAGAGTAGTTTACCATCCCAGTGCTTCATCTGCTGACCCTCAGTGAGAGTAGTTTACCATCCCAGTGCTTCATCTGCTGACCCTCAGTGAGAGTAGTTTACCATCCCAGTGCTTCATCTGTTGACCTCTCAGTGAGAGTAGTTTACCATCCCAGTGCTTCATCTGCTGACCCTCAGTGAGAGTAGTTTACCATCCCAGTGCTTCATCTGCTGACCCTCAGTGAGAGTAGTTTACCATCCCAGTGCTTCATCTGTTGACCTCTCAGTGAGAGTAGTTTACCATCCCAGTGCTTCATCTGCTGACCCTCAGTGAGAGTAGTTTACCATCCCAGTGCTTCATCTGTTGACCTCTCAGTGAGAGTAGTTTACCATCCCAGTGCTTCATCTGTTGACCTCAGTGAGAGTAGTTTACCATCCCAGTGCTTCATCTGCTGACCCTCAGTGAGAGTAGTTTACCATCCCAGTGCTTCATCTGCTGACCTCTCAGTGAGAGTAGTTTACCATCCCAGTGCTTCATCTGCTGACCTCTCAGTGAGAGTAGTTTACCATCCCAGTGCTTCATCTGTTGACCCTCAGTGAGAGTAGTTTACCATCCCAGTGCTTCATCTGTGACCCTCAGTGAGAGTAGTTTACCATCCCAGTGCTTCATCTGCTGACCCTCAGTGAGAGTAGTTTACCATCCCAGTGCTTCATCTGTTGACCCTCAGTGAGAGTAGTTTACCATCCCAGTGCTTCCATCTGCTGACCCTCAGTGAGAGTAGTTTACCATCCCAGTGCTTCATCTGCTGACCCTCAGTGAGAGTAGTTTACCATCCCAGTGCTTCCATCTGCTGACCCTCAGTGAGAGTAGTTTACCATCCCAGTGCTTCATCTGCTGACCCTCAGTGAGAGTAGTTTACCATCCCAGTGCTTCATCTGTGACCTCAGTGAGAGTAGTTTACCATCCCAGTGCTTCATCTGTTGACCTCTCAGTGAGAGTAGTTTACCATCCCAGTGCTTCATCTGCTGACCCTCAGTGAGAGTAGTTTACCATCCCAGTGCTTCATCTGTTGACCTCTCAGTGAGAGTAGTTTACCATCCCAGTGCTTCATCTGCTGACCCTCAGTGAGAGTAGTTTACCATCCCAGTGCTTCATCTGCTGACCCTCAGTGAGAGTAGTTTACCATCCCAGTGCTTCATCTGCTGACCTCTCAGTGAGAGTAGTTTACATCCCAGTGCTTCCATCTGCTGACCCTCAGTGAGAGTAGTTTACCATCCCAGTGCTTCATCTGTGACCTCTCAGTGAGAGTAGTTTACCATCCCAGTGCTTCATCTGTTGACCCTCAGTGAGAGTAGTTTACCATCCCAGTGCTTCATCTGCTGACCCTCAGTGAGAGTAGTTTACCATCCCAGTGCTTCATCTGCTGACCCTCAGTGAGAGTAGTTTACCATCCCAGTGCTTCCATCTGCTGACTCTCAGTAAGTAGTTTACCATCCCAGTGCTTCATTGCTGACCTCAGTGAGATAGTTACCATCCCAGTGCTTCATCTGCTCTCAGTGAGGAGTTACATCCCAGTGCTTCATCTGCTGACTCAGTGAGAGAGTTTACCATCCCAGATTTCATCTGCTGACCCAGTGAGAGTTTACCACCCAGTGCTTCATCTGTGACCTCAGTGAGAGTATTTACCACCCAGTGCTTCATCTGCTGACTCTCAGTGAGAGTAGTTTACCATCCCAGTGTTCATCTGCTGACCTCAGTGAGAGTAGTTTACCATCCAGTGCTTCATCTCTACTCTCAGTGAGAGAGTTACCATCCCAGTGCTTCCATCTTCCATGAGATATTACATCCCAGTCTTCATCTGCTGATCTCAGTGAGTAGTTTACCATCCAAGTGCTTCATCTCTGACACTCATAGGTATAACACATACACAGTGCTTCACGCGACACCTCAGAGTTTACCACCAGTCTTACATTTACCAAGAAGGTTTACAATCCATTCACTGGACCTCATAATATTACATCCAGGTTCATCCTGACCACTCATGACAATACATCAGTGCTTCCATCTGCATTCCACTTATACTGCTCTAGAAAGAGGTCTTCTCAAAAGCCAACTGAAATAAAGGGACACACAGAGTTACCTTAGAATCACTAAACTTTTAAGACAAGGACGCAGAGTTTATCCAAATCCAGATCAAATTTTCCCAAAAATGGTTTGGCTGGCGACATTTCCTGATTTTTTTTTATTATTATTATTATTATTATTATTATTATTATTATTATTATTATTATTATTATTATTATTATTATTATTATTATATTCTACAACTTAACACTTTGGTCTAAACTAAACACATTTATCATAAAGCACGTTGATCAACCAATACTTGTACAACACAACAGGTCTACACAACACAGGTCTACAACACAACACAGGTCTACAACACAACACAGGTCTACAACACAACACAGGTCTACAACAAACACAGGTCTACAACACAACACAGGTCTACAACACAACACAGGTCTACAACACAACAAGGTCTACAACACAACACAGGTCTACAACACAACACAGGTCTACAACACAACACAGGTCTACAACACAACACAGGTCTACAACACAACACAGGTCTACAACACAACACAGGTCTACAACACAACACAGGTCTACAACACAACACAGGTCTACAACACAACACAGGTCTACAACACAACACAGGTCTACAACACAACACAGGTCTACAACACAACACAGGTCTACAACACAACACAGGTCTACAACACAACACAGGTCTACAACACAACACAGGTCTACAACACAACACAGGTCTACAACACAACACAGGTCTACAACAAACACAGGTCTACAACACAACACAGGTCTACAACATAACACAGGTCTACAACACAACACAGGTCTACAACACAACACAGGTCTACAACACAACATAGGTCTACAACACAACACAGGTCTACAACACAACACAGGTCTACAACACAACACAGGTCTACAACACAACACAGGTCTACAACACAACACAGGTCTACAACACAACACAGGTCTACAACACAACACAGGTCTACAACACAACACAGGTCTACAACATAACACAGGTCTACAACACAACACAGGTCTACAACACAACACAGGTCTACAACACAACACAGGTCTACAACACAACACAGGTCTACAACATAACACAGGTCTACAACACAACACAGGTCTACAACACAACACAGGTCTACAGTACACTACACAGGTCTACAACACAACACAGGTCTACAACACAACACAGGTCTACAACACAACACAGGTCTACAACACAACACAGGTCTACAACATAACACAGGTCTACAACACAACACAGGTCTACAACACAACACAGGTCTACAACACAACACAGGTCTACAACACAACACAGGTCTACAACACAACACAGGTCTACAGACACAGGCTACACACGGTCTACAACACAACACAGGTCTACAACACAACACAGGTCTACAACACAACACAGGTCTACAACACAACACAGGTCTACAACATAACACAGGTCTACAACACAACACAGGTCTACAACACAACACAGGTCTACAACACAACACAGGTCTACAACACAACACAGGTCTACAACATAACACAGGTCTACAACACAACACAGGTCTACAACACAACACAGGTCTACAACACAACACAGGTCTACAGTACACTACACAGGTCTACAACACAACACAGGTCTACAACACAACACAGGTCTACAACACAACACAGGTCTACAACACAACACAGGTCTACAACATAACACAGGTCTACAACACAACACAGGTCTACAACACAACACAGGTCTACAACACAACACAGGTCTACAACACAACACAGGTTTACAACACAACACAGGTCTACAACACAACACAGATCTACAACACAACACAGGTCTACAACACAACACAGGTCTACAACACAACACAGGTCTATAGTACACTACAGGGCTGCCTGTGGGAGATGCCATTAACGATAATGATATTTCGTAGTGTGATGAGTGAGTCATTACTATTGGAGCCCCGCCCAGAAGGCCCTCAACTCTCACCCTACCTACACGCCCTACCTACTCACCCTACCTACTCACCCTACCTACTCACTCTGCCTACTCACCCTACCTACTCACTCTACCTACTCACCCTACCTAATCACCCTATCTACTCACCCTACCTACTCACCCTACCTACCCACTCTGCCTACTCACCCTACCTACTCACCCTACCTACTCACCCTACCTACCCACTCTGCCTACTCACCCTACCTACTCACCCTACCTACTCACCCTACCTACTCACTCTGCCTACTCACCCTACCTCACCCTACCTACTCACCTTCCTCACTCACCCTACCTACTCACCCTACCTACTCACCCTCCTCACTCACCCTACCTACTCACCCTACCTACTCACTCTGCCTACTCACCCTACATACTCACTCTACTTACTCACCCTACCTATTCACCCTACCTACTCACCCTACCTACTCACCCTACCTACTCACCCTACCTACTCACCCTACCTACTCACCCTACCTACTCACCCTACCTACTCACCCTACCTACTCACCCTCCTCACTCACCCTACCCACTCATCCTACTCCTTATTCTAAATTCTAATTCAGAGTAATACCAAGACTGAGGTCTCAGCCAGACTAGACTTTCTCACATGTTCAGGAGACTTTCTTGTGCCACCCTCTACTGGCTTCAAAAGATGAATACTTTCTTATTAACATAGTAAGTTCACACAACACTGGTATGGAACTTACACCATATTAAACTGGAGAAAGTGCAGAGGTTTGCAACGAGACTAGTCCTGGAGCTAAGGGCTATGTGCTATGAGGTGAGATAAACAGAGCTAAACCTTGTGATATTTAAAGGACAGAAAAACAAGGGGAGGTATGATAACAATATACAAAACACTGATAGAAATTGATAGAGACAGATTGTTGCAGAGACGGCAAAAATGAATATGCGGGTACAACCGGAAATTGAAAACACAGATGAGTCACAGGGATGTTAGGAAGCATTTTTTTTAGTCTTAGACTGTTCAAAAAGTGGAACGGCCTGGACAGTAGAGTTGTAGAGGCAGGATCCATACATAGCTTAAAGAAGAGATATGATAAAGCTTTCGAAGCCAGGAGAGAGTGAACATAATAGTGGCTAGCAGAAAGAAGGGCCAGGAGCTGAGACTCAATCCCTGCAACACATATAAGTGAGTTGAAATACACACACGCATCACATATATTCAAACACACACTTAGCAACTCAAGCAAGACAAACCAACCCAGACACATACCCTTCCAATCCCACACTACACATACCCTTCCAATCCCACACTACACATACCCCTCCAATCCCACACTACACATACCCTTCCAATCCCACACTACACATACCCTTCCAATCCCACACTACACATACCCTTCCAATCCCACACTACACATACCCTTCCAATCCCACACTACACATACCCTTCCAATCCCACACTACACATACCCTTCCAATCCCACACTACACATACCCTTCCAATCCCACACTACACATACCCTTCCAATCCCACACTACACATACCCTCCAATCCCACACTACACATACCCTCCAATCCCACACTACACATACCCTTCCAATCCCACACTACACATACCCTTCCAATCCCACACTACACATACCCTTCCAATCCCACACTACACATACCCCTCCAATCCCACACTACACATACCCTTCCAATCCCACACTACACATACCCTTCCAATCCCACACTACACATACCCTTCCAATCCCACACTACACATACCCTTCCAATCCCACACTACACATACCCTTCCAATCCCACACTACACATACCCTCCAATCCCACACTACACATACCCTTCCAATCCCACACTACACATACCCTTCCAATCCACACTACACATACCCTTCCAATCCCACACTACACATACCCTCCAATCCCACACTACACATACCCTTCCAATCCCACACTACACATACCCTCCAATCCCACACTAAACATACCCCTCCAATCCCACACTACACATACCCCTCCAATCCCACACTACACATACCCTTCCAATCCCACACTACACATACCCCTCCAATCCCACACTACACATACCCCTCCAATCCCACACTACACATACCCCTCCAATCCCACACATCACTCCACGCTGCACATTCCCCTCCACTCCCATATATCATTCTAATCCCTACAGAGGGTGACGGGAGTACAGCGAAATCCTCTACAACTGAGAAAGAAACTGAGGTAGATGGGAATGACCATTAGTTGAATGTATTGTTAAAGTTGATGAATTGATTGGGGAAGCAAAAGGGGCCAAAAGAGAATTTCCCTAAAGACATTGAAGGAAGATGCTAGAGGAGGCAGAGGAAAGAATAAATGAGCGGGAAAGAATGTCCGAAGATAAATTTATCAAGTCAAGATAAGATAAGATTTGTTGGGATTTTTAACCCGGGGAGGGTTAGCCACCCAGAATAACCTAAGAAAGTCAGTGCGTCATCGAGGAGTCTGTCTTATTTTCATTGTGGTCCTTCAACCTTCTCCCCCCCAGGATGCCACCCACACCAGTCAACTAATACCCAGGTACCTACTTACTGCTAGGTGAGCAAGAACAGTAGGTTTAAGGAAACATATCCAACATATATTCAACAGGTTAGAAAGGAGAAGAAACTAGAAATGGTAAATAGCAATGGGAAATGAAAGGTACAGAGTGAAACTTTAACGAGACAAGAAGAGGACATGAGGAACAGAACTCTCATGGTGTTCCAGTTAATTCAATCCAAAGACAAGTTAGAAACATGTGCAACACCTGAGTATCTTTATTGTGGACTGATTACATGGACTCCAGGCTGAGGGACTGATTACCTCAAACTTCTTCTGATCTTCACCATTCTTCATTATATTGGACTGATGAAGCCACTGTGTGGCGAAACGTTTCCACGGTAAATATACCCAAGTGTTGCACATGTGTCTAATTTGTCATTTATCTACACTCAGTTACAAAAAAAAATCGACGGAGAAATACGGAGATAGAAGGAGGAACAATAAAGAGAATATCTGTGGAACAAAAGCTAAAATATGCGGAGGAGTTTTTCAGATAGGAACAAATATAGTGACAGACAAGACCATTGCAACATGTGTTTACGACCCCAGAAACAAGACCATTGCAACATGTGTTTACGACCCCAGAAACAAGACCACTGCAACATGTGTTTACGACCCCAGAAACAAGACCATTGCAACATGTGTTTACGACCCCAGAAACAAGACCATTGCAACATGTGTTTACGACCCCAGAAACAAGACCATTGCAACATGTGTTTACGACCCCAGAAACAAGACCACTGCAACATGTGTTTACGACCCCAGAAACAAGAAAACGAGGAAGGTATCAGCGAACAGAGATAATGTGAGAAATGAACTTATGATCTAAGAAGAAAAGCCAAACTTGGCATAACAAGTTAGTTTAAGTTAAAATTCCGTAGAGTGCACTGGAGGGCTGTCTGGAAGGCAGTGACAGGCGCCGAGAAACACATCGAAAATAAAGTGTAAATGTTCGCTAATAAATGAAACAATAAACAAGTGTTGGGCCATTAACGATACCTGACAACCTCCACAGAGAGGCGCTCAACACCTCTCCACGCGATACCTGTATATGAGTTTTGTGTAACCAGTGTCCAGTCATGTGAGCACAGCTTAGAAGGCAGCCATTTTTCTGGCCGACTAAGAAGTCATATGTAGTTAGGTCAAGATCAACTTGTCCGCTAACACGGACCATCCACGACTACCATCGGTCTCAAATGCACCAAGACAAAACTGGGAAATAGTCTGGATACGACATATCCCTGTGAGAGATGGACAGATCCTGGGCTGCGGAATGTGCGGAAGAGGCTGTGTGAGTTCATTGCCCTAGACGCCAGAGTGGCCAGAGTGGCCAGAGTGGCCAGGGAGCCAGAAAAAGACGATATCTGTAAATGTACTGAAGAGGCGACACAACCGCTTTGAACACTGCATGTCAGTGGCTTACACACTGCATGTCAGTGGCTTACACACTGCATGTCAGTGGCTTACACACTGCATGTCAGTGGCTTACACACTGCATGTCAGTGGCTTACACACTGCATGTCAGTGGCTTACACACTGCATGTTAGTGGCTTACACACTGCATGTCAGTGGCTTACACACTGCATGTCAGTGGCTTACACACTGCATGTCAGTGGCTTACACACTGCATGTCAGTGGCTTACACACTGCATGTTAGTGGCTTACACACTGCATGTCAGTGGCTTACACACTGCATGTTAGTGGCTTACACACTGCATGTTAGTGGCTTACACACTGCATGTTAGTGGCTTACACACTGCATGTTAGTGGCTTACACACTGCATGTCAGTGGCTTACACACTGCATGTCAGTGGCTTACACACTGCATGTTAGTGGCTTACACACTGCCTGTCAGTGGCTTACACACTGCATGTCAGTGGCTTACACACTGCATGTTAGTGGCTTACACACTGCATGTCAGTGGCTTACACACTGCATGTCAGTGGCTTACACACTGCATGTCAGTGGCTTACACACTGCATGTTAGTGGCTTACACACTGCATTGTTAGTGGCTTACACACTGCATGTCAGGGGCTTACACACTGCATGTCAGTGGCTTACACACTGCATGTTAGTGGCTTACACACTGCATGTTAGTGGCTTACACACTGCATGTTAGTGGCTTACACACTGCATGTTAGTGGCTTACACACTGCATGTTAGTGGCTTACACACTGCATGTTAGTGGCTTACACACTGCATGTTAGTGGCTTACACACTGCATGTTAGTGGCTTACACACTGCATGTTAGTGGCTTACACACTGCATGTTAGTGGCTTACACACTGCATGTTAGTGGCTTACACACTGCATGTTAGTGGCTTACACACTGCATGTTAGTGGCTTACACACTGCATGTTAGTGGCTTACACACTGCATGTTAGTGGCTTAACACTGCATGTTAGTGGCTTACACACTGCATGTTAGTGGCTTACACACTGCATGTTAGTGGCTTAACACTGCATGTTAGTGGCTTACACACTGCATGTTAGTGGCTTACACACTGCATGTTAGTGGCTTACACACTGCATGTTAGTGGCTTACACACTGCATGTTAGTGGCTTACACACTGCATGTTAGTGGCTTACACACTGCATGTTAGTGGCTTACACACTGCATGTTAGTGGCTTATACACTGCATGTTAGTGGCTTACACACTGCATGTTAGTGGCTTACACACTGCCCTGGTGTTTTACTACTTATTTGCCATGAGCTCTAGCCCCACCCGTATATCTGGAGAGGGTTTCGGGGGTCAACGCCCCCGCGGCCCGGTCTGAGACCAGGCCTCGTGGTGGATCAGGGTCTGATCAACCAGGCTGTTACTGCTGGTTGCACGCAAACCGACGTACTAACCACAGCCCGGCTGGTCAGGTACTGACTTTAGGTGCCTGTCCAGCACCTTCTTGAAGACAGCCAGGGGTCTATTGGTAACCCCCCTTATGTATGCTGGGAGGCAGTTGAACAGTCTTGGGCCCATGACACTTATTGTGTTGGCTCTCAGTGTACTCGTGGTAGAGGCAAACTTGATACACCGTTTCAGGAATAGATATAAGCGCCACGAGGCTTGGAACCAATAATGCCGGTGATTGAAATTTAAGAAACGTGACCAGGGCATAGACTCGACCCCCGCAAATACAATTCAGTGAATACAACACAGTGAGTACATACACACGTGTGTGTAGTGAGTGACCACGACAGAGTGCAAGCACTGCACATCACTGAGTGTACACATCACTGAGTCAACATACAGGCTTGTTGACTCATCTCTGAGCCCATGTCAACAATGGTGGTCCTGGTGGTGGTCCTGCTGGTGGTCATGGTGGTGGTCCTGGTGGTGGTCATAGTGGTGATCCTGGTGGTGGTCATGGTGGTGGTGGTCCTGGTGGTGGTGGTCTTGGTGGTGGTGGTCCTTCATGTGGCAATAGTTGTAGTCTTGGTTCATAAAAACCCAGCCACTGTATCAGCAATTTTTCAAGTTTATATTTTTTTTATCAAATTGAACTTTCTAAAAAAACACAAAATCAAATATTTCTTCTTAGAGGATTGTTAGGTTAGGTTAGGTTAAGTTGTTAGGTTAGGTTAAGTTAGGTTAGGTTAGGTTAAGTTAAGTAAGGTTAAGTTAGGTTAGGTTTGGTTAAGTTAGGTTAGGTTAGGTTAAGTTAGGTTAAGTTAAGTAAGGTTAAGTTAGGTTAGGTTAAGTTAGGTTAGGTTAGGTTAGGTTAAGTAAGGTTAAGTTAGGTTAGGTTAGGTTAAGTTAGGTTAGGTTAGGTTAAGTTAGGTTAGGTTAGATAAGGTTCGTCAGGAAACAGGACAAGTGTTTCCTGACGTGGGTATTAGTCATATGATGACCCACAGCCGGAGATTTAGGCCATCTGACCGAGGCCTTCCGCTGGCTTACCCCTCTACCCATTTAAAAATTATGGTTATAATTATAACCATTTAATAATAATATGTAGAGGAGTGGAGACAAAATTAAACATAATGTAAATGCAAAAAGAAAATTGAGAAATATTAAAAAAACTTTATTTTTAATTTTGACATATTTAGTTAACGTATAAATACTGCATGACTTTATACCTGCACTGGTACAGTGTAAACTGATATATATATATATATATATATATATATATATATATATATATATATATATATATATATATATATATATATATATATATATATATATATATATATATATATATATATATTAAAGATAAACACATTTGAAGCTGGAGAAATATGCGTGGCAGGCGAGCAGGGTAGTGCATGCAACAGCAGGGTAGTGCATGCAACAGCAGGGTAGTGCATGCAACAGCAGGGTAGTGCATGCAGCAGCAGGGTAGTGCATGCAACAGCAGGGTAGTGCATGCAGCAGCAGGGTAGTGCATGCAACAGCAGGGTAGTGCTTGCAGCAGCAGGGTAGTGCATGCAACAGCAGGGTAGTGCATGCAGCAGCAGGGTAGTGCATGCAACAGCAGGGTAGTGCATGCAGCAGCAGGGTAGTGCATGCAACAGCAGGTTAGTGCTTGCAGCAGCAGGGTAGTGCATGCAACAGCAGGGTAGTGCATGCAACAGCAGGGTAGTGCTTGCAGCAGCAGGGTAGTGCATGCAACAGCAGGGTAGTGCATGCAGCAGCAGGGTAGTGCATGCAACAGCAGGGTAGTGCATGCAGCAGCAGGGTAGTGCATGCAACAGCAGGGTAGTGCTTGCAGCAGCAGGGTAGTGCATGCAACAGCAGGAGTGCTTGCAGCAGCAGGGAGTGCTTGCAGCAGCAGGGAGTGCTTGCAGCAGCAGGGTAGTGCATGCAACAGCAGGGTAGTGCATGCAGCAGCAGGGTAGTGCATGCAGCAGCAGGGTAGTGCTTGCAACAGCAGGGTAGTGCTTGCAACAGCAGGGTAGTGCTTGCAGGAGGCTACAGAAGAGGCAAGATCCACTACAACCTGGCAGTGGCTTAGCTTCTACTGTGCAAAAGCTTATAAAAATGCGTGGGTGGACGCTGGAGAGACGAACACTGAGTCGAGAACTGAGATTGCTTCAGCAATGGAAGCAGAAGCATAAAGAGAAGGCACATGTTAACGAATAGGGGTAGAATGGTAGAGTACTGACTGACTCTGAGCTGGGTGAAGCTGGGGTATATAGACTCTAGGCTGTGATCAGTTGAAGGCTGAGATGCAGAAAAATGCTGCACAGCAGAATTATTCAGAGTAAGAGGTGGCTTTTACAGGTGATGAGTTAAGGAGGTACGAATATCACAGACGCCTCCTGCAGGAGCCTAGGCAGCCCTTCTCATCCTTCAAAGGTCAGCTGATGGGAGGGGAAAAAATAGTTACCATCATATGTAGGCTACTTACTTGATAGGCAGAAGACCTTCAACAAAACTGGTGAAAGTTCAGAATTAATTAACGTTACGTTAAGAACACCAACAAATCAAGACACGTAACAGCTGTAAACAAAATAAAAATAAACAGAATATTTTATAACATAAAACATCACGAACGATGTTACTAGCGATACAGTTGTAAGAATGGTTGTAACTATAACTATAATTTTGAAGAGGTGGACCGGTAAGCCAGCGGAAGACTTCGGTCAGATGACCAAAAGCTCCAGCTGTGGGTCATCATATGACTAAGACCCGCGTCAGGAAATACTTGTCCTGTTTGCTGACAAACCTTACATAACCTAACCTGATGTTACTCACGACAGTCGGAGAGCCGGGTAGCCATGTGACACGTCTACACACGTCATCTACCACAGGGAGGGTCGTGTGAAGGAAGTCTAGCAGGCGGCCCTAAAGTCAACGTACCTTTAAAACAAGTGCTTTCATATTATAACGACCTTCACCACAGTCATTCACATATTTATACAGAATTAAATGCGTAATTAGGAACTCTTCCCTCACATTCATAAACATTTTATTCCAGCCAGCACGAAGGATTCAAACCCCCATTACTAATGCACATCCTTGGATGAGAATCATTAGCACGATGCATTAAGCAGCTCTACCATCAATTCCACACAAGTTTAGGACAGGTTTACACCTCTGGATACAAGCATACACTCAGGAACACTCGTGACCTGAGTGGTCCTGACTGGTCATACACTCAGGAACACTCGTGACCTGAGTGGTCCTGACTGGTCAATTTTATCTTGTCCAACACTATATTCCAGGCTCAGGTGACATACTTAGAATGCTATTACACCAGTGCCATATGTTTTAGACAGCACAATAGGCAAGTTTGGAGTGCCAGAGTGCCAGGGGTAAATGATATTGGGATCTCTAACTGAATTATCTATAGAAAGAGTACAATAGTAGGTAATGTTTATTGGTGGATAAAAGGGTAGATAAGAATGTTTCTACAGGAGCGAGGGATATGTCAGACCATTATTTAGTAGTAGCTACAGTAAGAACAGACGCAGTACCAGGAGAATGGTGTCAGTGGGTAAGAGAGAAGTGAAAGTGAATGACCTAATGAAGGAGGCAGTTAATGGGTGGTGTATGCAATTACTGAAAGAAAGTTTGGCTAATGAAAATATAGATAATTAGCTCGAAGAAATATGAGGTGGATTTAAGAGCGCAGTGTTCGAGCGTTCATCAGAGGCTTGTGGTTACAGGAGGGCAGGTACAGGAGGGCAGGTACAGGAGGGCAGGTACAGGAGGGCAGGTACAGGAGGGCAGGTACAGGAGGGCAGGTACAGGAGGGCAGGTACAGGAGGACAGGTACAGGAGGGCAGGTACAGGAGGGCAGGTGTAGGTGAATAAATGAACTGTTGGTGGAATGATGAAGTTGAGAGGGTGATAAACAAGAAAAAAATAGTAAATAAAAGGGTTTTACAGTGTAAAATTGATGTATGAAAGACAGAATATGTGGAGAAAAATAAGAGAGAGAGAGAGAGAGAGAGAGAGAGAGAGAGAGAGAGAGAGAGAGAGAGAGAGAGAGAGAGAGAGAGAGAGAGAGAGAGAGAGAGAGAGAGAGAGAGAGAGAGAGAGAGAGGTTAAAATTAGTGAGAGTGCCGAAGGAGAATGGATGAAAGAGTTGATGAATCTTCAGCAAATTTTGCCGAGAATAAGAAACTTTTTGGAGAGATAAATTAATAAATTGAGAAAGACTAACAAAATGGATCTGACATTTCAGAATAAAGCAACGGCTTGTACTAGATGATAAAACAGAGGTACTGGAAGGGAGGAGGGGAATATTTTGAGGAGTTAAGAAAGGATGATAAAAGGGAGGCACCGATTTCTTGCACTGGGCATGGAGGAATAATATAAGTAAGTAAGTTTATTCAGGTATACACAAATACAGTTACATAGATTATCATACATTTCAGCATATGTGTAGATAACCTGGGATAACCCAAAAAAGTCAGACAGAGTGACTTATTTCCATTGGGGTCCTATGATAGGAGTAAGGAAGAGATAGAGGTGAGCATGTGGAAAATGCATGATGACTTGGGTTAGATTAACACAGATGTCGAATATAGGTGTGAATACGGTTTTGAAGTGGTTTGTTTATTTGTTCAATATATGCAGGGAAGAAGGGAAGGTACGTAAGGACTGACAGAGGACATGCATAGTGTCTTTGTGTAAGGAAAATGGGAACGAAGAGGGCGCAAGAATTTTAGTGAAATAAGCCTATTGTGTGTACCAGGTAAAATATATGGAAGAATTATTATTGAAAGAGTTAGGGATGAGACCGAAAGTAGGATTGCAGAGAAATATGGAGGATTTAGGTAAGATACTGTGTGTATAGGCCAAGTGTTTACACTGAACCATGTAAGTGAACAATACTTAGGTAAGACTAATGAATACTTTGCCACATTTAAGGAATTAGAAAATTAATATGACAGGGTGGATAGGGGAGCAATGTGGCACGCTGCACGTGAATGGTCGAAGGCACTTAAAGCAGTAAAGAGCTTTTATACTGAAAGTGAGCTCATATTAGGACATGCAGGAAAAAAGAGAACTATTTTTTTTTTTTTAGTAAAAGTAGGAATTATACAGGGATATGCCTAACGGAGACCCAGTGAGCATAGTACGTCAGATAATCACTGTTTAAGGCTCATTAAGGTCACCCATTTGACTGTAATAGTAACAGTGGTTAACTAACTGACATTAAGAGGAGCTGGTGTTGCACATGTCTAATTCACCAGGTCTAGCGTCAATGTTGGGAGACAAATTCCTGGTCTTGACTAATGTCTTACAGTGATAAGACTGGAGCCAATGTGTAACCCAAGGAAGCTGTGTGTATAAACACACTGCTGAAACAACGTACAAGCGAATTCCTGCGTTCGTTCAAACCTTGTAAGGAGAGAGAACCACTGGTACGCCCCAACTCCTAAACAATAAACACTCTTAACGTTTCAGAGAACGCTACTGAGGACACCAGAGCCCCTCTGTGTATCTCAAAGTTTAATCATATAAAAATTAAAGGTGTTAGTGTAGTGATTCCAAGCATTGTGTATTCTCTTATTTATTTTGGGGAGGTGAAAGGAATGTCGTGGGTGTGACTTGAGGACCAAAATGGGTGTGTTTAGTAACATAGGTTAGGGGTGGAGGTGTATTGTTAACTGGTCTTGTAGAATAACATGGGTTAGGGGTAGAGGTGTATTGTTAACTGGTCTTGTAGAATAACATGGGTTAGGGGTAGAGGTGTATTGTTAACTGGTCTTGTAGAATGTCATGGGTTAGGGGTGGAGATGTATTATTAACTGGTCTTGTAGAATAATGGTATTAAAGGTATAGATAGAGCGTGTGTGCAGATTTCTTTAATTAAGATAACTAGGTACACAAACACCTTTTAACCAACACTTCAATTATTCCAGGAGGTACTGGAGCTTCTTACACACAACCAGCAAGTACTGGAGCTTCTTACACACAACCAGCAGGTACTGGAGCTTCTTACACACAACCAGCAGGTACTGGAGCTTCTTACACACAACCAGCAGGTACTGGAGCTTCTTACACACAACCAGCAGGTACTGGAGCTTCTTACACACAACCAGCAGGTACTGGAGTTTCTTCACACAACCAGCAGGTACTGGAGCTTCTTACACACAACCAGCAGGTACTGGAGCTTCTTACACACAACCAGCAGGTACTGGAGCTTCTTACACACAACCAGCAGGTACTGGAGTTTCTTACACACAACCAGCAGGTACTGGAGCTTCTTACACACAACCAGCAGGTACTGGAGCTTCTTACACACAACCAGCAGGTACTGGAGCTTCTTACACACAACCAGCAGGTACTGGAGTTTCTTACACACACAACTAGCAGGTACTGGAGCTTCTTACACACAACCAGCAGGTACTGGAGTTTCTTACACACACAACTAGCAGGTACTGGAGCTTCTTACATACAACCAGCAGGTACTGAAGTTTCTTACACACAACCAGCAGGTACTGGAGTTTCTTACACACAACCAGCAGGAACTGGAGTTTCTTACACACACAACCAGCAGGTACTGGAGTTTCTTACACACAACCAGCAGGTGCTGGAGTTTCTTACACACAACCAGCAGGTACTGGAGTTTCTTACACACAACCAGCAGGTACTGGAGTTTCTTACACACAACCAGCAGGTACTGGAGTTTCTTACACACAACCAGCAGGGGCTGGAGTTTCTTACACACAACCAGCAGGTACTGGAGTTTCTTTCACACAACCAGCAGGTACTGGAGTTTCTTACACACAACCAGCAGGTACTGGAGTTTCTTACACACAACCAGCAGGTACTGGAGTTTCTTACACACAACCAGCAGGTACTGGAGCTTCTTACACACAACCAGCAGGTACTGGAGTTTTTTACACACAACCAGCAGGTACTGGAGTTTCTTACACACAACCAGCAGGTACTGGAGTTTCTTACGCACAACCAGCAGGTACTGGAGTTTCATACACACAACCAGCAGGTGCTGGAGTTTCTTACACACAACCAGCATGTGCTGGAGTTTCTTACACACAACCAGCAGGTACTGGAGTTTCTTACACACAACCAGCAGGTACTGGAGTTTCTTACACACAACCAGCAGGTACTGGAGTTTCTTACACACAACCAGCAGGTGCTGGAGTTTCTTACACAACCAGCAGGTACTGGGTTTCTTACACACCAACCAGCAGGTACTGGAGTTTCTTACACACAACCAGCAGGTACTGGAGTTTCTTACACACAACCAGCAGGTACTGGAGTTTCTTACACAACCAGCAGGTCTAGTTTCTTACACACAACCAGCAGGTACTGGAGTTTCTTACACACAACCAGCAGGTACTGGAGTTTCTTCACACACAACCAGCAGGTACTGGAGTTTCTACACACACACAGCAGGTACTGGAGTTTCTTACACACACAACTAGCAGGTACTGGAGTTTCTTACACACAACCAGCAGGTACTGGAGTTTCTTACACACAACCAGCAGGTACTGGAGTTTCTTACACACACAACCAGCAGGTACTGGAGTTTCTTACACACAACCAGCAGGTACTGGAGTTTCTTACACACACAACCAGCAGGTACTGGAGTTTCTTACACACAACCAGCAGGTACTGGAGTTTCTTACACACAACCAGCAGGTACTGGAGTTTCTTACACACAACCAGCAGGTACTGGAGTTTCTTACACACAACCAGCAGGTACTGGAGTTTCTTACACACAACCAGCAGGTACTGGAGTTTCTCACACACAAACCAGCAGGTACTGGAGTTTCTTACACACAACCAGCAGGTACTGGAGTTTCTTACACACACACCTAGCAGGTACTGGAGTTTCTTACACACAACCAGCAGGTACTGGAGTTTCTTACACACAACCAGCAGGTGCTGGAGTTTCTTACACAACCAGCAGGTACTGGAGTTTCTTACACAACCAGCAGGTACTGGAGTTTCTTACACACACAACCAGCAGGTACTGGAGTTTCTTACACACAACCAGCAGGTACTGGAGTTTCTTACACACAACCAGCAGGTACTGGAGTTTCTTACACACAACCAGCAGGTACTGGAGTTTCTTACACACAACCAGCAGGTACTGGAGTTTCTTACACACACAACCAGCAGGTACTGGAGTTTCTTACACACAACCAGCAGGTACTGGAGTTTCTTACACAACAACCAGCAGGTACTGGAGTTTCTTACACACAACCAGCAGGTACTGGAGTTTCTTACACACAACCAGCAGGTACTGGGTTTCTTACACACACCAGCAGGTACTGGAGTTTCTTACACACACAACCAGCAGTACTGGAGTTTCTTACACACAACCAGCAGGTACTGCGGTCTGGTTTCTACACACAACCAGCAGGTACTGGGTTTTTACACACAACCAGCAGGTACTGGAGTTTCTTCACAACCAGCAGGTACTGGTTTACACACAACCAGCAGGTCGAGTTTCACACACAACAACAGCAGGTTGAGTTTCTTACACACAACCAGCAGGTACTGGAGTTTCTACCACGTCTAGATTCTACTGCAGGTGGTTTCAACAACCACAGGTACTGGATTTCTTACACACAACCAGCAGGTACTGGAGTTTCTTACACACCACCAGCAGGTAGGAGTTTTCTACACACAACAGCGGTCTGGAGTTTCTTACACACAACAGCGGTCTGGAGTTTTTACACAACCAGCAGGTACTGGAGTTTCTTACACACAACAGGTGGAGTTTCATACACAACCAGGCTGGTTTTACAACAACCAGCGGTCTGGATTTCTTACACAACCAGCACGGTACTGGACTACACACTACAGGAATTTACCACAGACTGGGTTGGGTTCTTACCACAACCAGCAGGTACTGGAGTTTCTCACAAACAGCAGGTACTGGAGTTTCTTACACACAACAGCAGGTACTGGAGTTTCTTACACAACCAGCAGGTACTGGGTTTCTTACACAACCACAGGTGGTTTTTACAACAACCAGCAGGTACTGGAGTTTCTTCACACAACCAGCAGGAGGAGTTTCTTCACACACACGGAGGTTACTGGAGTTTTTAACACACCAGGCTGGATTTTTACACCAACCAGCAGGTCTGGGTTTTACACAACCAGGCTGGAGTTTTTACAACAACCAGCAGGTACTGGTTTTTACACACAACCAGCAGGTACTGGAGTTTCACACACAACCAGCAGGTACTGGAGTTTCTTACACACAACCAGAGGTACTGGATTTTACACACAACCAGCAGGTACTGGAGTTTCTTACACACAAACCGCAGGTACTGGAGTTTCTTACACAAACCAGCAGGTACTGGAGTTTCTTACCACACCAGCAGGTACTGAGTTTCTTGACACAACCAGCAGGTACTGGAGTTTCTTACACAACCAGGTAGTTTACGACAGGGTCTGGTTTTACACACAACTGCAGGTGCTATTTTCTACACCAACCAGCAGGTACTGGAGTTTACTACACAACCAGCAGGTGGTTTCTACACACCAGCAGGTACTGGAGTTTCTTACACACACACCAGCAGGTACTGGAGTTTCTTACACAACCAGCAGGTATGGAGTTTCTTACACACAACCAGCAGGTACTGGGTTTCTACACACAACCAGCAGGTACTGGAGTTTCTACACAACAACCAGCAGGTACTGGAGTCTTACACACACAACCAGCAGGTACTGAGTTCTTACAACACAACAGATGGTACTAGGATTACATCAGCAGTTCACAGTGTACGAGTTCTCACAAAACAGGTGGCTCACAGTACAGTGCTCAGCGTTCAGTCTCACAGTGTACAGGTGCTCACAGTGTACAGGTGCTCACAGTGTACAGGTGCTCACAGTGTACAGGTGCTCACAGTGTACAGGTGCTCACAGTGTACAGGTGCTCACAGTGTACAGGTGCTCACAGTGTACAGGTGCTCACAGTGTACAGGTGTCTCACAGTGTACAGGTGCTCACAGTGTACAGGTGCTCACAGTGTACAGGTGCTCACAGTGTACAGGTGCTCACAGTGTACTGGTGCTCACAGTGTACAGGTGCTCACAGTGTACAGGTGCTCACAGTGTACAGGTGCTCACAGTGTACAGGTGCTCACAGTGTACAGGTGCTCACAGTGTACAGGTGCTCACAGTGTACGGGTGCTCACAGTGTACGGGTGCTCACAGTGTACGGTGCTCACAGTGTACGGTGCTCACAGTGTACAGGTGCTCACAGTGTACAGGTGCTCACAGTGTACAGGTGCTCACAGTGTACAGGTGCTCACGGTGTACAGGTGCTGACAGTGTACAGGTGCTCACAGTGTACAGGTACTGACAGTGTACAGGTGCTCACAGTGTACAGGTGCTCACAGTGTACAGGTGCTCACAGTGTACAGGTGCTCACAGTGTACAGGTGCTCACGGTGTACAGGTGCTCACAGTGTACAGGTGCTCACAGTGTACAGGTGCTGACAGTGTACAGGTGCTGACAGTGTACAGGTGCTGGTAGTGTACAGGTGCTGGTAGTGTACAGGTGCTGGTAGTGTACAGGTGCTGGTAGTGTACAGGTGCTGGTAGTGTACAGGTGCTGGTAGTGTACAGGTGCTGGTAGTGTACAGGTGCTGGTAGTGTACAGGTGCTGGTAGTGTACAGGTGCTGGTAGTGTACAGGTGCTGTCAGTGTACAGGTGCTGACAGTGTACAGGTGCTCACAGTGTACAGGTGCTCACAGTGTACAGGTGCTGACAGTGTACAGGTGCTGACAGTGTACAGGTGCTGGTAGTGTACAGGTGCTGGTAGTGTACAGGTGCTGGTAGTGTACAGGTGCTGGTAGTGTACAGGTGCTGGTAGTGTACAGGTGCTGGTAGTGTACAGGTGCTGGTAGTGTACAGGTGCTGGTAGTGTACAGGTGCTGGTAGTGTACAGGTGCTGGTAGTGTACAGGTGCTGGTAGTGAGAGACATACTAGTGGCTTTCTTTGTGTTTAGTAATCTTTTATTACATGTTACACTACATTGTGTGTTCTGCAGAAATAAATAGAGTGTTAGACAGCGCTATCTTCCTGTGGGTCAGTAACAGCCTGGGCGCTCCACGGTGCCACAACATTTCACCCGCTTGGACTAACACTGTTTCGACCTTTGTGCCATGAGTTTTACTGAAACATAATTCAAGAGAATATACTGGGGTAATAAAGATAACTTTCAGCATCTCTTTGCTTGTCTTCCTTCTTCCAGATCCGATTCTACAGGAGTTGTTATTGATGTTTCCCTCTTCTCTTCTTCTTCTTCTTCTTCTTCTTCTTCTTCTTCTTTTCTTTTTCTTCTTCTTCTTCGTCTTCTTCTTCTTCTTCTTCTTCTTCTTCTTCTTCTTCTTCTTCTTCTTCTTCTTCTTCTTTTCTTCTTCTTCTTCTTCTTCTTCTTCTTCTTCTTCTTCTTCTTCTTCTTCTTCTTCTTCTTCTTCTTCTTCTTCTTCTTCTTCTTCTTTCTTCTCTTCTTTCTTCTTCTTCTTTTCTTCTTCTTCTCTTCTTCTTCTTCTTCTCTTCTTCTTCTTCTTCTTCTTCTTCTTCTTCTTCTTCTTCTTCTTCTTCTTCTTCTTCTTCTTCTTCTTCTTCTTCTTCTTCTTCTTCTTCTTCTTCTTCTTCTTCTTCTTCTTCTTCTTTTCTTCTTCTTCTTCTTCTTCTTCTTCTTCTTCTTCTTTTCTTCTTCTTCTTCTTCTTTTCGTCTTCTTATTCTTCTTCTTCTTCTTCTTCTTCTTCTTCTTCTTCTTTTCTTCTTCTTCTTCTTCTTCTTCTTCTTCTTTTTTCTTTCTTCTTCTTCTTTTCTTCTTCTTCTTCTTCTTCTTCTTCTTCTTCTTCTTTCTTCTTCTTCTTCTTCTTCTTCTTCTTCTTCTTCTTCTTTCTTCTTCTTCTTCTTCTTCTTCTTCTTCTTGTCTTGGAGTTTAAATTTATGTATCTTTATTTACTATCGTAATAGTTTTTCTTTATTGCTTTCCATTTTTTTTTTGTTGTGGTGTTGTTCAGTGGTGGTAGTGGGCAGTGATGTGGTGTTCAGTGGTGGTAGTGGGCAGTGATAGGTGGATGATTGTTCAGTGGTGAGTATGGGTGGGCAGTGAAGTGGTGTTCAGTGGTGATAGTGGGCAGTGAAGTGGTGTTCAGTGGTGGTAGTGGGCAGTGAGGTGGTGTTCAGTGGTGGTAGTGGGCAGTGAGGTGGTGTTCAGTGGTGGTAGTGGGCAGTGAAGTGGTGTTCAGTGGTGGTAGTGGGCAGTGAGGTGGTGTTCAGTGGTGGTATTGGGCAGTGAGGTGGTGTTGTGGTGGTGTTCAGTGGTGGTAGTGGGCAGTGAGGTGGTGTTGTGGTGGTGTTCAGTGGTGGTAGTGGGCAGTGAGGTGGTGTTGTGGTGGTGCAGTGGGGTAGTGAGGCAGTGAGGTGTTGTGGTGGTAGTGGGCAGTGAGGTGGTGTTGTGGTGGTGTTCAGTGGTGGTAGTGGGCACTGACTGGTGTTGTACGTGGTAGTGGCAGTGAGGTGTGCTTGTGATGGTGTTCAGTAACCATAGTAACAGTAACTGGCAAGCTTGCAGGTATTCATCTGTAGTGACCATCTGCTGACCACCTGTTACCACCCTCTGCTTCCATCACACCTGCTGTCACCCTCTACTTCCATCACACCTGTTATCACCATCTACTTCCATCACACCTGCTATCACCATCTACTTCTATCACACCTGCTATCACCATCTACTTCCATCACACCTGCTATCACCATCTACTTCCATCACACCTGCTATCACCATCTACTTCTATCACACCTGCTATCACCATCTACTTCATCACACCTGCTATCACCATCTACTTCCATCACACCTGTATCACCATCTACTTCCATCACACCTGCTATCACCATCTACTTCCATCACACCTGCTATCACCCTCTACTTCCATCACACCTGCTATCACCATCTACTTCCATCACACCTGCTATCACCATCTACTTCTATCACACCTGCTATCACCATCTACTTCTATCACACCTGCTATCACCATCTACTTCTATCACACCTGCTATCACCATCTACTTCCATCACACCTGTTATCACCATCTACTTCCATCACACCTGCTATCACCCTCTACTTCCATCACACCTGCTATCCCCATCTACTTCCATCACACCTGCTATCACCATCTACTTCCATCACACCTGCTATCACCATCTACTTCTATCACACCTGCTATCACCATCTACTTCCATCACACCTGCTATCACCATCTACTTCTATCACACCTGCTATCACCATCTACTTCTATCACACCTGCTATCACCATCTACTTCCATCACACCTGTTATCACCATCTACTTCCATCACACCTGCTATCACCCTCTACTTCCATCACACCTGCTATCACCATCTACTTCCATCACACCTGCTATCACCATCTACTTCCATCACACCTGCTATCACCATCTACTTCCATCACACCTGCTATCACCATCTACTTCCATCACACCTGCTATCACCATCTATTTCTATCACACAAAAGATGATCTGGTGAACCACACAAATCAATTCTTTTATTTTTTCTCTTCTTTCTTGATTTTTTAACCCGCTTCAAGTCTGCTTCTGGTTTGTGTACAACTCTCTTTGTTTGTTTCGTTTGTTCATTTGTGTGTGTGTGTACGTAACTCAGCGTCTCCCCGTACCCTTGTGTACTAGTTTCTCACTCTGCCCAGTTTTCTGTTGTGCTTTGCCATTATGCAGAATACTACATCGGTGATGTTGTCAATGAACGTCTTCGACCTGCCAAGTGATTGGTTCGTAGGTCTTTGAACGTAGATGAAGGTCCATGTTTAGATTCGTAATATCTGCTTTTTGTAGTTTTTCAATATTCCTTCAGTTCATGTATTTTCTTCTCAACATCTTTGAGTACATCTCTGGCTCTTTATTTTAGCATTTAATTTTCTTGTGGTAATATACGTGTCGTCTGCCTTCCATGGAGCAGTCAGGAAGACTCACTCATCCCACACACTAACACACTTCTCCTCATTCTCTTACACCAGGAATTCGAGAATCATTACAGTGCCGTCTCTAGTGCCTATATGTCACCCTAATCATTCATGTATGTTTCTTTGCATATTTGAAATACTTTTTGATTTTGATTTACATATCAATAGTTAAGAGAAGCACAGGTGTGTATCTGGTGTTCCGCCATTGATAATTAATGTATCACAGGTGTGTACCTGGTGTTCCGTCATTGATAATTAATGTAGCACAGGTGTGTACCTGGTGTTCCGTCATTGATAATTAATGTAGCACAGGTGTGTACCTGGTGTTCTGTCATTGATAATTAATGTAGCACAGGTGTGTACCTGGTGTTCTGTCATTGATAATTAATGTAGCACAGGTGTGTACCTGGTGTTCTGTCATTGATAATTAATGTAACACAGGTGTGTACCTGGTGTTCTGTCATTGATAATTAATGTAGCACAGGTGTACCTGGTGTTCTGTCATTGAGAATAATGTAGCAGGTGTACCGAGTGTTCCGTCATTGATAATTAATGTATCACAGGTGTACCTGGTGTTCCGTCATTGTAATTAATGAGCACGGTGTGTACCTGGTGTTCTGTCATTGATAATTAATGTAGCACAGGTGTGTACCTGGTGTTCTGTCATTGATAATTAATGTAACACACATCACCGGTGTGTCAGAGGCCTTGAAGGAGATAGAAATAAGACCGGAAAGTGTTTCCTGACGTCAGTCTTAGTCATATAATGATTGCTCGGTTATTAAGCAACAGCTGGTGTGCCAGTGTTGGGTATTATTGTTAAAACAACAGCTGGTGTGCCAGTGTTGGGTATTATTGTTAAAACAACAGCTGGTGCACCAGCGCTGGGTATCAGCATTAAAACAACAGCTGGTGTGCCAGTGTTGGGTATTATTGTTAAAACAACAGCTGGTGTGCCAGTGTTGGGTATTATTGTTAAAACAACAGCTGGTGTACCAGTGTTGGGTATTATTGTTAAAATAACAGCTGGTGCACCAGCGCTGGGTATTATTGTTAAAACAACAGCTGGTGCACCAGCGCTGGGTATTATTGTTAAAACAACAGCTGGTGCACCAGCGCTGGGTATTATTGTTAAAACAACAGCTGGTGCATCAGCGCTGGGTATCAGCATTAAAACAACAGCTGGTGTACCAGTACTGGGTATCAGTATTAAAACAACAGCTGGTGTACCAGTACTGGGTATCAGTATTAAAACAACAGCTGGTGTACCAGTACTGGGTATCAGTATTAAAACAACAGCTGGTGTACCAGTGTTGGGTATTATTGTTAAAACAACAGCTGGTGTACCAGTGTTGGGTATTATTGTTAAAACAACAGCTGGTGTACCAGTGTTGGGTATTATTGTTAAAACAACACCTGGTGTACCAGTACTGGGTATCAGTATTAAAACAACAGCTGGTGTACCAGTACTGGGTATCAGTATTAAAACAACAGCTGGTGTACCAGTACTGGGTATCAGCATTAAAACAACAGCTGGTGTACCAGTACTGGGTATCAGCATTAAAACAACACCTGGTGTACCAGTACTGGGTATCAGTATTAAAACAACAGCTGGTGTACCAGTACTGGGTATCAGTATTAAAACAACAGCTGGTGTACCAGTACTGGGTATCAGTATTAAAACAATAGCTGGTGTACCAATATTAGATATTAGTGATGTAAGCAACTGCTGTCATAACTGAGCTAAGTTTTCACTCAATTTAGAAGCAAAGGATTACACAGTGTGGCCAGTGATGTACGCGGGAATACTTTCCCTCAAGGAATAGTACCAGAAAGAAGTCTATGATATAAGAAGCAAGATCTTTGAATCCTCCCACTGGGACCAGACAGTGAATGATTCTGGCTCAGTGATCAGGCAATGGAGATGTTCCCTGGAACCTTCTACAGGTACGGTCGGTGATGTTGTCAATGAACGTCTTCGACCTGCCAAGTGATTGGTTCGTAGGTCTTTGAACGTAGATAATGCAAAGTACATGATAAAAAAAATGCAAGTGGACTGCATATATAAGATGATATGGAGAAACTGCAAGATTTGACAAGTAAATGGGTGCTTGATGGAGAGAATAAGAGGTCTGACCAGTGAGAGGTTACGAGACGATAATGGTAAAGACCCAGAATATAGTTTAGGACACATCACATGAGCTCTGCAGACTGTAACATTCATTCATGTTCATGAAGGTTCGCCAGGACGGGTCCTGGCCCGGGTCTTCTCCATGTGGCGACCCGGCAGTGGCTCCCGAAGGAGTGTCGGAGTTAGTACAAGCGATGTAACGTTCACAACCGTATGGCAGGGGCACGGTGAGCATTTGTGGCAAATAGTATACCACTTTCAGCTATTATGAAGTGGAATTTTGTGGGTCAGAAAACATGAAAATTTCTCTTGATGAGGATCTGTGTCATGTGACGACCCGCTCATTGTTAAGCATCCTCTGGTGTGCTGGAAATTAGTTTTTTGACCACAGCTAAAAAAAAATCAAGGTAGAGTGTACAAACAACATTACTGCGAGAAGCAGACAATGACAACTTAGAAAACTGGTAAATGTGTCTTCAAAACACGTATGACTTGACTTGACCTTTCTTCTGATGCTTTACCACAATCTGCCATCTCCTCACCTCCCACTGACCTGACCTTTCCTCTGACTTTCACCACGGATCCCTCACTCATGACTTGATCAGTCAACGATGTACCAAAACGTTTCCAGTTTACAATTATAATCTGTGGAGTTATGATTTGTCTGTCATGATATTGGGATTGATTTAATCCTCATTTCTATTACAAACACTGATAATAATAATAGCAATAAGGTGTGCAGTAGGTAGGTAGGTAGTAACGATGTTAGGCCAACGTTATTACCTTCCCAGGTTGTGACCTGGCTTCCTTCCAAGGTCACAACCTGACAGCTCCCCGCCAGTCTTCTGAACACCTCAGTATTATTATTACTCTCAAGTAGCGCCAAGTAGCGCCAAGTAGCGCCAAGTAGCGCCAACAGCTGACAACTTGCAATAAAAAGAGTCAGGAAAACAGATAATTATTAATAGAGGTACACGATATTCCACTCACGTGTTGCGTACTTTCTCAAGTGAATCTTGGAAATCAAAGATACGCTCATGAATATAATGAGAGAATAGCAGTGAATTAGGTGAATGGGAAGAAGAGGCTGGTACATTCAAACATGGAACGACTGATAGGCCTACTGTATCCCTTCCTCACCTAATGCGTCATCTACGCCTCCATCTGAGCCTCATCACCACCACTGCGCCATCTACGCCTCCATCTGAGCCTCATCCACCACCACTGCGCCATCTACGCCTCCATCTGAGCCTCATCCACCACCACTGGCTAAAATTCCTAGTGCAAGAAAAACTTTTTTTAAGTAATATAGCGACTCCCAAACTTGAAAAGAGACAGATGGAATCTTTATTGGGACAAAATTATTAGAGCTTCTGGACACGATAGCCTTGTAATAGTAGAGGATTTTAATTTTAGCCAAATTGACCGGACTTCTGCCTAGCATAGGCAAGTAGGCCTGCTGCGGTGCTCCTTCTTTCTTATGAAATTTGGAGTCCAGTGAGTTCTTGGAACCAGTTCAAGACTGCTAAAGGTATCAATTTGACTGACCTGGTTTTGTCAACAAGGAAACTCTTGCAAATAACCTACAGATCACTGAAGAGCTTTAATATTACCTGGGAGTACAAGAATAAATATACAGTAACAGGCGAGGCCAGGAGCTGAAAGTCGACCCTCGCTCCTACAAGACAAGGAAGGAGGAGC
Organism: Cherax destructor; assembly: GCA_009830355.1. NCBI lineage: Eukaryota > Metazoa > Arthropoda > Malacostraca > Decapoda > Parastacidae > Cherax > Cherax destructor. The sequence goes on along the minus strand of WNWK01000212.1, from coordinate 252,918 downwards.
ATAAACATACATGTTTAGTTCCTCAGGTTACTCTCATTAGCTGAGACTTCAACAACACATCTGCATTATACAGGAATGTTCATGGTTCATGTTAATGTTTGTACCATTCGTGTGGTAGGGAGGTGTGGGGGAGGGGCAGGGAAGGAGGCGGCGCACAGAGGGGGGGCAGGGAGGGAGGCAAGGCAAGAAGGGAGATGGGGCAAGGAAGAAGGTAGTGCAAGAATTGAGGTTGGACAAGAGGTGAATTAAAGTGTGGAGCGAAGGAAAGAGGCTGAGCAGTTACGAAGGAAGAATAATAATAATAATAATAATAATAATAATAATAATAATAATAATAATAATAATAATAATAATAATAATATCATTATTACTATTATTAATATTATTATTATTATTATTGTTATTATAACAACAACCA
>WNWK01000212.1:0-250000 GCA_009830355.1 Cherax destructor | reverse complement strand
ACACACACCACACACACCCCCACACACACACACACCCCACATACACACACACACCAAAAACACACACACACCCCACACACACACACACACCCCACACACACACCACACACACACACACCACACACACACCACACACACCACACACACACCACACACACACACACACACCACACACACACCACACACACACACACCACACACACAGGTATGATAAAACTCATGGAGCGGGAAGAGTGACCTAGTAGCGGCCGGCGAAGAGGCGGGGCCAGAAGCTGTGACTCAACCCCTGCAACCAAAACTAGGTGAGTACAACCAGATGAGTACACACACACAGGAAACTAGATAAAGACTCGTTCACAACATTTCCTCTTGAGACAAGAAGACTGGTTGCTGACCTGAGGGGAATGAACTATGTAAACAGAGTTACCTGGAATTTATGTGACTGGAGGAGCGAGGAACCAGAGGGATAAGATAGTGATATAAAAAATACTACGGAGCAGCGATAGGACAGAAGAGGATGTGTTCTTCACCAGAGATAAACACAAAACAAGGGTAATGACAGTTTTTATCACCACATGTAAGAATCCCATCATTTTTTACGAAATGTATGTGGACATAGACAGCTTTTGGTCCCACAGTCTAATTAATTACCTCAGAAGGTGGACCTTTAAGAGTTGACTAATTCTTTTTTATATTGTATTTTGCTCATATCTCGAGTATGTCTCATCCAATCCCCTCCAGATTCTCAAAACTTGTGTACGGTAACGAGGACCAAATTCCTGGAACAGAGGGCATGTGCAGGCGCCCTTTGACCAAAGTTGTTCAACCCAGTCCCAGCATTCTGGAATGGCCGGGATTACTTCCAAAATCACCACAACCACCACAATCACCATAACCACCAAAATCACCCCACGTCCATCACCATTACGTAATTGGGACCGCCATCATACAGTGACATCAGGCCAATGGAATGAGGTACTTGAACCACTTTAAATAACTCATCCACTCTGAGGTTCTTGAGGATATCCTCATTGTCCAACCTAAATATGTCAGCACTAGCTAGCAACCCAGTAGCATCCCAGTTGTGTGTCAACACTAGCTAGCAACCCAGTAGCATCCCAGTTGTGTGTCAACACTAGCTAGCAACCCAGTAGCATCCCAGTTGTGTGTCAACACTAGCTAGCAACCCAGTAGCATCCCAGTTGGGTGTCAACACTAGCTAGCAACCCAGTAGCATCCCAGTTGTGTGTCAACACTAGCTAGCAACCCAGTAGCATCCCAGCTGTGTGTCAACACTAGCTAGCAACCCAGTAGCATCCCAGTTGGGTGTCAACACTAGCTAGCAACCCAGTAGCATCCCAGTTGTGTGTCAACACAGCAGCAACCCAGTAGCATCCCAGTTGTGTGTCAGCACTAGCTAGCAACCCAGTAGCATCCCAGTTGTGTGTCAACACTAGCTAGCAACCCAGTAGCATCCCAGTTGTGTGTCAGCACTAGCTAGCAACCCAGTAGCATCCCAGTTGTGTGTCAACACTAGCTAGCAACCCAGTAGCATCCCAGTTGTGTGTCAGCACTAGCTAGCAACCCAGTAGCATCCCAGTTGTGTGTCAACACTAGCTAGCAACCCAGTAGCATCCCAGTTGTGTGTCAACACTAGCTAGCAACCCAGTAGCATCCCAGTTGTGTGTCAGCACTAGCTAGCAACCCAGTAGCATCCCAGTTGTGTGTCAGCACTAGCTAGCAACCCAGTAGCATCCCAGTTGTGTGTCAACACTAGCTAGCAACCCAGTAGCATCCCAGTTGTGTGTCAACACTAGCTAAAACCCAGTAGCATCCCAGTTGTGTGTCAACACTAGCTAGCAACCCAGTAGCATCCCAGTTGTGTGTCAACACTAGCTAGCAACCCAGTAGCATCCCAGTTGTGTGTCAACACTAGCTAGCAACCCAGTAGCATCCCAGTTGTGTCAACACTAGCTAGCAACCCAGTAGCATCCCAGTTGTGTGTCAACACTAGCTAGCAACCCAGTAGCATCCCAGTTGTGTGTCAACACTAGCTAGCAACCCAGTAGCATCCCAGTTGTGTGTCAGCACTAGCTAGCAACCCAGTAGCATCCCAGTTGTGTGTCAACACTAGCTAGCAACCCAGTAGCATCCCAGTTGTGTGTCAACACTAGCTAGCAACCCAGTAGCATCCCAGTTGTGTGTCAACACTAGCTAGCAACCCAGTAGCATCCCAGTTGTGTGTCAACACTAGCTAGCAACCCAGTAGCATCCCAGTTGTGTGTCAGCACTAGCTAGCAACCCAGTAGCATCCCAGTTGTGTGTCAACACTAGCTAGCAACCCAGTAGCATCCCAGTTGTGTGTCAACACTAGCTAGCAACCCAGTAGCATCCCAGTTGTGTGTCAGCACTAGCTAGCAACCCAGTAGCATCCCAGTTGTGTGTCAACACTAGCTAGCAACCCAGTAGCATCCCAGTTGTGTGTCAGCACTAGCTAGCAACCCAGTAGCATCCCAGTTGTGCGTCAACACTAGCTAGCAACCCAGTAGCATCCCAGTTGTGTGTCAGCACTAGCTAGCAACCCAGTAGCATCCCAGTTGTGTGTCAGCACTAGCTAGCAACCCAGTAGCATCCCAGTTGTGTGTCAACACTAGCTAGCAACCCAGTAGCATCCCAGTTGTGTGTCAACACTAGCTAGCAACCCAGTAGCATCCCAGTTGTGTGTCAACACTAGCTAGCAACCCAGTAGCATCCCAGTTGTGTGTCAACACTAGCTAGCAACCCAGTAGCATCCCAGTTGTGTGTCAGCACTAGCTAGCAACCCAGTAGCATCCCAGTTGTGTGTCAGCACTAGCTAGCAACCCAGTAGCATCCCAGTTGTGTGTCAACACTAGCTAGCAACCCAGTAGCATCCCAGTTGTGTGTCAGCACTAGCTAGCAACCCAGTAGCATCCCAGTTGTGTGTCAACACTAGCTAACAACCCAGTAGCATCCCAGTTGTGTGTCAACACTAGCTAGCAACCCAGTAGCATCCCAGTTGTGTGTCAGCACTAGCTAGCAACCCAGTAGCATCCCAGTTGTGTGTCAACACTAGCTAGCAACCCAGTAGCATCCCAGTTGTGTGTCAACACTAGCTAGCAACCCAGTAGCATCCCAGTTGTGTGTCAGCACTAGCTAGCAACCCAGTAGCATCCCAGTTGTGTGTCAGCACTAGCTAGCAACCCAGTAGCATCCCAGTTGTGTGTCAACACTAGATAGCAACCCAGTAGCATCCCAGTTGTGTGTCAACACTAGCTAGCAACCCAGTAGCATCCCAGTTGTGTGTCAGCTCTAGCTAGCAACCCAGTAGCATCCCAGTTGTGTGTCAGCACTAGCTAGCAACCCAGTAGCATCCCAGTTGTGTGTCAGCACTAGCTAGCAACCCAGTAGCATCCCAGTTGTGTGTCAACACTAGCTAGCAACCCAGTAGCATCCCAGTTGTGTGTCAACACTAGCTAGCAACCCAGTAGCATCCCAGTTGTGTGTCAACACTAGCTAGCAACCCAGTAGCATCCCAGTTGTGTGTCAACAGATACTGTGGGGACGTAACTGTAATCAAGATACTGTGGGACGTAACTGTAATCAAGATACTGTGGGACGTAACTGTAATCAAGATACTGTGGGACGTAACTGTAATCAAGATACTACGTGATCTCTCTTTCACACTGAAATGACTGTTGTAAAGAACCTTATAGCAAGAGTGTGTGAGAGTGTGTGGTGTATCTGTTGATAGAACAAGAGTGTGTGAGTGTGTGGTGTATCTGTTGATAGAACAAGAGTGTGTGAGAGTGTGTGGTGTATCTGTTGATAGAACAAGAGTGTGTGAGTGTGTGGTGTATCTGTTGATAGAACAAGAGTGTGTGAGTGTGGGTGTATCTGTTGATAGAACAAAGAGTGTGTGAGTGTGGGTGTATCTGTTGATAGAACAAGAGTTTGGGTGTATCTGTTGATAGAACAAGAGTGTGTGAGTGTGGGTGTATCTGTTGATAGAACAAGAGTGTGTGAGTGTGTGGTGTATATGTTATTGATAGAACAAGAGAGTGTGAGTGTGTGGTGTATCTGTTGATAGAACAAGAGTGTGTGGTGTATCTGTTGATAGAACAAGAGTGTGTGGTGTATCTGTTGATAGAACAAGAGTGTGTGGTGTATCTGTTGATAGAACAAGAGTGTGAGAGTGTGTGGTGTATCTGTTGTTAGAACAAGAGTGTGTGGTGTATCTGTTGATAGAACAAGAGTGTGAGTGTGTGGTTTATCTATTGATAGAACAAGAGTGTGTGAGTGTGTGGTGTATCTGTTGATAGAACAAGAGTGTGAGAGTGTGTGGTGTATTTGTTGATAGAACAAGAGTGTGAGTGTGTGGTGTATCTGTTGATAGAACAAGAGTGTGAGAGTGTGTGGTGTATCTGTTGATAGAACACGAGTGTGTGAGTGTGTGGTGTATCTGTTGATAGAACAAGAGTGTGAGAGTGTGTGGTGTATCTGTTGATAGAACAAGAGTGTGAGTATGTGGTGTATCTGTTGATAGAACAAGAGTGTGTGAGTGTGTGGTGTATCTGTTGATAGAACAAGAGTGAGTGTGTGGTGTATCTGTTGATAGAACAAGAGTGTGGGTGTATCTGTTGATAGAACAAGAGGTGTGTGGGTGTATCTGTTGATAGAACAAGAGTGTGGGTGTATCTGTTGATAGAACAAGAGTGTGTGAGTGTGTGGTGTATCTGTTGATAGAACAAGAGTGTGTGAGTGTGTGGTGTATCTGTTGATAGAACAAGAGTGTGTGAGTGTGGGTGTATCTGTTGATAGAACAAGAGTGTGTGGTGTATCTGTTGATAGAACAAGAGTGTGTGGTGTATCTGTTGATAGAACAAGAGTGTGTGAGTGTGTCGTGTATCTGTTGATAGAACAAGAGTGTGTGGTGTATCTGTTGATAAAACAAGAGTGTGTGAGTGTGTTTTGTATCTGTTGATAGAACAAGAGTGTGTGGTGTATCTGTTGATAGAACAAGAGTGTGTGGTGTATCTGTTGATAGAACAAGAGTGTGTGAGTGTGTGGTGTATCTGTTGATAGAACAAGAGTGTGTGGTGTATCTGTTGATAGAACAAGAGTGTGTGAGTGTGTGGTGTATCTGTTGATAGAACAAGAGATACAAAAGTGATTGTTGTCAGATAAACATAAAGAATTGTTTTTTCTAATCATTATCTTTACATAAAGTTAACGTAAAAAAACTATGACATTTTAATTACATAAATATATTTAGTTATGCTGTAATGTTTAGTTAAAAGTTTTCTTGTCTAGGTGTGAGGTGGAGTGCACACTCCCACCTCCCTAGTTGACCTCTCACTCCCACCTCCCTAGTTGACCTCTCACTCCCACCTCCCTAGTTGACCTCTCACTCCCACCTCTCTAGTTGACCTCTCACTCCCACCTCCCTAGTTGACCTCTCACTCCCACCTCCTAGTTGACCTCTCACTCCCACCTCCCTAGTTGACCTCTCACTCCCACCTCCCTAGTTGACCTCTTACCCCACCTCCCTAGTTGACCTCTCCTCCACCTCCCTAGTGACCTCTCACTCCCACCTCCCTAGTTGACCTCTCACTCCCACCTCCCTAGTTGACCTCTCACTCCCACCTCCCTAGTTGACCCTCACTCCCACCTCCCTAGTTGACCTCTCACTCCCACCTCCCTAGTTGACCTCTCACTCCCACCTCCCTAGTTGACCTCTCACTCCCACCTCCCTAGTTGACCTCTCACTCCCACCTCCCTAGTTGACCTCTCACTCCCACCTCCCTAGTTGACCTATCACTCCCACCTCCCTAGTTGACCTCTCATTCCCACCTCCCTAGTTGACCTCTCACTCCCACCTCCCTAGTTGACCTCTCACTCCTCACCTCCCTAGTTGACCTCTCATCCCACCTCCCTAGTTGACCTCTCACTCCCACCTCCCTAGTTGTCCTCTCACTCCCACCTCCCTAGTTGACCTCTCACTCCCACCTCCCTAGTTGACCTCTCACTCCCACCTCCTAGTTGACCTCTCACTCCCACCTCCCTAGTTGACCTCTCACTCCCACCTCCCTAGTTGACCTCTCACTCCCACCTCCCTAGTTGACCTATCACTCCCACCTCCCTAGTTGACCTCTCATTCCCACCTCCCTAGTTGACCTCTCACTCCCACCTCCCTAGTTGACCTCTCACTCCCACCTCCCTAGTTGACCTCTCACTCCCACCTCCCTAGTTGACCTCTCACTCCCACCTCCCTAGTTGTCCTCTCACTCCCACCTCCCTAGTTGACCTCTCACTCCCACCTCCCTAGTTGACCTCTCACTCCCACCTCCCTAGTTGACCTCACACTCCCACCTCCCTAGTTGTCCTCTCACTCCCACCTCCCTAGTTGACCTCTCACTCCCACCTCCCTAGTTGACTTCTTAATCCATACATAGCTTTAAGACGAGGTATGATAAGGCTCTTGAAGCCAGGAAAGAGTGAACCTAGTATCCACCAATGAAGAGGCGGGGCCAAGAGCTGTGAATCGACCTCTGCAACTACACACACACACACACACACACACACAACACACACAGACACACACACACACAGTACCACACAGAACCACACACACACACACACACCACACACACAGTACCACACAGTACCACACACACACACACACACACACACACACACACACACACACACACAGTACCACACAGTACCAACACACACACACACACACACACACACACAGTACCACACAGTACCACACACACACACACACACACACACACACACACACACACACACAGTACCACACAGTACCACACAGTACCACACAGTACCACACAGTACCAGAGTAGTGTAAAAGCTAGAGTAGCTGCAGGAATAATAGGAGAGACACAGCAGTGGATCAGAGAATACCTGACAGGAAGGAATCAACGAGTGATGGTATGTGACGAGGTGTCAGAGTGGGGTGACGACCGGAGTTCCACAAGGGTCAGTCCTAGGGCCGGCGCTGTTTCTAGTATATGTGAATGACATGACGCAAGGGATAGATTCAATGGTGTCCCTGTTTACAGATGACGTGAAGCTAATGCGAAGAATTCAAGAGGATGAGGATCAGGTAGAACTACAAAGAGATGTGGACAGGCTGCAAACCGGGTCCAACAATTAGCTCCTGGAATTTAACCCCACCAAGTGCAAAGTCATGAAGATTTGGGGAGATCAAAGATCGCAGACAGAGTACAGGCTAGGAGGCCAAAGACTGCAGACCTCACTCAAGGAAAAGGATCTTGGAGTGAGTATAATACCGAGCACATCTCCTGAGGTGCACATCAACCAAATAACTGCTGCAGCATATGGGCGCCTGACAAACCTAACAATAGTGTTTCGATACCTTAGCAAGGAATCGTTCAATACTGCGTACAATGTGTATGTCAGGCCCATATTGGAGTATGCAGCACCAGAATGGAACCCACACCTGGTCAACCACGTCAAGAAATTAGAGAAAGTGAAAAGTTTTGTAACAAGACTAGTCCCAGAGCTAAGGGATATGTCCTACGAAGAGAGATTAAGGAAAATCGACGTGGCGACACAGGAAGACAGGAGAGATAGGGGACACATGATGACGACATATGAAATACTGAGTGGAATTGACAGGGTGGATAGGGACAGAATATTTCAGAGATGGGACTCAGCAACGAGGAATCACAGCTGGAAGTTGAAGACTCAGTCATAGACTCGTCAGGAAGTGGAATAATCTGGAAAGTGATGTAGTGGAGGCAGGATCCATATATAACTTTAAGAATAGATACGACAAAGCTCATAGAGATAGAGAAGGGAGAGAGAGTGGATCTAGTGGCGACCAATGAAGAAGCGTGGCCAGGTGCTGTGACTTGACCCCTGCAACCACAAATAGGTAAGTACAAATAGATAAGTACACACGCACACACACAAATACGCCCCGGTGGCCTGGTGGCTAAAACTCTTGCTTCACGCACGGAGGTCCCGGGTTCAATTCCCGGCGGGGCGGAAACATTTCGAAGTGTTCCCTTACATACAACAGGCCTAGTGTCTAATCGACATGTGCCTAGGACAAAATGGTAACTAACACACACAAACCACTAAAAACAGTCCAAGTGTCTATAGACAAGTGCCTGTGACAACAAGTAACTTACTACGAACACACACACACACACACACACACACACACACACCATACTTCAACTCACTCGCCCCAACAATCATATATAAGTTGCTTTCTTTATCACCTGATCTTAAACATCAGAAATAACTACTTTGGCTCTGTTGACTTGATCTCTTTATTGTCCGTCTCCCAGAGTATCCAAATATTCCCTCAGGTGGGGAACCCCCCTTGGTTGGGTATCCCTGGTCTACCTGAACACAGGTATGCTCTTATAACACAAAGCACCAATAATTCCTGAGACATTTTTATTGTGGCAACGTTTCTCTGTAGAGAGAGCGAAACGTTGCCACAATAAAAATGTCGCAATAGTTGCACTTGTGCCCTTTTACCTAACATATTGTGGGTAATTAAACCAACATTAATACAGTAATTCCGGCTACACAATACATAACGTCGCATCAAGATGAAATATTATACAAAGAGACTTGGAAAACTGTGTGTGTGTGTGTACTCACCTATATGTGGTTGAAGGGGACGAGTCATAGCTCCTGGCCCCGCCTCTTCACTGGTCGATACTAATTCACTCTCTTCCTTCTCCATAAGTTTTATCATACCTCTTCTTAAAGCTATGTATGTAACTTGTGTGTGTTTGTATGTGTGTGTGTGTGTACTCACCTAGTTGTGGTTGCAGGGGTCGAGTCACAGCTCCTGGTGTGGTGTTCATAACAACAGCGAACAAATTCTATTATTTAACAAAAGTGAAGTGTGGCCTAGAAAATAATTCTTCCTCTATATTCTGTTTATTATAGTGTATACCGGGTATAATGTATATATTACAGTGATGTGTGTGCATGCATCTCCACTTGTAACACGAACATTGTTAAGTATAATTGATAAGTTACCTACGTTATAACTCATCATGTTCAATGGAATATCGTAATACTAATGCATTATATATGAAAATGATCGTGTAAACCATTATTACGTACACTGTGTGTGTGTATGTGTGGGTGTGTGTTAGTTAGTTACCATTTTGTCCTAGGCACATGTCGATTAGACACTAGGCCTGTTGTATATATGGTGTGTGTGTGTGTGTAACGAAACACTTCGAAATGTTTCGGCCCCGCCGGGAATTGAACCCGGGCCCTCCGTGCGTGAAGCAAGAGCGCTAGCCACCATGCCATCGGGGCGTGTGTGTGTGTGTGTGTATGTGTATGTGTGTGTGTGTGTGTGTGTGTGTGTGTGTGTGTGTGTGTGTGTGTGTGTGTGTGTGTGTGTGTGTGTGTGTGTGTGTATGTGTGTGTGTGTGGATGTATCTATTAATTTTGTCATTACATATAATATTTTTTTATAAGATAAGTATATTTATAATCAGTAATCAGGTCACATATATCGTGACACCAACACTTCACAACCATCATCAAGAAGGTGAACAAACTTGACACATCTGTTCTACGTCGCCTGAACACCTATAGTTGTGCACCTGCTGTACATGCTGTATCATCTGAACAGCTGGTTGTGCACCCACAGTTCATCCCGTGCACTTAAGCAATAAGTCACGCTACAGAGGTCACAATTATATATATATATATATACTAACTGGATAGTTGACTACCTATGTGATGGTTGCCTATTAATGGTTGGTAGGGGATATAGCCGCTGCTTCCTGGTTAATGTCCTGATCAGTGAGGCTGTTGGTACTAGCAACACGCAGTCCAACGTAGTCGCCAGCAGCTGCTGGGTGGAACTTGTCCAGTTATGTCTTAAAATAATAGAACGGTCAGTCCTTTCAGACGGTATGACTTACCTAGAAGTAACTCAGCTCTGCTCAAACAAAAGTTAGAACCTCTCGTAGGAGGTAGGTAAGAAGGCATTGTGGGGTAATTAGAAAGGGAGGGGAAGGGGTGGTAGTGAGGTTGGTAGTTGAGACTGAGGGTTGAGAAAGTGTGGGAGGGAGAGTGGAATACTTGAGGATATCTAGATCGCTTTACTGACGACTCCCAGCTTAGGCTGACAGATTTCATCACCTGGTGTGTACAACCTTGATTCTGGTGGATCTTCTTCTACTCTTATCCTCATGGGGATTGTACAAGAAGAAAGAGGTTTCCACAAATCTTGCTGTCACGTTCTTCTGCTCCCTAACAAGTGAAGTAACCATTACACAAACAACCCATCACATAGGACGAACAAACTTATGCCGACGTTTCGGTCCGACTTGGATCATTAGTCACATTGTGTGTCTAGTTAATGGTCCAAGTGGGACCGAAACGTCGTCATAAGCGTCTTTCTGCTATGTGAGGATTATTTGTGTTTTGTTCCAGTCACGGTATTGTGCCATCTAGTTCTGTCGAAATAACTCATTCCATTTCAAGCGAACTCTAAATCCAGGTAAGACATCCTTGGAAAAACTACATCTCTTCCCTTTCCTCTGTTTACCTTCTTCACATTCCATGCCTCTACCCTTCCTAATCCTGGAAATCTTTTACTCCATCTTCACCCACACGTCACCCTTCCAGTGCACTGCCCCTGCCAGTACCTCTACACTACTCGACACAACCACCAGTTCAAGCCGCTCAACACATACATTCTCAACCCCCACCTTACTAATGCCCAGGGACGCAAAATATCCATGACCAGCTGCCATGCCTGCCCGCCTAATCTCAGTTACCTGTTTTCACCTCCAATCTTCCTCACTTCCTTCCTCTTGCCATAACCCCTGCGCAACCCCCTTCGATGCCTTCACCTCCTACCACCTGATGCACCCACTAGTGATTCCACTCCATGCACAACCCAACACATTGTTCAAGCATAAATCACCAGTACCATATCTCTCAGCCTCTCTGCTTGCTTTCTCCTGCCAGGCACACTGGCGTGCCAGGCACACTGGCGTGCCTGGCCCCGGTACAACACTCAACCTGCCCTCACAACTAAATATTAGCATTCCTCCCTTTAACCCCACCCAAGCATCAAAACACAAGAGTCAAAACACCGCCCAAACTTCGACTTCAAGCACTCAACCCCTGCACCCCTTCACAAGAGGAACCTTCGAGGGCAGTGATTCTCAATCAGAGGGAAATTTACCCCTTGGGGGTAAAAAATTACATGACAAGGGGTAAATATTTTTGTGCAAAATCTGAATAATTTTTTTTTTCTGACCTTGTTTTTCTGTCAGTTTATGATGGCGATAAATTTTTTGTATGGAAGTAAGGGACTAAATGGAGAAATACATCAAGCCGAGGGGGTTAATGATGGAGGAGAAGTTGAGAATCCCTGATCTAGGGTAAACAATCCTCTTGCAGTGATCCATCCTTCACAACCTTCCTCACTCTCCACTTCCAACATGAACACCCCCGCCACAACCTCCTTCCACTGCAGATCCTAACAACAGGTACACCTACTTTCCCTCTCCAAATAGAAACCCTTCACTCTTAAAAATAGGTACAATGTACTCAGAGTTGACATAGTTTCCAGTCGGTGTTTGGTGTGAGCATACTCGCTGGAGCCAGAAGTCAAGCCCTAGCCAGCAACCTGAATATTTTAGAATCAGACTTGCAAGCAGAGGGGTTCCACATTACAATATTGGGACGCAGTGGTCAGCATGGAAAGCCAAACTCCCATCTTCATCAGCAAGCAGAGAATGACTTTCATATCTACGTCAACATTCTACAAGTACTTGCGTTCCTTTTCTTTGCACTGGACCACTACATTTACTGCCGCTCTGTTTGCTTAAATTACACTCCTTTTTTATGTTTAAGTTGCGGTGCTATAGTATACCAAGAGTCTGGTCTCTCAGGGAGAGATCTGGACTTAGCACAGGACTTCAGGTGGAGAGTTACACACCAGAGGGACGAGTGAGGACCTTCTCAAGCTTACTAAGCTGGTGTGAGTAAAGTTTCCAGACCTACAAACTCACACTAACATACACTTAGTCTGAGATATAACTGATATACATGCTTAGACTGATATATTATAACCTAATTTCAGTCTTTAAAGTCATACACAACTGAAGTATTCACTAATCTTTTTGAAAATTAAAAAGCTACAAAATCGAGAGCTTTCAACATTTCTCAGTTTTGTTTTGATAATATAATTTCAGATATTTTTCACTAAAATCCTTGTTGATGAACGTTGTATATGTCAGTATTTATGTCATTTGTGTTACCTTTGATGTCACATAATGACCTCGTATGGTTCTTGTTTTTTTTTTTTTTGAGCACAAATTCTTCACATTTCAACTAATACAATATTCATAACCTTTATTTTTTAGTAATGTTTATAATAATCGTATTTTTTTTTTTTTTAAGAAATATCGCAGTGTCTTCCCACTACCTCTGTGGTCATAAGATCTTTTAAAACTTATAATATTCTGAACATTCGACAACGTCCCATGTTCGTTTTCGTGATTATTATTATTATTATTATTATTATTATTATTATTATTATTATTATTATCACTTTCATTATTATTAATAATAATAATAATAATAATAATAATAGTAGCAGTATTATTATTATTCTTTGCGTTAGTATTAGCATTAGTATTATTAGTATTAATTTTTCTAGCGTGTTGCTGCCGCGCTGTTAGAAACTCTAAGACGGTGGTGCCTAGGTGAGTTCTCTGTGATCTTACATCATGTCGATGACCCACTAGAAAAACAAAGTAGCTGCCTCATCGCTGAGAGTAAATGTTTTAATATGTGTAGATGTTGCAGGGAAGGAAATGCAGAGAATATTTTGGTGTGCTGGGATGAAGTGAGTGTTTGTGTGGCTGTGTTGTGAAAGTTAGCCTCAGAGAACATGGTACGCTCCACACACACACACACACACACACACACACACAACACACACACACACACACACACACACACACACACACACACACACACACATACACACATAACAATGGTGCTAACACATGAGATTACATTTTCTTATGCGAGACATGGAGTGCATCTGAAGAACTTACAGTCGTACCATTGACCATTGAGAGACATTCATGACATTCACCTTTTCCTCAGCTAGACCATTTCTCTTTTTTGTTTTATTTCCATAAGTGTGTTTTGCAGGCCATCCCCATGCTGTGGGAGGACCCTGGGATCCCCATGCTGTGGGAGGACCCTGGGATCCCCATGCTGTGGGAGCACCCTGGGATCCCCATGCTGTGGGAGGACCCTGGGATCCCCATGCTGTGGGAGGACCCTGGGATCCCCATGCTGTGGGAGGACCCTGGGATCCCCATGCTGTGGGAGGACCCTGGGATCCCCATGCTGTGGGAAGACCCTGGGATCCCCATGCTGTGGGAGGGCCCTGGGATCCCCATGCTGTGGGAAGACCCTGGGATCCCCATGCTGTGGGAGGACCCTGGGATCCCCATGCTGTGGGAGGACCCTGGGATCCCCATGCTGTGGGAAAACCCTGGGATCCCCATGTTGTGGGAGGACCCTGGGATCCCCATGCTGTGGAAGGACCCTGGATCCCCATGCTGTGGGAGGACCCTGGGATCCCCATGCTGTGGGAGGACCCTGGGATCCCCATGCTGTGGGAGCACCCTGGGCTTGAGACCCTTCTTAAATAAGTTGTTCCATTGTTCCTCGCTGGTATTCAAGTCTTTGAACTAACCTGAAGCTTCTTGTTCTTGTGGGGATCTGCCGGAAAACAAAGAAATGCCTGTATATATTCCCATGTCTGACTGCATGAGGGTTTGGAGCATAAAATAAGAGGAAATAACTCCACTAACTTTATATGTGAAATACTTTGGTGATTTTCTAATCCTAACATGACATAGATCTGCTACTTTTAAGTTTCCAATAACGTCCTTACCTGAAGGATATTTTTATGGGGGTCAACGCCCCCGCAGCCCGATCCCCTTTTTGATGGATCAAGGCCTGATGAACTAGGCTGTTACTGTTGGCCGTACACAGTCCATCATACGAACTACATCCCGGCTGATCAGGTTGATCCATTTTCTCGTACAATTTGTTTGATTGGTGTAGACAAAGTATTGAATTGGGACAACGTTTCGCCCTGTGTAGAGCTTTATCAAATCACATGGATACAATTTTCTCAGTATTTTATATCTCACCTCAGTTTTCATAACTGACAAGGTTAGGTTAGGTAAGATTAGTCAGGAAACAGGACAAGTGTTTCCTGACGCGGGTCTCAGCCATATGAAGACCCGCAGCTGGAGCTTTTGGTCATCTGACCGAGGCCTTCCCTTAAATAACTGATAAAAGTTAATTGTCAGTTTTATGGATGTGACCACATTTAAGTCTCACAGATATATCAGACTGGTAAAACTTGGTGGCTCGAACCTCCGACCTGTAACAAGCGAGCAGACTGTCTCGACCCAGTCATAATAGTGGGTTTCCCAGTACTTGACGATATCTGTTGCCTTACTGAAGCCTCCCAGCTGTGCCTGACAGATTTCAATACTAAGCATGAACCACATCCTGCGTGATGGAATGTGGCAGGGAAAACATAGCTTTTGTTCCCACTGTGTAACTTAACATAGCTTTTGTTCCCACTGTGTAACTTAACATAGCTTTTGTTCCCACTGTGTAACTAAACATAGCTTTTGTTCTCACTGTAATTCAACATAGCTTTTGTTACCACTGTGTAACTCAACATAGCTTTTGTTCCCACTGTGTAACTAAACATAGCTTTTGTTCCCACTGTGTAACTAAACAGCTTTTGTTCTCACTGTGTAATTCAACATAGCTTTTGTTCCCACTGTGTAACTAAACATAGCTTTTGTTCCCAATGTGTAACTAAACATAGCTTTTGTTCTCACTGTGTAATTCAACATAGCTTTTGTTCCCACTGTGTAACTAAACATAGCTTTTGTTCCCACTATGTAATTAAACATAGCTTTTGTTCTCACTGTGTAATTCAACATAGCTTTTGTTCCCACTGTGTAACTAAACATAGCTTTTGTTCCCACTGTGTAACTCAACATAGTTTTTGTTCCCACTGTGTAATTAAACATAGCTTTTGTTGATACTGTGTAACTAAATATAGCTTTTGTTCCCACTATGTAATTTAACATAGCTTTTGTTGCTACTGTGTAACTAAATATAGCTTTTGTTCCCACTATGTAATTTAACAAAGCTTTTGTTGCTACTGTGTAACTAAATATAGCTTTTGTTCCCACTATGTAATTTTCCATAGCTATTGTTCCCACTGTGTAATTTAACATAACTGTTGTTCCCACTGTGTAATTTAACACAGCTTTTGTTCCCACTGTGTAATTTAACATAGCTTTTGTTTCCACTGTGTAATTTAACATAGCTTTTGTTTCCACTGTATAATTTAACATAGCTTTTGTTTCCACTGTGTAATTTAACACAGCTTTTGTTTCCACTGTGTAATTTAACACAGCTTTTGTTCCCACTGTGTAATTTAACATAGCTTTTGTTCCTACTGTGTAATTTAACATAGCTTTTGTTTCCACTGTGTAATTTAACATAGCTTTTGTTCCCACTGTGTAATTTAACATAACTGTTGTTCCCACTGTGTAATTTAACATAGCTTTTGTTTCCACTGTTACAGCTTTGTCCCACTGTGTAATAACATAGCTTTTCTTGTTTACATAGCTTGTTCACGTAATTTAACAACTTTGTTCTCACTGTGTAATTTAACATAGCTTTTGTTCCTACTGTGTAATTTAACATAGCTTTTGTTCCCACTGTGTAATTTAACATAACTGTTGTTCTCACTGTGTAATTTAACATAGCTTTTGTTCCCACTGTGTAATTTAACATAGCTTTTGTTCCCACTGTGTAACTCTCTTATAGAATGAATACTGAGACCTTTGTAACATTTGGGAATCTGTGTTGAGGAAATGCTCCCTCCCTTGTTTGTGTCCTTGTTGTACTCTTCCGGCCTCCAGGGGACATTATCAGGTGCCTTGTTTGTGTTCTTGTTGTACTCTTCCGGCCTCCAGGGGACATTATCAGGTGCCTTGTTTGTGCTCTTGTTGTACTCTTCCGGCCTCCAGGGGACATTATCAGGTGCCTTGTTTGTGTTCTTGTTGTACTCTTCCGGCCTCCAGGGGACATTATCAGGTGCCTTGTTTGTGTTCTTGTTGTACTCTTCCGGCCTCCAGGGGACATTATCAGGTGCCTTGTTTGTGCTCTTGTTGTACTCTTCCGGCCTCCAGGGACATTATTAGGTGCCTTGTTTGTGTTCTTGTTGTACTCTTCCGGCCTCCAGGGGACATTATCAGGTGCCTTGTTTGTGTTCTTGTTGTACTCTTCCGGCCTCCAGGGGACATTATTAGGTGCCTTGTTTGTGTTCTTGTTGTACTCTTCCGCCTCCAGGGACATTATCAGGTGCCTTGTTTGTGTTCTTGTTGTACTCTTCCTGCCTCCAGGGACATTATTAGGTGCCTTGTTTGTGTTCTTGTTGTACTCTTCCGGCCTCCAGGGGACATTATCAGGTGCCTTGTTTGTGCTCTTGTTGTACTCTTCCGGCCTCCAGGGGACATTATTAGGTGCCTTGTTTGTGTCCTTGTTGTACTCTTCCGGCCTCCAGGGGACATTATCAGGTGCCTTGTTTGTGTCCTTGTTGTACTCTTCCGGCCTCCAGGAGACATTATCAGGTGCCTTGTTTGTGTCCTTGTTGTACTCTTCCGTCCTCCAGGGGACATTATTAGGTGCCTTGTTTGTGTTCTTGTTGTACTCTTCCGGCCTCCAGGGGACATTATCAGGTGCCTTGTTTGTGTTCTTGTTGTACTCTTCCGGCTTCCAGGGGACATTATCAGGTGCCTTGTTTGTGTTCTTGTTGTACTATTCCGGCCTCCAGGGGACATTATCAGGTGCCTTGTTTGTGTCCTTGTTGTACTCTTCCGGCCTCCAGGGGACATTATCAGGTGCCTTGTTTGTGTTCTTGTTGTACTCTTCCGGCCTCCAGGGGACATTATCAGGTGCCTTGTTTGTGTTCTTGTTGTACTCTTCCGGCCTCCAGGGGACATTATCAGGTGCGTTACTTGTGTTCTTGTTGTACTCTTCCGGCTTTTACTTTCACTCAGTCTTTCTTCGATATCCCTTTTTTTTCCCTTTCCTTTCTAATTAAAGTAAACCTATTCTTAATTCCATAACTAATTACCTAGAGTAAATTGTCTTCAGTATGTGAGTATAGCCTCACACTCCCTCTTCTTTATACTGCTGCTGCTGCTGCTGCTGCTGCTGCTGCTGCTGCTGGTGCTGCTGGTGCTGCTGCTGCTGGTGCTGGTGCTGGTGCTGCTGCTGCTGTTATCGTTCCTCTCCGATACCTCGCTTCCTTTTACATCAGCCACCTCTTATCTCCTTTGTTTTTTCCTGCCATCAGTTTCGTAATTGCTAGCGCGAACGTTCACTCTTTCCAGTCCAGGCCGCCTTTCACTATACACCAGGTTTATTTTCCTTATGTTGTATTCCACATGGTTTTCCTCCTTCCTGGATGCATTTTTCAATGCGTCGGCAGGAGAA
Organism: Cherax destructor; assembly: GCA_009830355.1. Classification (NCBI taxonomy): domain Eukaryota; kingdom Metazoa; phylum Arthropoda; class Malacostraca; order Decapoda; family Parastacidae; genus Cherax; species Cherax destructor. The sequence continues at coordinate 232,360 of WNWK01000212.1, read as the reverse complement.
GCTTGCGGGAGAGCGGAATACCATCATCTGAAGTGTTTTGTGGGAGTTTCAGCGGCATGTGGCGAGCAGGGGCGCGGCCGCAGCCACAGGACGGGTAGGAAGGCCAAATGACTCCCCACTCACAGTATTTCTTGCAGAATGAGGGAGCACAGCCAAGGTAATACGTGCAGCTGTGAAGGGAAGGTTGAGAAACTGGAAGGAGGGAGGGAGGAGGAGGGGGGGGTGGAAGGCTTAGGAAAAGCCAAGCCAACAGGCACAGCTGAGGCCTCTGAGGTAAGGAAGAGTCGTCCAGGCTAATGTTCGAACAAGGGGATAATAGCGACACCAGCGGCTTCACCAGCTGCAACACCAGCAGCTGCAACAGCAGCATCACCAGCAGTAACACCAGCAGCTGCAACAGCAGCATCACCAGCAGTAACACCAGCAGCTGCAACAACAGAATCACCAGCAGTAACACCAGCAACAGCAGCATCACCAACAGTAACACCAGCAGTTGCAACAGCAGCATCACCAGCAGTAACACCAGCAGTTGCAACAGCAGCATCACCAGCAGTAACACCAGCAGTTGCAACAGCAGCATCACCAGCAGTAACACCAGCAGTTGCAACAGCAGCATCACCAGCAGTAACACCAGCAGTTGCAACAGCAGCATCACCAGCAGTAACACCAGCAACTGCAACAGCAGCATCACCAGCAGTAACACCAGCAGTTGCAACAGCAGCATCACAAGCAGTAACACCAGCAGTTGCAACAGCAGCATCACCAGCAGTAACACCAGCAGTTGCAACAGCAGCATCACCAGCAGTAACACCAGCACCTGCAACAGCACCATCACCAGCAGTAACACCAGCAACTGCAACAGCAGCAGCACCAGCAGTAACACCAGCAGTTGCAACAGCAGCATCACCAGCAGTAACACCAGCAGTTGCAACAGCAGCATCACCAGCAGTAACACCAGCAGTTGCAACAGCAGCATCACCAGCAGCATCACCAGCAGTAACACCAGCAGTTGCAACAGCAGCATCACCAGCAGCATCACCAGCAGTAACACCAGCAGTTGCAACAGCAGCATCACCAGCAGCATCACCAGCAGTAACACCAGCAGTTGCAACAGCAGCATCACCAGCAGCATCACCAGCAGTAACACCAGCAGTTGCAACAGCAGAATCACCAGCAGCATCACCAGCAGTTGCAACAGCAGCATCACCAGCAGCATCACCAGCAGTAACACCAGCAGTTGCAACAGCAGCATCACCAGCAGCATCACCAGCAGTAACACCAGCAGTTGCAACAACAGCATCACCAGCAGTAACACCAGCAGTTGCAACAGCAGCATCACGAGCAGTAACACCAGAAGCTGCAACAGAGGCATCACAAGCAGTAACACCAGCAGTTGCAACAGCAGCATCACCAGCAGTAACACCAGCAACTGCAACAGCATCACCAGCAGTAACACCAGCAGCTGCAACAGCACCATCACCAGCAGTAACACCAGCAGCTGCAACAGCAGCATCACCAGCAGTAACACCAGCAACTGCAACAGCAGCATCACCAGCAGTAACACCAGCAGCTGCAACAGCAGCATCACCAGCAGTAACACCAGCAACTGCAACAGCACAATCACCAGCATTAAAACCAGCAGCTGCAACAACAGCATCACCAGCAGTAACACCAGCAGCTGCAACAGCAGCATCACCAGCAGCATCACCAGCAGTAACACCAGCAGTTGCAACAGCAGCATCACCAGCAGCATCACCAGCAGTAACACCAGCAGTTGCAACAGCAGCATCACCAGCAGCATCACCAGCAGTAACACCAGCAGTTGCAACAGCAGCATCACCAGCAGCATCACCAGCAGTTGCAACAGCAGCATCACCAGCAGCATCACCAGCAGTAACACCAGCAGTTGCAACAGCAGCATCACCAGCAGCATCACCAGCAGTAACACCAGCAGTTGCAACAACAGCATCACCAGCAGTAACACCAGCAGTTGCAACAGGTAGTGGTGGTTTTGATGGGGACCTGCCTTGTATGGGCCAGTAGGCCTTCTGCAGTGTTCCTCCATTCTTATGTTCTTATGTTCTTTAACAGCAGCATCACGAGCAGTAACACCAGAAGCTGCAACAGAGGCATCACAAGCAGTAACACCAGCAGTTGCAACAGCAGCATCACCAGCAGTAACACCAGCAACTGCAACAACAGCATCACCAGCAGTAACACCAGCAGCTGCAACAGCACCATCACCAGCAGTAACACCAGCAGCTGCAACAGCAGCATCACCAGCAGTAACACCAGCAACTGCAACAGCAGCATCACCAGCAGTAACACCAGCAGCTGCAACAGCAGCATCACCAGCAGTAACACCAGCAACTGCAACAGCACCATCACCAGCATTAACACCAGCAGCTGCAACAACAGCATCACCAGCAGTAACACCAGCAGCTGCAACAGCAGCATCACCAGCAGTAACACCAGCAGTAACAACAATAGTATAAGTAAGCCAGCGGAAGGCCTCGGTCAAGTGACCAAAGCTCCAGCAGCGGGGCATCATCTGACTAACACCCACGTCAGGAAACACTTGTCCTGTTTCCTGACGCACCTTACCTAATTTTACGCAGAGCGTGAATGGTAGTTTGTACCAACCATAGAGCATAAGTATCTTGACGTGGTAACACGACTCTCAATGCTCCTCACAACTCTCCTCACTCATTGTAAACTAAAGCATTGCCGTGTCACCGGTCACAGCATTGCCGTGTCACCGGTGACGCTGGTCAGGTGAAGGTCTTGGTCACCTCAGGGTCTAACCTTGTTTTTTTGGGCTGGACTTTGGTGTTGGGCTGCCCTGGGATTCGAGGAATTCAAAATGTCGTTTGTCTTAAAGTCGTTTAGCGTCTACGGTGTTGGAGTCAGCTTGGTCGTCGCAGACACCTGCTCCTAGTAACAGGTGCGTGTTGTGTCCAGTGTATCCACTGGTATACTGTGTGCAGTGGTAGGTGTATCCACTGGTATACTGTGTGCAGTGGTAGGTGTATCCACTGGTATACTGTGTGCAGTGGTAGGTGTATCCACTGGTATACTGTGTGCAGTGGTAGGTGTATCCACTGGTATACTGTGTGCAGTGGTAGGTGTACCCACTGGTATACTGTGTGCAGTGGTAGATGTACCCACTGGTATACTGTGTGCAGTGGTAGGTGTACCCACTGGTATACTGTGTGCAGTGGCAGGTCATGGAAACAACTGGAGTTTACGGAGCACTGAACGTCATCATTTTAGGCAATTATTTTTGAGTTGACTGTGTACAGGGGAACTATATTTCTTAGCAGCGTCTACTTGCCGGTTTATTGTCATCTTCTGTGTCAGGTCACATCCATGGGATCAAGGGCGAAACATTCCTTCTCATTTTCGGGAAAATTACTTAGAATTCTCTTTATCTTCGCGTCTGTGAATATATCATATGACATTTTGGTTAGAGATATATCTTCTATGAGGGAGATGCTGAGGTTGTATATACCTTGTGATGCTCACAAGAGGTGGGGGTGTGGGTTGACCCCTTCATCTCTCACACTGCGATGCTCACAAGAGGTGGGGGTGTGGGTTGACCCCTTCATCTCTCACACTATGATGCTCACAAGAGGTGGGGGTGTGGGTTGACCCCTTCATCTCACACACTGTGATGCTCACAAGAGGTGGGGGTGTGGGTTGACCCCTTCATCTCTCACACTGCGATGCTCACAAGAGGTGGGGGTGTGGGTTGACCCCTTCATCTCTCACACTATGATGCTCACAAGAGGTGGGGGTGTGGGTTGACCCCTTCATCTCACACACTGTGATGCTCACAAGAGGTGGGGGTGTGGGTTGACCCCTTCATCTCATACACTATGATGCTCACAAGAGGTGGGGGTGTGGGTTGACCCCTTCATCTCACACACTGTGATGCTCACAAGAGGTGCGGGTGTGGGTTGACCCCTTCATCTCACACACTGTGATGCTCACAAGAGGTGCGGGTGTGGGTTGACCCCTTCATCACACACTGTGATGCTCACAAGAGGTGGGGGTGTGGGTTGACCCCTTCATCACACACTGTGATGCTCACAAGAGGTGGGGGTGTGGGTTGACCCCTTCATCTCACACACTGTGATGCTCACACATGACAGACCATAATAATAATAACGAAGATTAACACAGATGTCAGCTGAGTCATCGTCGTGATATTTGCAATAGTCATGAACGACCAGTAGGGAAGGCGAGGCACCAGGTCAACATGTGATGCTCTGAGTCATGACCTCTGTGTCACCATCTGTGTCATGATCTGTGAGAAAACTAGTTAAAAAGCCGGGATTTGCGATAGGTTGGCCGGCTAAATTAGACTTGGACTTGCACTTGAATTAATAGTGTTATTAAAGCTCATTCCTTGAGTAACATTGATAATGGGTTGGGAGAATATGTTTTAGTGAGTTTGGATTTGACAAGGACCTGCCTATTATGGGCCAGTAGGCCTTCTTATGTTCTTATGTCATAGACGTGAACTAGACACCATTCAAAAACTTGAAAAAAGAATTCTTCAAAACCTTATATACAATAATTTATTTGACAAGCAGGTTAGTACCAAAACTAAGAGAGATTCTCTATAAGAAGAAGTTGAAGGAACTAAACCTGACGACTCTGGCAGAGAGAAGGACCAGAGCAGATATGATTACAACATAAAAAATCCCAAGAGGGATAGATAGAGCAGACATCGACAGATTGTTTGAATCAAGAGGACCAGGATCAAAGGGACACTTTTGGAAGTTAGAAGCAGATGTGCTATAGGGATGTCAGGAATTATTTATTTAACCTTAGGGAGGCTGAAAGGTGTAATGACTTGGACGAGGCAGTGATAGAGGCAAACTTAATACACAGATTCAAGAGTAGATATGATAAAGCCCAAGAGGTCTACAGACCATAGTTGACATCAATGATATACTATATAGAAAGCCCCTTGTTATGCAGAGCATTTCGGGCAGGTTAATTTTGTGCCCAGTCGACTAATACACAGGTACCTACTTACTAATTGCTAGGTTAAACACGCCCCTAATGTTTCCACCCGTACCGGGGATCGAACCACGGACCTCAGTGTGTGAGTTGAGTGCGCTACCAACAGAGCTACGGGACACCTCTTAGAGTAGATAATTACGGCGTTATTGAGGCAGTAGAGTTGAAGTGAAGATAGAGGAAGAAAATAAATTTTTAATTAGAGAAGTGTTTAAGAAGGAAGATAGAACCAGTGTTAGACCCAGGTGCTAGAACCAGTGCTAGAACCAGGTGCTAGAGCCAGTGCTAGAACCAGTGCTAGACCCAGGTGCTAGAACCAGTGCTAGAACCAGGTGCTAGAGCCAGTGCTAGAACCAGTGCTAGACCCAGGTGCTAGAACCAGCGCTAGAACCAGGTACTAGAAGCAGTGCTAGAACCAGGTGCTAGAACCAGTGCTAGAACCAGTGCTAGACCCAGGTGCTAGAACCAGTGGTAGACCCAGGTACTAGAACCAGTGGTAGACCCAGATGCTAGAACCAGTGCTAGACCCAGGTGCTAGAACCAGTGGTAGACCCAGGTGCTAGAACCAGTGGTAGACCCAGGTACTAGAACCAGTGCTAGATCTAGGTACTAGAAACAGTGGTAGACCCAGGTACTAGAACCAGATGCTAGAACCAGGAGCAGGGGAATAAACATGATAAAGGGAGATAAATGGGAGAAAGTGTAGGTTAAACTCGGTGAAAAACAGGAGCGCTAAAGGCACGCTTAGAGAACACTATATCAACATTCATGGGTCTGCTGGCCGCTAGCAGCGACACCCTGGTTGACCAGGCTGTCAGCAAGGTGTTGATAGGGCCTATGTACTGGGTGTAGGTCACGTGACTTGAGGCTTGACCAGGGAGCCTGCCTATAATAGCTGCTAGGAACTTTATATATACGTATATTACACAAGTAATATTGTTGACAAATGAAGACTGAACCCGGGTGGTGGTGCGGGAATAGAACAAAAACACTCGAAATCAGTCACAGGTTTGTCACGGGGATGATCCGTTCAGTGGCTCCTGGTAGCAGTGTCCATGTGAGCTTGACATACCCACTTACTACTATATAGCATAAATCTGTGTGTACCTGTCTGAATCACTTCACGACCTCTGTCACCTTACATGACTGGACAGGTGTAAGGGGGCAGGAGAGAGGGGGGAGGGAGAAGGTAGGAAGAGCAGGTGGAAGGGGCAGGTATGATGGGGGAGGGGTGACAGCTGACAGGGTCAACAGTGGGAGGTCACTGCATCACTGGTGCCCTCTTGCAGTGCTCTTGCGGTGCTCTCTCGCGGTGCTCACTCGCGGTGCTCTCTTCCTCCCGCCTGAGAACAGGTCATGTACCCCTGCTACTCAGGCAGTACACTAACGCCTGCCCAGCATGGGGTCGTTGGTATCCCTGACCTTCCAACCTCCCTACCCCCCATCCCTCTCCCTCAGCTACCATCTGCCCCTGTCAACCAACTGTGACCTGCCTCTCGGCCTGCTACTGCACCTCCTGCCTGGCCTCCAGGGTAGGTCGCCTAACCCTAGCCACCCCTGCACTCCCTGCCCTGCCTGCCCTGCACGAACAAAAGATCATATGGTCGCTGTGACTCACCTCATCACATACACTTTCATATACCCTCCATCGCCTCTTTACCAACCACTCGCCATCTGTTCATTTTTTTCATTGTGAAAGCCTCTTAACCTGTCATATTTAAAATATATAAAAATTAAATCAAATCGGTGGGTTATACATGTCAACATGCACCCACTGTCTGGTGTGGTATGTCCAAGTCAACTCAGTCATCTGGTCAAAAAATTCAGCTGAGTCGAGTAAGTCAAGAGACTTCAGTGATTATATATAATCTTTTCTAACTCAGACCCGTTATAGGTGAAGTAACTTTAACATTTACACTTAGTCTTTTTTACAAATAAATTGCACTGCGTACCAGATATATTAAGCCAATTTCCTAAATTTGCTTGTAACAGATAAGTGAACTGTAGATTTAAATCCAGATGTACTCCTGTTAACTCTTTTGGGGCCTAGTTCCTAGGCCTCTTGTGTATCCATATGCTCTTGTGCTACCATCCACAGGATGGTTATGGAGCTTACAATAAACTAGGCACTTCGGCTGCCAATCTCAATGTCTGTGAAAGAGAGATTTTGGACAATGTTGGGTCAGTGTTGAAACTTCGTGAAGAAACAAGTGTAGTCGTGTCCTCATAACCCTCCACCAACAAACCTGAAACTTTATCATTTTTTTTTATTTCCAAGCTGTGGGCTATATGTAAATTGTTCCAGCCAGTGAGTCCATTACCACTACAACTTTCTTAGCGATCAAAACATTAGTGACCAGTCCCTGGACCCATCATGCGCCTCCCCAGCCTTTTTTAACTACCACCCAAAGGATAAATACCCGGCCCATAATATTTTTTGATTAACACATCGGCCGTTTCCCACTGAGGCCGGGTGACCCGAAAAAGAAGAAACACTATTGTCATCATTCACTCTATCACTGTCTTGCCAGAGGGGTGCCTACGCAGTAAATTAACTAACATGGAAGCCATTTTTGAAAAACCTAATCACCATGCAAAGATAAATTTCATACTTCACACGCAGTAATATGCTCTCACCAGCTACATTACACACCTTGACACTTTACCTTCATATTCAAACGAATAAGCAGCCCTGGTGCCTATATTACAACTTTCCAAAAGATGAAAATTAGACACATGTGCAACATCTGGTATCTTTATTGTAGACGTTTCGCCCTCCAGTGGCTTTATCAATACAAATTCTAGGACATTATATGAAGACAGTAGAACTATATACAAAAGATGAGGTAATCAGTCCTTCAGCCTTGGAGTTGGTGTGAAGAGCATCTACGGTGCTGAACACACCCACAATTGTAACTATGTTACAATTGTGGGAATCACATAGTTACAATTGTGGGAACCACATAGTTACAGTTGTAGCAACCACATAGTTACAGTTGTGGGAGCCACATAGTTATAGTTGTGGGAACAACATAGTTACAGTTGTGGGAGTCACAGGTGTGAGAGTACGTATTAATAGGTGTGGAAGTCACATGGTTGCAGGTGTGGGAACCACATGGTTAAAGTTGTGGGAACCACGTAGTTACAGGTGTGGGAGTCACAGGTGTGAGAGTACATATTTACAGGTGTGGAAAGCACATGCTTAAATTAGTGAGGATAGACTGAGAGCCCTGAATCTGCACTCTCTAGAAAGGCGTAGAATTAGGGGGGATATGATTGAGGTGTATAAATGGAAAACAGGAATAAATAAAGGGGATGTAAATAGCGTGCTAAAAATATCCAGCCAAGACAGGACTCGCAGGAATGGTTTTAAGTTGGAAAAATTCAGATTCAGGAAGGATGTAGATAATAGTAATAGAGTTGTGGATGAGTGGAACAAACTCCCGAGTACCGTCATAGAAGCTAAAGAGTTGTGTAGTTTTAAAAATTGGTTAGATAAATACATGAGTGGGTGTGAGTTGGACCTGACTAGCTTGTGCTACTAGGTCTGATGCCGTGCTCCTTCTTAAGTAAATGTGACCTGACCTGACTAGGTTGGGGCATTGGCTTAAGCCGGTAGGAGACTTGGACATGCCTCGCATGGGCCAGTAGGCCTGCTGCAGTGTTCCTTCTTTCTTATATTCTTATGTTCTAGTCTAAGCTAAGCTGGTATATTTTGATTACGTAAAGTTAGGTTGTCTACAAGGTTATGTTACTTAAAGTTAAGTTGAGTTAAGTTAGAATGTCCAAGTTAGGTTAAGATTTAGTTAACTTAGTGTACATCAGAATACGACGTATAAATTAAGCTAGGTTGTACTTGTTAGGCTAGATTAGGATCTTCTAGTCAAGTTAGTTTAATTTAGATTAGTATGTACAGGTTAATCTATGATGTGTCGATTATGCTAGATCAGTTTAAGTCAGGTTAGCCTAGGCTAGATTTGCCTGTAATACGTAAGTTAGTTTAAGTTAGGTAAGGATGTACTGGTTAAGTTAGCTTAAATTAGCCTTGCTGAAACAATTTTGACCATCTGTATATACCTAGACTAAAATACTAAGTAAGGGTATATATATATACCGAGATATGTATATCTCGTTGTATGTATCAAGATATATGTATCTCTCATTATATATGTATCAAGATATATGTATCTCTCATTGTATATACACCGAGATATTCATATGTATGCACAGTAATATATATCAATGTATATATTAACTTCACATGTCATAGGATTGACCTGACCTTGACCTTACCTCTCATAACACTGAGCTGACCTTGACCTTACCTATCATAGCAATGAGCTGACCTTGACCTTACCTCTCATAACACTGACCTGACCTTGACCTTACCTCTCATAACACTGACCTAACCTTACCTCTCATAACAATGAACTGACCTTGACCTTACCTCTCATACCAATGAGCTGACCTTGACCTTACCTCTCATAACACTGACCTGACCTTGACCTTACCTCTCATAACAATGAGCTGACCTTGACCTTACCTCTCATAGGATTGACTTGACCTTGACCTTACCTCTCATAACACTGACCTGACCGCCACATATCTACCTACCCATATCTACATATTCTCATTGATATTTATGATACATGGATCCACCAGCTGGCAACACGTCACTCATTACCCACCAGCTGGCTACACGTTACTCATTACCCACCAGGTGGCTACACGTCACTCATTACCCACCATCTGGCTACACGTCACTCATTACCCACCAGCTGGCTACACGTCACTCATTACCCACCAGCTGGCTACACGTCACTCATTACCCACCAGCTGGCTACACGTCACTCATTACCCACCAGCTGGCTACACGTCACTCATTACCCACCAGCTGGCTACACGTCACTCATTACCCACCAGCTGGCTACACGTCACTCATTACCCACCAGCTGGCTACACGTCACTCATTACCCACCAGCTGGCTACACGTCACTCATTACCCACCAGCTGGTGAGAATAATCACTGATTCACCTGGGTGACTCACCGCTTCAACAGCTGTTACCCGACAGGTGAAGAGGTCAGGTGTGGGTGGTGGGGGTGGTAGTGATGGTAGTGGTGGTAGTAATGGTGGTAGTGATAGTAGTAGTGGTGGTAGTGATGGTAGTGGTGGTGGTAGTGATGATGGTAGTGGTGGTAGTAGGGGTGGTAGTGATGGTAGTGGTGGTAGTAATGATGGTAGTGATAGTAGTAGTGGTGGTAGTGATAGTAGTAGTGGTGGTAGTGATAGTAGTAGTGGTGGTAGTAGTGGTGGTAGTAGTGGTGGTAGTGATGGTAGTGGTGGTGGAAGTGATGATGGTAGTGGTGATGATAGTGGTGGTGATGCTTGTACATAAAAAAACTTGTAGATATCTGACTGTTTTCAACTTGTAGATAAAAATCAGTATTTTTTTCTAGTTTACATTAGTTTATTTTTAACATAGTTAATCTAGATTAACACATCTTTGGAAACAGGAAAACTTCTGTCTTACATCAGACAGAGAGAGATGTGGTGGATTGTTTGCTAGTTGATGGCTCTATTGACAGTAGGTACTGGGATGGTAGGAGGTACTGGGATGGTAGGAGGTACTGGGATGGCAGGAGGTACTGGGATGGTAGGAGATACTGGGATGGCAGGAGGTACTGGGATGGTAGGAGGTACTGGGATGGCAGGAGGTACTGGGATGGTAGGAGATACTGGGATGGTAGGAGGTACTGGGATGGTAGGAGGTACTGGGATGGTAGGAGGTACTGGGATGGTAGGAGATACTGGGATGGTAGGAGATACTGGGATGGTAGGAGATACTGGGATGGCAGGAGGTACTGGGATGGTAGGAGGTACTGGGATGGCAGGAGGTACTGGGATGGTAGGAGGTACTGGGATGGTAGGAGATACTGGGATGGTAGGAGGTACTGGGATGGTAGGAGGTACTGGGATGGTAGGAGGTACTGGGATGGCAGGAGGTACTGGGATGGCAGGAGGTACTGGGATGGTAGGAGGTACTGGGATGGTAGGAGGTACTGGGATGGCAGGAGGTACTGGGATGGCAGGAGGTACTGGGATGGTAGGAGGTACTGGGATGGTAGGAGGTACTGGGATGGTAGGAGGTACTGGATGGTAGGAGGTACTGGGATGGCAGGAGGTACTGGGATGGCAGGAGGTACTGGGATGACAGGAGGTACTGGGATGGTAGGAGGTACTGGGATGGTAGGAGGTACTGGGATGGCAGGAGGTACTGGGATGGTAGGAGGTACTGGGATGGCAGGAGGTACTGGGATGACAGGAGGTACTGGGATGGTAGGAGGTACTGGGATGGTAGGAGGTACTGGGATGACAGGAGGTACTGGGATGGTAGGAGGTACTGGGATGGCAGAAGGTACTGGGATGGCAGGAGGTACTGGGATGGTAGGAGGTACTGGGATGGCAGGAGGTACTGGGATGGTAGGAGGTACTGGGATGGCAGGAGGTACTGGGATGACAGGAGGTACTGGGATGGTAGGAGGTACTGGGATGGTAGGAGGTACTGGGATGACAGGAGGTACTGGGATGGTAGGAGGTACTGGGATGGCAGGAGGTACTGGGATGGTAGGAGGTACTGGGATGGTAGGAGGTACTGGGATGGCAGGAGGTACTGGGATGGTAGGAGGTACTGGGATGGCAGGAGGTACTGGGATGGTAGGAGGTACTGGGATGGCAGGAGGTACTGGGATGGCAGGAGGTACTGGGATGGCAGGAGGTACTGGGATGGTAGGAGGTACTGGGATGGTAGGAGGTACTGGGATGGTAGGAGGTACTGGGATGGCAGGAGGTACTGGGATGGCAGGAGGTACTGGGATGACAGGAGGTACTGGGATGGTAGGAGGTACTGGGATGGTAGGAGGTACTGGGATGGCAGGAGGTACTGGGATGGTAGGAGGTACTGGGATGGCAGGAGGTACTGGGATGACAGGAGGTACTGGGATGGTAGGAGGTACTGGGATGGTAGGAGGTACTGGGATGACAGGAGGTACTGGGATGGTAGGAGGTACTGGGATGGCAGAAGGTACTGGGATGGCAGGAGGTACTGGGATGGTAGGAGGTACTGGGATGGCAGGAGGTACTGGGATGGTAGGAGGTACTGGGATGGCAGGAGGTACTGGGATGGCAGGAGGTACTGGGATGGTAGGAGGTACTGGGATGGTAGGAGGTACTGGGATGACAAGAGGTACTGGGATGGTAGGAGGTACTGGGATGGCAGGAGGTACTGGGATGGTAGGAGGTACTGGGATGGTAGGAGGTACTGGGATGGCAGGAGGTACTGGGATGGTAGGAGGTACTGGGATGGCAGGAGGTACTGGGATGGTAGGAGGTACTGGGATGGCAGGAGGTACTGGGATGGCAGGAGGTACTGGGATGGCAGGAGGTACCTACCCAGCTTGACCTCTTCACCTTGCTCACTCGGTGATGCTGCAAGGTTCTACACACTTTCACAACTAACATTCAGTTGTGTTCATGTCACATAATGTGTGTTACTTTTACGTCTCTTGTGACCATGTGTGGCAACACACACACGCACATACACACACACACACATACACAACTAGGTGAGTACAACTAGGGGAGTACAGATAGGTGAGTACACTTAGGGGAGTATACAGGGGAGATATGACACGACCCTTGCAACCACAATTAGGTGAGTACACATACACATAGATACACACAACAGGTCAAGTGTCTAATTGATAAGTACCTTTGTCAAAATGATAACAAACACATGGGCAGACATCCACATGGAGTCAAAAGAGAGGAACAAGCGCTGGAGGGTATCAACACAGCATAAGAAATGATGAACCTCCTACAAGAGCTGGATGTAACAATAGCAATGGGATCAGATAACATATCTCCATAGGTGCTGAGAGAAGGCCTGGTCATGGATCGTGCCGCGGGGGCGTTGACCCCCGAAACATCCTCCAGGCAACTATGTGATCCAATAGCAATCTCTCCAATCAAGACAGCTTCCATAAAATTGGAAAATGGAAAATGTGGCTCTTATTTACGAGGGGACAGACAAGAGGCCCTGAATTACAGACCAATATTAACAAGCATACTGTCAGAAATTCTGGAGAAGATAGTGAAGAAAAAAGATGTCAGGACACTTTGAAAGATTCTTCACATAAAAACAGCATAGATTTAGGTATGGAAAATCCTGTCTTTTGAATTTGTTGTAATTCTACAGCAGAGTCACAGAGATAATACAAGAAAATCATGGTTGGGTGGACTACATTTTCTTGGACTGTAGAAAAGCATTTGTTACAGTACCACACCTTATACACGACATATGTTAGGCCAGTCACGGAGTACGCGGCCCCAGCATGGAGCCCACACCTGGTTAAGTGCGTGAAGAGACAAGAAAATGTCCTAAGATCTGCAAGCAGACTAGTACCAGAACTGAGAGGAGTGCACTATGAGGAGAACTTGAAAGAACTCAACTTATCGATCTTAGAAGAGGGAAGGACAAGAAAGGACCTAATTACTACAAACAAAATCTTAAGAAGAATTGAAAGGGTTGACAGTGACAGAGTGCAAGAAGCGGACCAGAATAAAGGGGACACCGGTGGAAGGTGAAGACATATTTGAGCTGTAGGGATGTGAGGAAGTATTACTTTAGTCTCGGGATGATATAGAAGTATTACTTTAGTCTCGGGATGATATAGAAGTATTACTTTAGTCTCGGGATGATAGAGAAGTGGAATGACTTGGATGAGGCAGTGGGGTAGACAAAGTCAATACACAGTTTCATGAGTAGATATCATAAAACCCAAGAGGCAAGAAATCGGGGATGCCGATCAAAGGCGGTGTCTGAGTGTAAGTCTCAACCCCGGGAAACCCAAATCGGTGAGTACACACACACACACACACACACACACACACACACACACACACACTTTCAAAAGAACAAAACTATAAGTAAAGGACAAACAATAGAGAAATGAGGAGATTAGTCAGAAAAAGCAGATGCAAGGAGCTTTGACTCGACCCCTGCAACCACAACTAGGTGAGTACACACACACACACACACACACACACACACACACACACACACACTTTCAAAAGAGACAAAACTATAAGAAGTAAAGGACAAACAATAGAGAAATGAGGAGATTAGTCAGAAAAAGCAGATGCAAGAGTGAGGTGGAAGGCTGCATTGCAGTTTGAAAGCAACATAGCAACCAAGGCCAGATATGAACCATAACTGCTTCACAACAACATCAGAAGAAAGACTAACAGTAAAAGACCAGGTAATACGACAGAATAAAGAAGAAAAGCTCACAGAAAATGACAAGGAAAACCGTGAAGTGCTGAACAAATAATTTATAGGTTTTCCCTTCAGTGTAAACATCCATGGTACAAAAGTGCATCAGCAAGTACTGGACATCACACACACAACAGGGAAAGACCTTCTGCCTGTCATGTGAGTATTGATAAATGTTGTGTTCTCCTGTCAGCCTGAATGGTTTCAGTTGAAGTTTGAGAGAGTGGCTGCTTAGGCCCTTGCCAGAGGCCTATGAAATTCCTTATTCAAGCCATCTCTACTTATCTTACATACTTTTAAAACAAATATAATTTTTCGTCCCTCTTCTAGCCTTACATTGAAACATATTGTATATATTTGTTTTAAATAATTTGAATATAAAAAATCTAGAATATTTGGCTACAAGAGCTATAGCTTTACAGGCATCAATTAAGTATTTTTATTTAAAGACTTTGGAACCTTATTACAAGCTAAGTACTTTGATCCAGTGCTCAATACAATACTGTATTTTTATAATCTTACATAGGTGTGGATATATGTAATGTGTGTGTGTACTCTACTTCATATTATGAAATATAGTTTATTGATTGATTTACTTGTGTCTGCTGTTCATTGTATGTCGCTGCCTCTCTGCCTTCAACCCATCATTTGTAAGAGTTAAAAACATCGTTCACAGTTAACGACTCACTCAGCCCTGAGTCAGTACTCTTCACCCTGCGTAGAAACGTGCGCCCTCACTGTGCATGACTCCACTTACGCCCTCACTGTGCATGACTCCACTTACGCCCTCACTGTGCATGACTCCACTCCATGTTCCACTCACGATGATCAATTCTCCAGCTTCTATCCACCCATTTCTTACAAGCTGTTT
Organism: Cherax destructor; assembly: GCA_009830355.1. Taxonomy (NCBI): domain Eukaryota; kingdom Metazoa; phylum Arthropoda; class Malacostraca; order Decapoda; family Parastacidae; genus Cherax; species Cherax destructor. Next base: position 217,125 of record WNWK01000212.1, on the reverse strand, counting down.
CACTGCCTAAGCCACACATTAGGCCGTAGTGGATTTTCACAGCAAAGCAAGATCCTGACCACCGCTGCTGAGATGACCATCACCAACTCAAGACATCGGGACAGCAAGTGTCCCAGAAGACAAAGAGGAAACCCTCTTCCCAAGGCAAGACTTCTCTGTAAGACATCAAGACTGGACGATGTTACGACACTTCACCTCTTGGACAAGACCCGGGCCGGGACGATGCCTGCCAATCAAACAAGTGAAGTAGATTTTAGCATTTCTCCGGCGCTGCTGTGTGCACCACAGTAATGTAGGTGTTGAGTCCCTTGCATGGGACCCACGGGGTATTTGTTATTATATGTTTATATTTTAATTTTTCACTTAATATTATATTGCCGATATCTTCATTATATTTTGTTTTATATTATTATCTGACCTTATATTATTTAGCTATGTATATAGGTAGGATGTGTTTTATTGAATTAAGTCAGGAACTGCTATGTTAACTATCGTATAATAGTTAGTCAATCGGTCTTTCGGGTAGGTGTCCCATGAACCAAGTTGGTGTCTGGCTTAGAGGCGTTGCCTGAGTACCAGCCTACCTCTAGCCTTGCAAACATCTCGGTGCCTGAGTGAGTACCAGCCTACCTCTAGTCTTGATAACATGTCGTTGCCTGAGTACCAGCCTACCTCTAGTCTTGATAACATCTCGTTGCCTGAGTACCAGCCTACCTCTAGTCTTGATAACATGTCGTTGCCTGAGTGAGTACCAGCCTACCTCTAGTCTTGGTAACATCTCGTTGCCTGAGTACCAGCCTACCTCTAGTCTTGCAAACATCTCGTTGCCTGAGTGAGTACCAGCCTACCTCTAGTCTTGATAACATGTCGTTGCCTGAGTGAGTACCAGCCTACCTCTAGTCTTGATAACATGCTGCCTGGGGAGTACCATACCTCTAGTCTTGATAACATGTCGTTGCCTGAGTGAGTACCAGCCTACCTCTAGTCTTGATAACATCTCGTTGACTGAGTACCAGTCTACCTCTAGTCTTGATAACATCTCGTTGCCTGAGTACCAGTCTATCTCTAGCCTTGATAACATCTCGTTGCCTGAGTACCAGTCTATCTCTAGCCTTGATAACATCTCGTTGCCTGAGTACCAGTCTACCTCTAGCCTTGATAACATCTCGTTGCCTGAGTACCAGTCTACCTCTAGCCTTGATAACATCTCGTTGCCTGAGTACCAGTCTACCTTTAGCCTTGATAACATCTCCTCCTCGAAGTTTGTTTTAACTCAAGTTTTGGATAATAGACAGTTCTGTTGGTGAGACGGATCCTCTTTCTGGCTACACAAAGTATCTGTGAAGGACAGAGTTAGTTCTAGACTTAGAAATTTTGATATCTACTAAGATTGCGAGTTTTTGTCGGATTATTGTCTCTTGGTTATAATTGACAAAATCCTATTAAGTTGATCATTTATACTAAAGATAGTGAGTTGAGACCATGATCCAACACCCTGTTACTAAACAGAGGACTTTCTCAGGTTACATACGTAAGGAGACTTATCCCAGACCCCCGGCTGCTACCCAGCCACACACATAACTTCTCTTTTTGTAAAAGTAGGTGACTTCATTCTTATATATTTATGTTTAGCTTCGATTCCAAAAATTTTCGACACCGGTGCAGTGTACATCAGAGGTGTCAACACTCGGCACTGATAAACTCCTAAACAAACTGAAATAGGAAATCTCGTGAATGGAACACAACCTTTAATTCATTTTCCAAATTTTAGTTTCCTAGTTAAGCTTGAATTTCTTCACATATAATTTATATACATATTCCTTCGTCATTTTTTGCTCCAGTCAGGTTAATGTTTCGTGTTTGTGTGTGTTTAATTTAAGCAAATCTTTAATTCCGTACATTTTACTTTTCCATCCATTTGTTTATATTTGTAAATTATAATTACATTTATCATGGTTTTTTTAATAAAAGGTGGTGAGTTTTGAATCTGATGTGTGAGGCTCTACACTCATACCCCTTACTCGAGGCAGTCAACCTAGCCCGACCTTACGAAAAAAATATTTCATTGTGTTTGTTTATTATTAAATTATTGTAAACTTATCTAAAATATATTTAGTTGGATTAGGCTAAATTAAATTGCTCTTGTTATAATAAGGTTAGGTAAGTTTTCTAAGGTTCTTTTGGTACAAAAATTTTAATTTTTACATTAACATAAATGAAAAAATATATATCTTTAAACGTATAAGAGAAATTTTAGAAAGGACTTAATTTTAAACGAGTTCTTGCTAATTGACCAATTTTCCCTATTCGACACGACATATATATATGGCAGTGTCTAGATGTGAGAAGGGCTGCTCCAGTTCCTTGTATCAAAAGTTCTTCACTAAGACGACCTTTTGAAGGGGTAACATGAGCAGGGAAACAAATGCTGGGGCGCCAGAAATCAAGAAATGAACCCAGGTCAAGAGGTGAAGCTGATACAATTAAGAGGAGAGGTGAATGTAGGTTGGGAGAGCAGTGCGGGTCAGGTCACAGGTCAAACCTGTTAGACAAATAACAACGCCAGGTCAGGAAGTGTGTCAAGATTAAGGAGGAAAGATGGATCAAGGAGTGGGCAGGGGTTAGTAGACATCAAGGAACGAGTACGGATGCTAAGGAATAGACAGGTTTCAAAGAAAGAGCAGGGGTTCAAGAGTCAGCAGGGGTTCAAGAGTCAGCAGGGGTTCAAGAGTGAGCAGAGGTTCAAGAGTGAGCAGGGTTCAAGAGTCAGCAGGGGTTCAAGAGTCAGCAGGGGTTCAAGAGTGAGCAGGGGTTCAAGAGTCAGCAGGGGTTCAAGAGTCAGCAGGGGTTCAAGAGTCAGCAGGGGTTCAAGAGTCAGCAGGGGTTCAAGAGTCAGCAGGGGTTCAAGAGTCAGCAGGGGTTCAAGAGTCAGCAGGGGTTCAAGAGTGAGCAGGGGTTCAAGAGTCAGCAGGGGTTCAAGAGTGAGCAGGGGTTCAAGAGTGAGCAGGGGTTCAAGAGTGAGCAGGGGTTCAAGAGTGAGCAGGAGGTTCAAGAGTGAGCAGGGGTTCAAGAGTGAGCAGAGGTTCAAGAGTGAGCAGGGTTCAAGAAGCAGGTTAGAGCAGAGGTTCAAGAGTGAGCAGAGGTTCAAGAGTGAGCAGGGGTTCAAGAGTGAGCAGGGGTTCAAGAGTGAGCAGGGGTTCAAGAGTGAGCAGGGGTTCAAGAGTGAGCAGAGGTTCAAGAGTGAGCAGAGGTTCAAGAGTGAGCAGAGGTTCAAGAGTGAGCAGGGGTTCAAGAGTGAGCAGGGTTCAAGAGTGAGCAGAGGTTCAAGAGTGAGCAGGGGTTCAAGAGTGAGCGGGTCAGAGTGCAGGGTTCAGAGTGAGCAGGGGTTCAAGAGTGAGCAGGGTTCAAGAGTGAGCAGGGGTTCAAGAGTGAGCAGGGGTTCAAGAGTGAGCAGGGGTTCAAGAGTGAGCAGGGGTTCAAGAGTGAGCAGGGGTTCAAGAGTCAGCAGGGGTTCAAGAGTGAGCAGAGGTTCAAGAGTGAGCAGGGGTTCAAGAGTGAGCAGGGGTTCAAGAGTGAGCAGGGGTTCAAGAGTGAGCAGGGGTTCAAGAGTGAGCAGGGGTTCAAGAGTGAGCAGGGGTTCAAGAGTCAGCAGGGGTTCAAGAGTGAGCAGGGGTTCAAGAGTCAGCAGGGGTTCAAGAGTCAGCAGGGGTTCAAGAGTCAGCAAGAGGGGGTTCAGAGCCCTGGTTGAAGTTTCCTGAAGAAGGTGACCCCCGAGGGAGAGGCCTTGACGCAGGTGAGTGGCGTATGCCACTGGGCCACCTATGTATGCCACTGGGCCACCTATGGACGCCACTGGGCCACCTATGGACCAATATTAGGTTCAAAGCTAAATGATATCAAACGTAATTAAACCTAATGTGGAAAAATTCTTCAGAATTCAGGTTAGCAGAAATCATCGTGAAGTTAGAGGCAGTTTTGAAACTATGTTAGACAAGTACATGACTGGGAATGGTTAGTGTGAGTACAACCTGCCTAGAATGGGCAAGTAGGCCTACTGCAAAGCTTCTCTGTTCTTGTTATTATGAAGGAGTTCTGGCACTGAGTACTGCAAGGTCGACGCTGCAACAACATCACAGCAAGAGATCAACCACGAGGTCAGAGTACAAATTAGACAATTATTGTTGTAATAGTAGCCCCCCGTCAAGGGAGGTTCCTTGATGCTGGTGAGGGGCTCTTGATCTAGGGAATTGGATCTGTGCTCCAATTCCCTGAATTAAGCCTGAATACCTTCCATCCCCCCCACAGGCGCTGTATAATCCCTACGGGTTTAGCGAGAGAGATAGACAGTATAATAACCTATGTGACATGTCAAGATATCTTATTAATGAAAATAAGATACCAGATATATTAAGCAAGTTTCCTAAATTTGCTTGTAACAGATAAGTGAACTGTAGATATAATTCCAAATGTACTCCAGTTAACCCTTTTGGGGCCTAGTTTCTAGGCCTAGTGTGTATCCATATGCTCTTGTACTAGCCTCCACAGGATGGATATGAGGTGCACAATAAACTAGCCACTTCGGTGACACAATCTAATAATAATAATAATATAGTAGCTCTTGTACAGAGTATATATGTCAGGTTTCCATCACTGTGAAGTTCACTGAGGAGCCATAGTAATGACGTTCTCAGCGTACACTGCTGGCTCAACCAATCACTGAGGAGCCATAGTAATGACGTTCTCAGCGTACACTGCTGGCTCAACCAATCACATTATTGTAACAATGTTGGTACCATTACCCGCAATATGTTGGGTAAAAGGACACAAGTGCAACTAATGCCACATTTTGTGGCGACGTTTCGCTCTCCCGGAGCTTAATAAAATGTGGCATTAGTTTCACTTGTGTCTCTTTACCTAACAGTCATATATTGTAATAATGATAGTTTTGTTATATACTGCGTTATGCAGTGTATTTTATTATGTCTGCAGTGTAATTATTTAAATTAGCACCGGAAACGGAGACAGTTTACGATGCTTGTGTTATTAAGACATGAAATAGTGTCTTGGGGAAGTGATTTATTTTATAGCAAAGAAAAATCACGGTAGAGGCCTCTCCTGAGGTCACATTGGTTGTGTCTTCCCTGGTGTGACCTCAAGATAGAGGCCTGACCTGAGGTCACATTGGTTGTTGTGTCTTCCCTGGTATGACCTCATGATAGAGGCCTCTCCTGAGGTCACATTGGTTGTGTCTTCCCTGGTGTGACCTCATGATAGAGGCCTCTCCTGAGGTCACATTGGTTGTCTTCCCTGGTGTGACCTCATGATAGAGGCCTCTCCTGAGGTCGCGTTGGTTGCCTTCCCTGGTGTGACATCGCGGTAGAGGCCTGACCTGAGGTCACATTGGTTGATGTGTCTTCCCTGGTGTGACCTCATGATAGAAGCCACTCCTGAGGTCACATTGGTTGTCTTACCTGGTGTGACATCACGGTAGAGACCTGACCTGAGGTCACATTGGTTGCCTTCCCTGGTGTGACCTCAGTTTCCCGCACCAGTGCCAACTCTAGGAAAAATCAACTCCGTCTTCAGTGGTGGAACTGCTCTCCCCGCAAAGTGCGCATTGTTTGAGGATGCTGTCGTATAACCTGGAGATAAACACTCAGCCCACGGCTCAACTTTCACCTGTTAATTTTTTAAACAATGTAAGGGGGTGGTAGGGCGAGGGCATGATCGTGTCTCTTGCCCCCTTAACCCATGCATGGGATGTAGGTCAGGGCTCAGGTGAGGCCACCTGTTACCAGCATACACACATCCCCTAACCAACAACACGAGTCCCAACCATAGAGTCTTAGACGGTACCCAGTTTCTCCATTTTCTCTCCACCCACCTCATCCCTTCTCTTCTTCCCTGTCCCCCCTCCCCATCATCCTTATTTTTTCCTTTCTCTCTGTCTCTCTCTTTCCTCTTCTCCTTTCCACTCTCTGCTTCACTGACGCTCCCAGGAGATGAGTCATTATCTGAGACCCGAGTCAGAATGAAGAATATTCTTACATACACATACATTCAGTGCAGTCGCAGACAGCGATCTTAACAATGTAAGACAAGCCACGAGGGCATGGAAATCTTCAGCTCAAGATCTTTCACACGTCTCCGTGCGTCATCAGGAGCTATGTAATATTGCAACTGGGAAGTTTTCTCAGTGTGGGAGATCTTCAGCTGAAGGTTGCCCTCCCCCCGTGGCTTGTCTTGCATACACATCCATACATACATACATATATATACAATCAACGACAAACAATGAAATCAATCAATACAACAAAGAACACTGCTAAATAGCAGTCATTATACCTTGGCTGGAGCGACTCTCAAACCAAATCACATTTTAAAATGAAACTAGACTGTATTTCGGTACATCCCGGAGCACTGTTAAGGTTGCAAGGTTGACGTCTAGCTCACGGTCCGCCACCGACAGCAACCTCCATCCAGTTTGCGGCTTGGTTATGAAACAAGTTAGGGCAAACACATTGTCAGTAGCTACACAACAAACACACCAACCACTCACTGTAGCACCCAACACTGCTGCACAACAAACACACAAACCACTCACTGTAGCACCCAACACTGCTACACAACAAACACACCAACCACTCACTGTAGCACCCAACACTGCTACACAACAAACACACCAACCACTCACTGTAGCACCCAACACTGCTGCACAACAAACACACCAACCACTCACTGTAGCACCCAACACTGCTACACAACAAACACATCCCGGCATCTTGTCGTATTTACTCTAACAAACAATTAGCATATTTCACAGTAGCGATCAGCAGGTAAATTTCCTAGTACGAGGTGTCGTTTGTGGATTACGACAACACATACCCAGGCAGGAGTACGACTGATGAATAAGACACAGGTGCAACACCTTGGTATATTTACACATGTGCAACACTCTTACGCTTGTGTCTTATTCATTAAATTCTCTGTATTGTATACCATTACTAGGATACCAACTGTCGGAGTATCTTCGGCATTAGGCATTATTTGACGACGTTTCACTCCAAGTGCATCTTTCTCTAGCATTGACAAATGTTGAGAAAGCTCTACTTAGAGGGAAACGTCGTCCAGATGAAGGCACGTTGGCCATAATTCTTTTCGTTCATATAGTGTCATCCATACAGTAGTATAATGGTTATAATCATAACTATAATTTTTAAAGGGGTGGACCGGTAAGCTAGGAAAAGGCCTCGGTCACATGACCAAAAGCTGCAGTTTTGGGTCATCATATGACTAAGATCCGCGTCAGGAAACACTTGTCCTGTTTCCTGACAAACCTAACCTAACCTAGTGACTGTCTCCCCAGCAGTTACTTCCACCTGGCCACGACCACCTGGCCGCCACGACCACCTGGCCACGACCACCTGGCCACGACCACCAATGTTAGAAGGAAACCTCAAGTACCACAACGCTGATCTTGGAACAAATAGCTAAATATCACCATAGATAAATGTTTGCCTGTCTTATCGTTTTCACCGATAAGATATTCACTCTGATAAGGTTTAAAGGTATTTCCTGATGATGCCAAACAAGCAAAAAAAATGTTTTACTAATACTTTATGTATTATTTATGTATATGTATTGATAATTTACGCAAGTGGACACATTTGCGTGAATTATTAGTCCGTCTCGCTCAACACAGCTTGAATTCATTCGAGACTGCCAGGGGCTGCAGGCATCACACCCTGGAGAGTGCCAGGGGCTGCAGGCATCACACCCTGGAGAGTGCCAGGGGCTGCAGGCATCACACCCTGGAGAGTGCCAGGGCTGCAGGCATCACACCCTGGAGAGTGCCAGGGGCTGCAGGCATCACACCCTGGAGAGTGCCAGGGGCTGCAGGCATCACACCCTGGAGAGTGCCAGGGGCTGCAGGCATCACACCCTGGAGAGTGCCAGGGGCTGCAGGCATCACACCCTGGAGAGTGCCACGGGCTGCAGGCATCACACCCTGGAGAGTGCCAGGGGCTGCAGGCATCACACCCTGGAGAGTGCCAGGGGCTGCAGGCATCACACCCTGGAGAGTGCCACAGCAGTAGATAACGAGAGAATGGTCAACCATGAAACAACACCAAAGAAAGGAAAGGAAACGAGAGAGAGCAAGATAAAGAGAGAGAGCAAGATAAAGAGAGAGAGCATGATAAAGAGAGAGAGCAAGATAAAGAGAGAGAGCAAGATAAAGAGAGAGAGCAAGATAAAGAGAGAGAGCAAGATAAAGAGAGAGAGCAAACTGTAAATAGTATCATTATATTCGTGGGAAAACTGAAAGTCGTAATAGTTGATGCAGCAGCAAGGAAATGGGAGGCAGTCAGATTGAAACTAAGGAAGGGGGGAGTAGTTCAAGTCCTTGGATCAAGAGCCCATCACCAGCCAAAAATATTCCTCTATATGAAGTAATAACTGCAGGTAACACTCCAAGTGAATATGTAAACAGAAGTACATTCTATCTTAGGTAGGTGAGAGTGCCACTACTAGTGTCAGTGTCATCATCTGGTGCCTCCAGAAGCACTACAAATACTGTTGTAATGAAAATCACCTGTAGCTCAGAGAATCCCTAAATAGACGAAATGTTGGTGGTCAGTTTGGTTGAGCAATTGTTGTTCCACCGGGAGGCCTAGCCTGGGTCCGGGAGGCTGGCCTGGGTCCTGGAGGCTGGCCTGGGTCCTGGAGGCTGGCCTGGGTCCTGGAGGCTGGCCTGGGTCCTGGAGGCTGGCCTGGGTCCTGGAGGCTGGCCTGGGTCCGGGAGGCTGGCCTGGGTCCGGGAGGCTGGCCTGGGTCAGGGAGGCTGGCCTGGGTCCTGGAGGCTGGCCTGGGTCCTGGAGGCTGGCCTGGGTCCTGGAGGCTGGCCTGGGTCCTGGAGGCTGGCCTGGGTCCTGGAGGCTGGCCTGGGTCCGGGAGGCTGGCCTGGGTCCGGGAGGCTGGCCTGGGTCCTGGAGGCTGGCCTGGGTCCTGGAGGCTGGCCTGGGTCCGGGAGGCTGGCCTGGGTCCGGGAGGCTGGCCTGGGTCCTGGAGGCTGGCCTGGGTCCTGGAGGCTGGCCTGGGTCCTGGAGGCTGGCCTGGGTCCTGGAGGCTGGCCTGGGTCCTGGAGGCTGGCCTGGGTCCTGGAGGCTGGCCTGGGTCCGGGAGGCTGGCCTGGGTCCGGGAGGCTGGCCTGGGTCCTGGAGGCTGGCCTGGGTCCGGGAGGCTGGCCTGGGTCCGGGAGGCTGGCCTGGGTCCTGGAGGCTGGCCTGGGTCCGGGTGGCTGGCCTGGGTCCTGGAGGCTGGCCTGGGTCCTGGAGGCTGGCCTGGGTCCTGGAGGCTGGCCTGGGTCCTGGAGGCTGGCCTGGGTTCGGGTCGCGGGGGCCTTCACCCCCGCGACTCTTCCGTTTCTTCTTATTATTCTCTCTCTATCTCTCTCTCTCTCTCTTTCTTTCACACACACTACTTCATCAGTGTTTTTTGCCACTGAGAACGAGAGAGAGAGAGAGCAGTTTAATGTTATCTTATCATATCGAGTTTATCATATCTGTCCTAACAATTTTCTACTTTGCGAGGAACTTGACTGAACATGAACCTGTCTAACAGCTGCTCTCCAGAAAAACAATTACATCAATGTAAAAAAACTGAAACAAGCGACGAACGCCCAAAAATGTCTAGCATTCAGTGGTATACTATATATCATTATTTCCCCGATATATATTTGAGTAAGGAAGGTTACGCCTTTTTTTTTGTATCTTTTGGGTCGTGATAGTTTTTTTTTCTTCTTTTGGGTGTTTCTTATCAGTCAGCAAAAGTGTCTTGGATTTGGTGCCAGAGTTGTGGTTATTGATCTTTTATGGTGAGGTGACCTAGTTGGTACATACACTGTAGCTGTGCACACAACCTGCCTATGTAGCTAATGTAGACACACACAACCTGCCTATGTAGGTACTGTACACACACACAACCTGCCTATGTAGCTACTGTACACACACACAACCTGCCTATGTAGGTACTGTACACACACACAACCTGCCTATGTAGGTACTGTACACACACACAACCTGCCTATGTAGCTACTGTACACACACACAACCTGCCTATGTAGGTACTGTACACACACACAATCTGCCTATGTAGCTACTGTACACACACACAACCTGCCTATGTAGGTACTGTACACACATACAATCTGCCTATGTAGCTACTGTACACACACACAACCTGCCTATGTAGCTACTGTACACACACACAACCTGCCTATGTAGGTACTGTACACATACACAACCTGCCTATGTAGGTACTGTACACACACACAATCTGCCTATGTAGCTACTGTACACACACACAACCTGCCTATGTAGGTACTGTACACACACACAATCTGCCTATGTAGCTACTGTACACACACACAACCTGCCTATGTAGGTACTGTACACACACACAATCTGCCTATGTAGCTACTGTACACACACACAACCTGCCTATGTAGCTACTGTACACACACACAACCTGCCTATGTAGGTACTGTACACATACACAACCTGCCTATGTAGGTACTGTACACACACACAACCTGCCTATGTAGGTACTGTACACACACACAACCTGCCTGTGTAGCTACTGTACACACACACAACCTGCCTATGTAGGTACTGTACACACACACAACCTGCCTATGTAGGTACTGTACCACACACACAACAACTGCCTATGTAGGTACTGTACACACACACAACCTGCCTATGTAGGTACTGTACACACACACAACCTGCCTATGTAGGTACTGTACACACACACAACCTGCCTATGTAGGTACTGTACACACACAACCTGCCTATGTAGGTACTGTACACACACACAACCTGCCTATGTAGGTACTGTACACACACACAACCTGCCTGTGTAGCTACTGTACACACACACAACCTGCCTATGTAGGTACTGTACACACACACAACCTGCCTATGTAAGTACTGTACACACACACAACCTGCCTATGTAGGTACTGTACACACACACAACCTGCCTATGTAGGTACTGTACACACACACAACCTGCCTATGTAGCTACTGTACACACACACAACCTGCCTATGTAGCTACTGTACACACACACAACCTGCCTATGTAGGTACTGTACACACACACAACCTTCCTATGTAGGTACTGTACACACACAACCTGCCTATGTAGGTACTGTGGAAAAATAAACACATAAGCAGTATAATGTGATCCTTTATTGACAACGTTTCGCCCACGCAGTGGGCTTTATCGAGTCACAGACAGATCTACCTGGAAAATGAGGAACATGGAGATATATATAGGGTACAGTTAGGTGGAGAATCCTGGGTCAGGTGGAGAAAGCTGCATGTGAGTCTTAAAGTAGGTGATAGTTAAAACATAGTGTGACTTAAAGGACCTGCAGTGTACCATTCTTGAGTTCTAGGTGGGATAGCGTTGAAGAAGTTTCTTGGCAATAGCTTCAGCTATGTTGTAGAAGCCGTTGTTCTGGTTGAAGTTGTTGGATATACAGATGAGTGATGATTCTAGGATTCTTCGGTATTGCGTGTTGTCTTCTCTGGCGATGAGTCTTGCGTTTCTGTAGTTGATTAAATGGTTGTGTAAATTTCGGTGTTGAACACAGGCATTTCTTGAGTCGTCAGATCTGCCTGCGTACTGGTGTTCTGAAATGCGTGTTTGTAGGTCTCTGGATGTTTCGCCAACGTATAATTTGCTGCAGCCATTACAAGGGATTGTGTATACCCCTGCCGTGGATTGAAGCTTTTCCTGTCTGTTACTGGTAATGTCCTTAATGGTGGTGGATGTGGAGGTGGATACTCGGAATGAGGTCTTAGAAAAATGTTGGAAACTTGTTTGGAAATGGAGTTGGTGGGAAGGACTATGTATCTCTTCTCAGTAGTGTCTTCTCTGGGTGTGTTGAAGATGTTTAATGCCCGTCGTCTGCAGTCTCTAATGAAGTGACGAGGATAGTGAAGTTTGGAAAAAACTTGTTCAATGAGGGAGCATTCTTCTTCAAGGAACTCACTGCTGCAGATTCTCATTGAACAAGTTTTTTTCCAAACTTCACTATCCTCGTCACTTCATTAGAGACTGCAGACGACGGGCATTAAACATCTTCAACACACCCAGAGAAGACACTGCTGAGAAGAGATACATAGTCCTTCCCACCAACTCCATTTCCAAACAAGTTTCCAACATTTTTCTAAGACCTCATTCCGAGTATCCACCTCCACATCCACCACCATTAAGGACATTACCAGTAACAGACAGGAAAAGCTTCAATCCACGGCAGGGGTATACATAATCCCTTGTAATGGCTGCAGCAAATTATACGTTGGCGAAACATCCAGAGACCTACAAACACGCATTTCAGAACACCAGTACGCAGGCAGATCTGACGACTCAAGAAATGCCTGTGTTCAACACCGAAATTTACACAACCATTTAATCAACTACAGAAACGCAAGACTCATCGCCAGAGAAGACAACACGCAATACCGAAGAATCCTAGAATCATCACTCATCTGTATATCCAACAACTTCAACCAGAACAACGGCTTCTACAACATAGCTGAACCTATTGCCAAGAAACTTCTTCAACGCTATCCCACCTAGAACTCAAGAATGGTACACTGCAGGTCCTTTAAGTCACACTATGTTTTTAACTATCACACTACTTTTAAGACTCACATGCAGCTTTCTCCACCTGACCCAGCATTCTCCACCTGACTGTACCCTATATATATCTCCATGTTGCTCATTTTCCAGGTAGATCTGTCTGTGACTTGATAAAGCCCACTGCGTGGGCGAAACGTTGTCAATAAAGGATCACATTATACTGCTTATGTGTTTATTTTTCCATTGTGTCGGTATTTTATACCATTTATTTCCATGTAGGTACTGTACACACACACACAACCTGCCTGTGTACCTCACGTATTTGCAGCTTCTACCGCCCATGCTGTTTTGCATTTGCCTGTGTGTGTGTGTGTGTGTGTGTTTGTGTGTGTGTGTGTGTGTGTGTGTGTGTGTGTGTGTGTGTGTGTGTGTGTGATGTGTGTGTGTGTGTGTGTTTGTGTGTGTGTGTGTGTGTTTGACTTTCCGCTGAATATTGAAAACAAAATAGTTATTATCTCACTCATGTCTATCTACTCCGTTATTACCTCACTCATGTCTATCTACTCCGTTATTACCTCACTCATGTCTATCTACTCCGTTATTACCTCACTCATGTCTATCTACTCCGTTATTACCTCACTCATGTCTATCTACTCCGTTATTACCTCATTCATGTCTATCTACTCCGTTATTACCTCACTCATGTCTATCTACTCCGTTATTACCTCACTCATGTCTATCTACTCCGTTATTACCTCACTCATGTCTATCTACTCCGTTATTACCTCACTCATGTCTATCTACTCCGTTATTACCTCACTCATGTCTATCTACTCCGTTATTACCTCACTCATGTCTATCTACTCCTTGACTTCTGAGTCAAAAGTCATTCACTGAAAACTAAGTCGACTGTCTCTCACTGACAGTCAAGTCGAAGATCAATAATTGACTGCTAAGTTCGAGGTCAATGAGTGACTGCTAAGTTCGAGGTCAATGAGTGACTGCTAAGTTCGAGGTCAATCAGTGACTGCTAAGTTCGAGGTCAATGAGTGACTGCTAAGTTCGAGGTCAATGAGTGACTGCTAAGTTCGAGGTCAATGAGTGACTGCTAAGTTCGAGGTCAATGAGTGACTGCTAAGTTCGAGGTCAATGAGTGACTGCTAAGTTCGAGGTCAATGAGTGACTGCTAAGTTCGAGGTCAATGAGTGACTGCTAAGTTCGAGGTCAATGAGTGACTGCTAAGTTCGAGGTCAATGAGTGACTGCTAAGTTCGAGGTCAATGAGTGACTGCTAAGTTCGAGGTCAATGAGTGACTGCTAAGTTCGAGGTCAAGGAGTGACTGCTAAGTTCGAGGTCAATGAGTGACTTCTAAGTTCGAGGTCAATGAGTGACTGCTAAGTTCGAGGTCAAGGAGTGACTGCTAAGTTCGAGGTCAATGAGTGACTGCTAAGTTCGAGGTCAATGAGTGACTGCTAAGTTCGAGGTCAATGAGTGACTGCTAAGTTCGAGGTCAATGAGTGGCTGCTAAGTTCGAGGTCAATGAGTGACTGCTAAGTTCGAGGTCAATGAGTGACTGCTGAATCGATGATGTAGAGTCCAGAGGATTATATATACTTTTGTAAAGGAAACTCTCACATATATTCCTTAGAGCGCGAGTTAGCTCTCAAGATCACTGCTGGTGATTACTAACTTCCCGGTAAACACAGACAAGGAAACTTTCTACACAAAAATTGTCCGCAGTGTATACACTACACTGTGGTAGTAGTGTCTGCAGTGTTTATACACTGCAGACACTGTGGCAGTAGTAACAGCAGGCGGAGTTGGTACTTCTGTGACACAGAAAATAGGCGGTGACCTGGAATAATAATGTGTATGGTTGAGAAGACTGGTGTTGCAAGACTGTGGTTGCAGCAGTGTTGAGAAGACTGGTGTTGCAAGACTGTGGTTGCAGCAGTGTTGAGAAGACTGGTGTTGCAAGACTGTGGTTGCAGCAGTGTTGAGAAGACTGGTGTTGCAAGACTGTGGTTGCAGCAGTGTTGAGAAGACTGGTGGTGCAAGACTGTGGTTGCAGCAGTGTTGAGAAGACTGGTGGTGCAAGACTGTGGTTGCAGCAGTGTTGAGAAGACTGGTGTTGCAAGACTGTGGTTGCAGCAGTTTTGAGAAGACTGGTGTTGCAAGACTGTGGTTGCAGCAGTGTTGAGAAGACTGGTGGTGCAAGACTGTGGTTGCAGCAGTGTTGAGAAGACTGGTGTTGCAAGACTGTAGTTGCAGCAGTGTTGAGAAGACTGGTGGTGCAAGACTGTAGTTGCAGCAGTGTTGAGAAGACTGGTGGTGCAAGACTGTAGTTGCAGCAGTGTTGAGAAGACTGGTGGTGCAAGACTGTAGTTGCAGCAGTGTTGAGAAGACTGGTGTTGCAAGACTGTGGTTGCAGCAGTGTTGAGAAGACTGGTGGTGCAAGACTGTGGTTGCAGCAGTGTTGAGAAGACTGGTGTTGCAAGACTGTAGTTGCAGCAGTGTTGAGAAGACTGGTGGTGCAAGACTGTAGTTGCAGCAGTGTTGAGAAGACTGGTGGTGCAAGACTGTAGTTGCAGTAGTGTTGAGAAGACTGGTGGTGCAAGACTGTAGTTGCAGCAGTGTTGAGAAGACTGGTGGTGCAAGACTGTAGTTGCAGCAGTGTTGATAAGACTGGTGTTGCAAGACTGTGGTTGCAGCAGTGTTGAGAAGACTAGTGGTGCAAGACTGTGGTTGCAGCAGTGTTGAGAAGACTGGTGGTGCAAGACTGTAGTTGCAGCAGTGTTGAGGAGACTGGTGGTGCAAGACTGTGGTTGCAGCAGTGTTGAGAAGACTGGTGGTGCAAGACTGTAGTTGCAGCAGTGTTGAGAAGACTGGTAGTGCAAGACTGTGGTTGCAGCAGTGTTGAGGAGACTAGTGGTGCAAGACTGTGGTTGCAGCAGTGTTGAGAAGACTGGTGTTGCAAGACTGTGGTTGCAGCAGTGTTGAGGAGACTAGTGGTGCAAGACTGTAGTTGCAGCAGTGTTGAGAAGACTGGTGTTGCAAGACTGTGGTTGCAGCAGTGTTGAGAAGACTGGTGGTACAAGACTGTGGTTGCAGCAGTGTTGAGGAGACTAGTGGTGCAAGACTGTGGTTGCAGCAGTGTTGAGGAGACTAGTGGTGCAAGACTGTGGTTGCAGCAGTGTTGAGGAGACTGGTGGTGCAAGACTGTGGTTGCAGCAGTGTTAAAGAGACTAGTGGTGCAAGACTGTGGTTGCAGCAGTGTTAAAGAGACTAGTGGTGCAAGACTGTGGTTGCAGCAGTGTTGAGAAGACTGGTGGTACAAGACTGTGGTTGCAGCAGTGTTAAAGAGACTAGTGGTGCAAGACTGTGGTTGCAGCAGTGTTAAAGAGACTAGTGGTGCAAGACTGTGGTTGCAGCAGTGTTAAAGAGACTAGTGGTGCAAGACTGTGGTTGCAGCAGTGTTAAAGAGACTAGTGGTGCAAGACTGTGGTTGCAGCAGTGTTGAGAAGACTGGTGGTACAAGACTGTAGTTGCAGCAGTGTTGAGAAGACTGGTGTTGCAAGACTGTGGTTGCAGCAGTGTTAAAGAGACTAGTGGTGCAAGACTGTAGTTGCAGCAGTGTTGAGAAGACTGGTGGTACAAGACTGTAGTTGCAGCAGTGTTGAGGAGACTGGTGTTGCAAGACTGTGGTTGCAGCAGTGTTGAGAAGACTGGCAGTGCAAGACTGTGGATGGAGTAGTGTTGAGAAGACTGGCAGTGCAAGACTGTGGTTGCAGCAGTGTTGAGAAGACTGGCAGTGCAAGACTGTGGTTGCAGCAGTGTTGAGAAGACTGGCAGTGCAAGACTGTGGTTGCAGCAGTGTTGAGAAGACTGGCAGTGCAAGACTGTGGTTGCAGCAGTGTTGAGAAGACTGGCAGTGCAAGACTGTGGTTGCAGCAGTGTTGAGAAGACTGGCAGTGCAAGACTGTGGTTGCAGCAGTGTTGAGAAGACTGGCAGTGCAAGACTGTGGTTGCAGCAGTGTTGAGAAGACTGGCAGTGCAAGACTGTGGTTGCAGCAGTGTTGAGAAGACTGGCAGTGCAAGACTGTGGTTGCAGCAGTGTTGAGAAGACTGGTAGTGCAAGATTGTGGTTGCAGCAGTGTTGAGAAGACTGGTAGTGCAAGACTGTGGTTGCAGCAGTGTTGAGAAGACTGGCAGTGCAAGACTGTGGTTGCAGCAGTGTTGAGAAGACTGGTAGTGCAAGACTGTGGTTGCAGCAGTGTTGAGAAGACTGGTAGTGCAAGACTGTGGTTG
Organism: Cherax destructor; assembly: GCA_009830355.1. Classification (NCBI taxonomy): domain Eukaryota; kingdom Metazoa; phylum Arthropoda; class Malacostraca; order Decapoda; family Parastacidae; genus Cherax; species Cherax destructor. The sequence goes on along the minus strand of WNWK01000212.1, from coordinate 200,161 downwards.
CAGCAGTGTTGAGAAGACTGGCAGTGCAAGACTGTGGTTGCAGCAGTGTTGAGAAGACTGGCAGTGCAAGACTGTGGTTGCAGCAGTGTTGAGAAGACTGGCAGTGCAAGACTGTGGTTGCAGCAGTGTTGAGAAGACTGGCAGTGCAAGACTGTGGTTGCAGCAGTGTTGAGAAGACTGGCAGTGCAAGACTGTGGTTGCAGCAGTGTTGAGAAGACTGGCAGTGCAAGACTGAGGTTGCAGCAGTGTTGAGAAGACTGGCAGTGCAAGACTGTGGTTGCAGCAGTGTTGAGAAGACTGGCAGTGCAAGACTGTGGTTGCAGCAGTGTTGAGAAGACTGGCAGTGCAAGACTGTGGTTGCAGCAGTGTTGAGAAGACTGGCAGTGCAAGACTGTGGTTGCAGCAGTGTTGAGGAGACTGGCAGTGCAAGACTGTGGTTGCAGCAGTGTTGAGAAGACTGGCAGTGCAGGACTGTGGTTGCAGCACTCCTCCTTGCAACAGCTCTTGTGGTGATGATATACATATGGCAGTACTCAGAGTGATGACGTCACACTCCTACCACACCTTAGTTACATTGCTTTGCACATTCAGACATCCACTGCTGTGTTACCTCTGCTCCCCGACACACACACACACACACAGTGAAGAGGCGGGGCCAGGAGCTATGACTCGACTCCTGCAACAACAAATATGTGAGTACAAATAGGTGAGTACACATAGTGACATGACGGAAGGGATAGATTTAGAGGTGTCCATGTTTGCAGACGATGTGAAGGTAATGCTGAGAATTCAAGCGGATGAGGATTAGGTAGGACTACAAAGGGATCTGGACAGCCTTCAAGCCAGGTCCAAAAACTGGCTCCTGGAGTTTAACCCCACCAAGTGCAAAGTAATGAAGATTGGGGAAGGTTAAAGAAGACCGCAAACTGAGTACAGGCTAGAGGGCCAAAACTGCAAACTTTACTCAGGGAAAAGGATCTTGGTGAGTATAATACCGAGCACATCTGAGGCGCACATCAACCAAATAACTGCTGCAGTATATGGGCGCCTGGCAAACATGAGAATAGCGTTTCGACACCTTAGCAAGGAATCTGTGTATTCCAGGCCTATATTGGAGTATGCAGCACCAGTATGGAACCCACACCTGGTCAAGCACGTGAAGAAATTAGAGAAAGTGCAAATGTTTGCAACAAGACGAAGGGTTATGTCCTACGAGAAGAGGTTAAGGAAAATCGACCTTTTGACACTGGAGAACAGGAGAGATAGGGAGAGACATGATAACGACATATAAAATATTGAGAAGAATTGACAAGATGGATAGGGACAGGATGTTTCAGAGATGGGACACAGTAACAAGGGATCACAGATGAGTCACAGGGATGTTAGGAAGTATTTCTTCAGCCATAGAGTTGTTAGGAAGTGGAACAATCTGGAGAGTGATGTAGTGAAGGGAGCATCCATACATAGCTTTAAGAAGAGATACGATAAAGCTCATGGAGCAGGGATAGAGTGAACTTAGTAGTGAACAGTGAAGAAGCGGGGCCAGAAACTGTAAATCTACCCCTGTAACCACAAATAAGTATACCTGGAGTATACCTGGAGAGGGTTTCGGGATCAATACCCCCCGCGGCCCGGTCTGAGACCAAGTACACACACACACACTACCAGAAGCTGTGACTTGACCCCTATTACCACATATAAGTGAGTACACAGCATCAGCAGAAGCACTACTACTACTACTACTACAGAGAAGAACAGTGCCGTAGCCCTGCTGGTCGTTGCTAGACTGATACTATCCACATCCACCTATCTCACCCTACAGGTGACCACAAGTGTCCAAAACTATACACCCACTCCAGCCTTCACACAACACCACACAAAATTCGCACAAAAAATTACACACACACAACTACAAATTTCGCACACGCTCAACACATACACACGCAACTCACACAGCCGGAAGTTAAAGTACAGAAGAGTCTCAAGGATGTTGGGAAATACTTCTTTAGGCTTTGAGATGTCAGGTAGTGAAATGACTTAGACAGCGAAGTGATAGCTGAAGGAACCATACGTAGTTTTTTAAAGGTATGATACACAGTCAGGAAAGAGAAAAAAAACCCAGGTAGCTGCCGGCGGAGAGGCTGGGCCGGGAGCTGAGACTTGACTTCTAAAACAGGTGTAAGGAAACATACCCAATGTTTCCACCCTTACCGGAAATCGAACCACGGACGCTCAGCGCGAAGCTAGAGCGCTGTCTACCAGGCCCTTGGCCTGGTAGACAGCCACTTTGTAAATATATATCTTCAACTCACAGAACGGATGAGCTTCGACTCCATGGCAAGCCAGTCATACAACTGAAAGAACAGTGCGTTAATCACTCTACCACACCAGCTTCATGAAGTGCATCATTAGGTATATTCTTGTACTCTGGGAAAGATAACATGGACTCTACTGTGACTCACAGTGCAGATATTTACAGACGAATTCCGCACTAACACGGCTATGGCAAGCTCTAGCTCAAATCCCTCCAAAATCCTAAGTCAAAAGCCTAATTTGGCATGGGTTTGAACCCCATCAGCACCGTGGTATGTATACTCTTGTTATATAAGTCATAAATTCTCTATATTGTTTTACCATTATTGCTTGTTTGATTTTGTTGGGTTATTGTATTCTAAGTCTCCATGGTTTAATGCTAATATACTTCTTAGAGCCATTGTACAAATGCTTAATTTTCTGTAAAATTATTTGTAAATTTTCCTAAAAAATTAACTAAAACACTATTTGTTTTGCCTCAGTATACATACAGTTTGTGTAGGTAAAATGATACATACATGTGTGTACACGTGTGCAGGTACACACACCATGTGCATGTATAATTACATCAACATATCCTATTATTCACATTTTCAAATTTGAAACTTAATTTAGAATAAGTGCTAAATATTAGGATTCCCCTTGGCTGCACTTGCTATTTCCAGCATTATAATTAAGTTATAATGAGTGAGCAAGAGTGAGAGGTGATAATAAAGACACTCATAACTATAGCACTCTAGTGCATGCAATATAACTACACAAGAAGTTATCATGTATCTTCAGAGTATAATTTTCATGCCTGACATACATTTTGACTGAGACAGCATCTGTGCTCGCCCCATGCTGTTTTTAAGATAAATAGAGGGTTTTCAACGAAGTTTTCTTCTAAGACATGCTTATGTATGTAAACTATCAGTGTTCGAATGTAAGAAAACACTTTATTGGCAGTAACATGCGAGGTATATTGGAAAACCAAACAATAATCATGTACGACGGTGCTTGGGTAGGGTCTGGCAGTGGAGTCGACAAAAGGTATTTCCCCCACGTGTAGGTGAAAGCAACTTCAAATTTAAACGACGTTTATTTTCGCTTAAAGCTGTACTTTAACCAGTATACTAACTCTACATGCTTATAATTTCTTGAGTTATATAGTGTGGAGGTAGGGAAGGACGTGTGTTAAGTGTCGTAAGTTGTAGAGTGTAGGTGGGTGTAAGAGTGTAAGAGGGTAATGGAGTGGGAGACGAGGCAGGGAGGCGCCCCTCGCAGCTCACTACATCAGTCTGCTGGCAAACACTGGCGGGTGTACACCTGCGTGGCTCCATTACACGCTGCCCGCACATTTCTCTCTAAACTTGCTATGGATTGTATGCGTTGATGGCCGTAGCAGTAATCTTAGTGTGATATATAATAGGTGCGGTGTGATAAGACCCATTTTAAGCGTGTAGATTCACTTTCATTCGTTTTATTGCCACTTTTACCCGCCCCAGGACGCCGAGGCAAGATGGCGGACATTGACGTGAACGATCCTGAGCTCAAGTACTTGGTGGTATCCAGGGATACCTTCGAAGATCCTGCCTCGCAGGCCGAGTGGACGCAGAAGAGGCTGGTGTGGATCCCCCACGGAGACCATGGCTTCGTGGCAGCAGGCATCAAGGGAGAAGTGGGAGATGAGGTGGAGGTGGAGATCGCCGACACGGGCAAGCGTGTCCGGGTGGCCAAAGATGATATTCAGAAGATGAATCCTCCTAAATTCAACAAAGTCGAGGACATGGCCGAACTTACCTGCCTAAATGAAGCGTCTGTCTTGCACAACCTCAAGGAGCGTTACTACTCCGGTTTGATTTACGTAAGTACTAAGTTTGTATATATTTTTTTTTTTTTGAGGTGGGCGGCAACTGATACCCAAAGCTATTTACCACTAGATGTTGGTGCCCAGTGATAAATACTAACTTGCCACACTTGTGTAAAGCTAAACAGCCTAAATAAACGATACATAAATAAGAAAGTTCTAATGAAATTACGTTAACGATATGTAAACAAGAAAAGTTGCCATCTTCGCCAGGTGGCAGCCACCTCCACAATGCATAAATATCAACAAATCATGTACAGTACTGTCTTTAACCAACGAACAATTTGACAATTATTGTAGGAAAGGTCTAGCCCTTCACGATTATTTTGCGTGTAAATCATTGTTGGAAGAGATTAGGCCGTCACTATATCCGTACATTGTTAATGCAAACTGATTAAACTAACTTTTTATTTTGTTAATGTAGGTAGTAACTTTATTCATATCCTCCCATCTGTATATCTGTTGCTGCCACTGCCTGCCAGTTTAACTTCCCATCTCACTGTCTGCCTCTGTGGCTGCCACTTCTATGTACTTTGACCGTCGTTTACAAGCTCTGCATGGATGCCCTTCACTGAGTCTGCCTGACTTTACTGTGTCTACCTGACGGACCTTCACCCTGCCTGCCTGCCTCTGTGCCCTTAAGTGTCTGCTTGTCCACTTGCCTTGGTTGCCTGCCTCACTCTCCTTCAGTGTCTACCTCACTGCTCTTTACTGAATGCCTGCCTTACTGCCCCTCACTGCCTGAACTGGTACCTCCCCTCACTGTATCTGCCTGCCTGCCATGGTGACCCCCTCACTGTATCTGTCTTTCTGTTGCTTATCCAAAGCAACTTCCCTCCCCCTTAACCCCTCAAGGAAGGTTCCTTGACGCTGGTGAGGGACTCTTCATCTAGGGAATTGAATCTGTCCTCCAGTTCCCTGAATTAAGCCTGAATGCCTGCCACATATCCCCCACGCGCTGTATAATCTTACGGGTTTAGCGTTTTCCCCTTGATTATAATAATTCCCCCCCCCCTTTTCACTGCCTTACTGCTTACCCAAGCCCCTCCCCTCACTGTGCCTGCCTGTCTACCCAAGCCCTCCCCCTTTCACCCTTCATGCCTGCCACCCCTTCACTGCTTGTCTGCCTTCCCATGCCCATCCTCCCCTTAGCTGTCTGCCAGCCCGTTTAGAGGGTTTTTCTATCCTAGGAGCCCTGCCTCTGGCCAGAATTCCTTGTTGACCGCCTGGTTCTCCATGCTGTTGCTACTAGTGGCAACAGCTGATCAACAGGTGAATTACACAAAGTAAGCCTTATATACATCAGATCACAGAACGGGTAGGTATCAAACCCATGGCAGGTGCCATGAATTAAAGCCCCACCCTTTCTGTGAGTGAGTGGCAATCGTGTTATTACGATTTCGTGAGTTGAGCATTTTGTTCTACGCGTCGTTAGCTATGGAGTTTTGTCAAGGTATACCTTTGGCAGGTTTCAGCAGTTTACTACTACTGCAGGTAGGCGTGTTTGGTCAAACAGGCTGTTTCTGCTGGCAACCCGCTGACCCACATATCCATCACAACTTGGCGGAGCAATTTGTCGCATTTCCACTTTAAGACTTGTGCACTTGTTCCCACAGTATTTATCCTCTTAAGATTGAAATAGTCTGGGCCCACGAATGTTGATACAGCGCTCTCGTATTGTGACCCTTGCACTTGCCGAAATCCAACAGATGTCGAAACGTGAATTGAAAGTTCCCACTCTTTTACGTTGATAAACAAGTCAGGCTTGACCTCCACCAGCGTCAACAGGTAGTCCGGTTTCCTCTTGACAACTTGTACCTTTGTAGGTTGGCAGTAGTCTCTTCCGGGGGGTCACTGCCCCTGCAGCCCTCTACCAGATCAGGCCTCTTGGTTGCTGCCCTGGTGGATCAGGCTACCTGGAGTGTTCAGAGGGTTAGATCCTGCGGCCCAGTCTTAGAAAAGTTCCCGGTGGATCAGGGCCTGATCAGCTAGGCTGTTACTACTGCTGCTGGCAGCATGTGGTTTCTTGCAGTTTATGAAAATGGAGTTCCAGGAGTCTGGTCTGGCTCTTTATACTTGAATAACTTCCACATCTTGATTTGTGTGCTACTGCCCCGTCGAGGGAAGTACCACTACCAACCTGTCAAATGAAAGGAAGAATGGTAATTTTTTGCTCTCTGACAGTATTATTGATCTTTTTATAGTCTCATGAACATGCAAGATAATCAGCCATTTTTGGGGGTTTTGGTGTAAAAAAAAACTGCCGATACTGATAAAAAATTAATATTACACGTGTGCCTAGCATGGGCCAGTAGGCCTGCTGCAGTGTTCCTTCTTTCTTATGTTCTTACTCCTTACACTAATATATATATATATATATATATTATAGAGAGAGAGAGGTTATCACAGGCCCCACTGTGACCACAAAAGCAAATTTTTACAGATGAATCTCCCGCCAGCGTGGCCGTGACGAATTCTAGCTCTAGTCCCCTCAAAGCCATCATCATGACTCAAAATCGTAATAACATAATTGCAAACAAACCATACCACATGCGGGGATTGAACTCGTGGTACGGTTCGTTTGTAGTCGTGTCATTACGATTTTGAGTCGTGCTTATCCCTTTATTAACTCATTTACTCACATTCACATGCAATCGACAAGTGCCTTTGATAACTAATAACTAACACAACAGGCCAAGTAATGACTGTCATCTGAGAAATTTGGTTATTTAATATCCATTGTGCAATAAACATTTCCTATATATTGATCAGTTATTATAATTTTAAAAATTAAAAGTAAGAAAAGTATTGGTATCTGCCGAAAATATTTAGTACGTACACGTATTATGCCATCTCTAATCTTGAGTGGTGGTTTGAAAACTCTTGTAGTTACTTTATTAGAGGCATAGTTTACGAAAAGATTTAAAAGAACTAACTGTTGTATGATTTTCTTTAATTTACCTGTCGGTAATTTTGCCATGTAAAGTTTTGGTTTATAGAAACTGATACGCAAGATGCATTGAAATTCAAAGATAATTTAATGAAGGGTAATTTTGAAAATGCTTATCATCCCTGCATGATTTTTGGTTTTCTTTCTTGTTGAGTAATTGTACTACGCACCGAAGAGTTGTAACAATAGACTATCATGCTCTGTCTTGCATACCTCTGCCTCTACCAATACTGACCCGGCCCAGCCCACTATGGTCACATTAATAATTATGAACGTAAGTAAACATTTTCAGTTAATGATTGCAAGTGCGTAATAAATGTACAGAAGCTGATAGTTGAGGTAAAACGTGTAAGGTTAAATATATGAAGTGCAATACCGTTCGATAAAGGGCACGTGATCAGGCATGAATTATGAACTTTTCACTTAGCGGAAAAACAGGCAGACTTGTTGCTAACTGGTTGGAAAGACAACTTAAAACATCCATTCCGGTTATCTTCAGACCTTATAATACCTTTCAGAGATATTAAGTAATCACCTGAACAATAATTTCAAACCTGTGACCATTGCCAGAAATACTACTGGGACAGTTGTAGAAGCTTTAAAGAGAAAACCCCACGAGTATTTCCGCCTTGTCAAGTCAATGAGGCTGATGGATGTGTGGTCCGCCAGGAGCATTGGCCTGCTTGACGAGGCAAGTACCAGGAAAGCCTAGCTCAGAGCCGGGCTGCGAGAGTAATATAATTGTCGAAACCCTGCACAAGTATGTCACAGGTATATCAGGGGTAAATTTGCCCAAATTGCATGTTAAAAAATAGGATTTTCGAAGTCTGCCCCTCTAAGTGTTAATTCCGGGTGGTCATCTTCCCTGCAGCCCGGTACTAAAGCAAGCCTCTGGTTGATAAATAATCTGATAAGTCTGTAGGTGCTAGCAGCACCGAAATAGACTAGAGGTGTGGCGGCATGCTTCCAGTAGTAATAGCCTGGTTGACAGCAGGGAGGACTGGCTGCAAGCGGAGTCATAGGAGTTGGCAAACTTGAAAGGACCGTCACCGGTAAAAAATGGGATAGTTACGCTCCATGTCTCGTGTGACATCCACTCCACCTCCCCCTCCTTCCCTCTGATGTGGACAAAGCGGTAACTTTAGCTAGAAAACTTTCAGGGGAAAGCGCCTTGATCCAAGGAATTGGAGCTATCCTTCCCTTTTTCGTCTCAAACCTGATTACCTTCTATTCCTGAAGTACTGTTATCGTCTTAAGTTTAAAGATTTGTTTACCTTCCCGAAAAAGAACTTTTGGTCATGTGCTGCGTGGCTGGTACATGACGGGGCGCGTGGCGAGCCAGTGAGAATCGATAGGCTGACTCACACCTGTTGAGTCATCCATGTTACTAGTGGTATTTGTAACATTAGTAATCTTTACTTTATCATCAGTACTTTCATTGGTCCACAATAATTTACATGATAGGCAATGAACAGAGATTGCAAGGCATGAAAGGCAGCACCATTAAGTAGAGAAGATCTCAAACGAAGTGTAGAGTGAGAAATTATATGAAGCTGAGCAAGTGTAGCTTGCACTAGAAGCACAGTAGTAAACAGGACACGTTAAGCAAGTTAAAACTTAAACTTTATAAGGACGCGAAGTAGAGGGTGTCCAGATTGAAGTACTGATGCTTAGTCTTCTTTTAAGTGGATATGAGAAATAGCTCTTAGATCTATGGGGAGGATACCGTTACAGCCAGAAAGGAAAGGTATAAGATTAGCTTCAGGCGAGAATGAAGATTTTGGCCCAAGGGGTGAGTTTCGCATAGTCAGTCATCCTCTGGGTGAACATACTGTCATATAGGCTGAACATTACAGCCAGAATAGGGACAAAATGAAGTGAAGGTAGTCATTTTATGTGGTGTGTAATGGACAGTGTTTGCCTATAAGAGATATGGGACACAGGTTTAGTGGGAGAGGGAGGGCGAAGGCGCTGTAGGGCAAAAGGTCAAGGACCAAAGGTTGCCTGAGGAGCGGTCTGAAGAGAATGGTGGCGGCGGCCGGCTTTATAATGTGGTAGAAGGCGAAAGCCGGCAAGTGATGACTCGCCCAGAAGTACGTTTAATGTAAAACGTTTCGCACCGTTGTGGGGCTTTTAAGTATTTGATAAAAAAAAAAGTGAACGAAACGTTAAATCAAAGCCTTGTGTAATCAGGATGCTTTATATGAAACGCTAAACCCGTGTAGTTCCACACAAGGAGCGAGGGAGGTTTGATCCTCCATCCCATATCATAAGTATTGTCAGGCATTGTTTATTCACGAGTGGACGTCAACAGTCTTCCTAAAAAAAGTTTTAACCACCGTAACCACACGTGTAAGAAAGCATGAGTATGGACCACGTGTCTCGTGTTGCTGTGAGCACGTTCCCAGGTGGCTAGGGCAGGGGTGGAGCGGTGAATCATGCAACTGCCAGAGTACCCGCACGCTGGGTGGTGTGCACTCTTGATGACTCGCAACTTCCCTAGGTTAATCCACACCAGCAGTAAATTGTGTTCACGGGGAAACCCTAATTCCGTATGGGTCGCACAGCACCTGTGAAGGTTGGGGTGGAGATTTGAGGTAACTCAATTTTGATCCAACCAAGAAGAGTAGCTCAACTTTTCGTTAATCAAGCACTCTTCACCAGCATCAAGGACCAAACATTCAATAAAGGTTATGGATGTAGAGGGGTAATGTCTAAAAATATGGCTGTAAAGCTGTGCAGAGACTTAGGCTGGGACCGGCCCTCGCGGCTGTGACTCCAAAATAAACTACCCTGGTTTTTATTGGAACTACTTATCTCCTTGATGGGGGAAAAACGTTGCACTTAAAGCTTGTTTTGTATATTGTCCACATGCCCATATCGTTGCTTAATCCATGGGCGTGTATTACCCACAATACTACTCTGCTAGCTAACATGCTGCATTTTGTGATAACATAAGAAAGAAGGAACACTGCAGCAGGCCTACTGGCCCATGCGAGGCGGGTCCAATCGCCTACCGGCTTATGTCACTGACCCAACCTAGTCAGGTCCAGGTCACATCCACTTAAGAAAGAAGCACGGCATCAGACCTACTAACACAAGCTAGTCAGGCCCAACTCACACCCACTCATGTATTTATCTAACCTATTATTAAAACTACACAATGTTTTAGCTTCTATGACGGTACTCTGGAGTTTGTTCCACTTATCCACAACTCTATTACCAAACCAGTACTTTCCTATATCCTTCCTGCTTCTAAATTTTTCCAACTTGAAACCATTGTTGCGAGTCCTGTCTTGGCTAGATATTTTTAGCACGCTATTTACATCCTTTTTATTCATCCCTGTTTTCCATTTATACACCTCAGTCATATACCCCTTAAATCTACGCCTTTCTAGAGTGCAGATTTAGGGCCCTCAGTCATCCTCACAGGGAAGATTTCTGATACACGGGATCAACTTTGTCATCCTCCTTTGTACGTTTTCCAGTGCATTTATATCCCTTCTGTAATACGGTGACCAGAACTGTGCAGCATAATCTAAATGAGGCCTAACCAAAGATATATAGTTTAACAACCTTAATCCTACGGGTTTAGCGCTCCTTGATTATAATATGAAGAACACCATGAGGACTCCTGTTATTTATACTTCTTGATATGATGCCAAGGACTCTGTTCGCTTTATTGCGAACACTTGTGCACTGTTGTCTTGATTTTAGATTACTACTAACCAGAACTCCTAAATATTTTTCGTATCAGTAAAATTAAGATTACATTATTTAGTTTATATGTTCCTGTTTATATTTTTCTGTTTATATTAAACTACATCTACCATTTCTCTGACCACTGCATCAGTCTTTTCAAATCTTCCTGGAGTGCTCTAATGTCCTCGTCAGAATGAATTCGACGGCCATGTTGGTGTCGTCGGCAAACTTGCTTATGTCGCTATTTATTCCCTCATCTGTCGTTCATGTAAATTGTGAACAACAAAGGGCCCAACCCTGACCCCTGTGGAACACCGCTTGTGATGCGCCCCCACTCTTTCTCCCCATTTATGCAAACTGCTACCTATCTGTCAACCACTCCTCTGTTCAGGAAAAAAAAATTCTGTTCAGTGTGCCTTAATTTTCCTCAATAGCCTCTGATGTGGAACTAACAAAAGCCTTACTGAAGTCCATATACACAATATCATATTCATTACCATGATCTACCTCCTTAAAACACCTTACTGGAAGAAAAATGAGTAAATTCGGAAAGCAGGAATGCCCCTTTGTAAATCCGTTCTGAAATAAATTTGCTTTTCAAGATAGCTACGAATTGCCTCGGAAATTTTTAATTCCATAATTTTTCCCACTATGGAGGTTAGGCTTATTGGTCTATAGTGCGAAGCTAAGGACCTATCTCCTGCTTTGTAGATAGGTATCCCATTTGTCATTTTTCCACTTGTCTGACACTATGCCAGTTTGTAGTGATAAGAACATATGTTCAAAAGATTATCCAAAGGTTTGCAAAGTTCCTCTTTACATTCCTTTAAAACCCTTGCAGTTCATCAGGGCCTTGGGATTTGTTAGGTTTTAATTTATCTGTCTGAGGACCATGTCACTAGTTACCCTAATCGTGCATAGTTTATCGGCACTAATGGAAAGAAACGTGGAAGTTAACAAAAAATATGGGTAAATATATACATTAATAACTCTTACAGTGGCCACAAAAAAAATCTATACATTAAAAAATTTTGGACAATAAAACGAAAAAATGCAACTTAATGTATGTACATGTATTTTATTTTCACTTTTTAGCTTCCAACTAGTACTTGGTCATGTTACCATTGTTCTTTATCACCATCTGAAGTCGCCTGGGCATCGAAGTGGCAAGGGTGGAGAATAAGGAGGCGTCCATGTTGATCCAAAGCGGGTCATAACATAACGGGTCCATGTTGATCCAAAGCGGGTCATAACAGGACACACCACTGGGACGCTGGACGGTCTTGAAGGTGCTCCTGACGAGCCTGAAGGTACTCTCGTTGCTGAACATCACCTGCCACTGGTCTCAGGTTCTATCCCTGTACTTTTTGCAGAACTGAAGCTGTTTCTTCTTCATGGCTTCAGTTAGCATGGGCTTCTTGGTGGCACGTCGAAAAGGCATTTTCAGGTCCTTTTGCAGTCGGTGCTGAATGGTTTGCACTGTGACGTCTTTCAGGAGTGCAGGATGCTTTTTCTTGAGGTCTGCGGCTGTTATGGCAGGATCTGATAACACTTCCCTCTTCAGGATCTTGTCTGTGCGAAGAGAAGTCTTTTTTTGGGCCTCAGACCCCACCTTCCTAGGTGGTACGGTGGCAGTAAGGCAGCTACTTCCTTGAGGTTGTAAATTGCAATCTTAGTCACCTTCAGGTCTGCAGCTACGCATATTACAGACATGCCTTGCTCTAATAGGGTGAGTGCACGGGTCGTCTCTGCAATTGAAAGTTTAGTTCGACCCATTCTGACCACTTGGAGTGGAGATATAGCGTGACAGTTCGTGGTCGAGTGAAAAAATGGGCAATGAGTAACAACGTAGCAGGCCTCGTTCCTCACCGAGCTCTGGCAGAGCACTGAGGCGTGGCATGGTGGGGAACGTTGGAGCAAGACGTGCTCCAGTACACTAAGTCATCACAAGCTTCGCCCACTTTTCCTATGGCAGAAAGACAAGTGAAATGTATACACCAAAACCTAGTGTATAGATTTTTTTCCCATTGGAAATTTAATTTTTTTGCGGCCACTGTAAATACAATGAAACCCCAAAAATAACAACTGAAATGACAATGATGATATCTTAGGCTCAGGAAACCACTGTGTAACAAAATTAACTGATGGTAAGCGTAGGTGATTAAAGGGTTTTGTAGGCCCTATGATACTTTTCACGGGTATTGAGTTTTCCTACTTCGTATCCCGGCCCTTAGCCTGGTCTGCCTGGTCAAACTTGTAGGGTCTGTAATAGTTGGCATAAATTCTGCAGATTGTGTGAAAGTTTAGGCATCACGAGTACACGGAGCTGGTGCTGAACACGGACGCATCTCTGAGTACGTTGAGGTTTGCTCAGAGGCGGTTTCAAGGATCAATTCTCCCACGGCCTGGTGCCAGATCAAGCCTTCAGGTGGCCTTATCAACCTGGCTATTGGTGTTAGCCACACCACAGACTAGCTGATCAGGAACTGATTTGAGGAACTTCATAAGTGCTCTTTTTGAAGACAACTAGGGGGGTCTGGATGTATGGTATAAAATAGCGATAGTGTAAAATAAGACACATGCACAGTAGTATATTTTATTTAGGTAACGTTTAGCCACGAATGACTTAAATTCCATATAACTCAGTTCGAAGCCATTTGTGATAGTTTCTTTAATACAATATGTAGTTAGAGAACCATCACTCTTATAAACTGGCAAGCATCTAAACTGCTGGAGGCGCTTGAAGTCCCTCGAGCTCTGCTCCTTAGAATGTAGGCATGGAAGATACATCATAATCCACACCTAGAAGATACTAGAGGGATTGGTTCGAAATCAGCACACCGAAATCACTACACCAGAGATAAAATTCACTGTCAAGGGACGGTGACTCAGAACCCTCCCTTCAGCGCATGAGGAGGATTACCAAAAGAAAAGTCTTAGAGGGAACGCTGTAAATTCCTCGCCAGTTTTTTATCAGAGTTGTGGTACATACGTTGGATGGTCTGGAACCGGGTTCTGGGCGGTGACCTCCGAAAGTAACTACAGGTAGTAACACTGAGTTTTCTGTTGGTGTACTCATTGCGCCCCTGCTTTTCATTGGCGGCATTTTTTTGTTTTACCATCGTAGGGGAAGATTTAGTTGTGTAGATTTAGGCCCAATCCATCTTTAATTTTCCACGTGTAAATTGTGATGCACACCTTTCTCCTACGGGCCATGGAATACGTATACGTTTTCAATTTGAGGGAATTCCTCCCTTCCTAGTAATTTAGATACTTTACTTAGTTTATACAGGCATTGAATGTTTTTTGTACTTCTCTACAATTTTATCGCGCCGTCTGATCTGCTCTGTGGGTTCGGGGGCATGTTTTGCGAAACGCCCCCAGAGATTCCTTCTGTTCACAGCCCTCAGAATTAGTTTCTTGGTCTTGTCCACCAACTCTTAACTCTTCTTGTTTTTGTTGGCATTAGATTATGTTTCATTTTTAACTGCGTCGACGAAGTCTCTCCTCCCTTTAACAACGAAGCTCCAGATCTTGTCCAAGCAAGTACTACTTGTGAAACTATGAGTGCTCCAGTAGACCAGCTTTATCGGCAGTGGACAACACCAACCTTTCTCAAGCTCATTCATTTTTGTTCTTACAGCTGTCATCGACTCTTCACCTTCCAACAACAGTTGCCTGAACGTCAGGCTGAAATACCAAGGCCCTAATAATTCTAGAACACACTGCATGTAATGAACTCGACCTACTAGACCTGAGGATTGCGATTAGTGATGAAACAAGACTCATTAAAGATCCTTTAGCTACTGCGCTGTAAAACACTCCCATAGAGCTGGTTTAGAATAAATAAACGATGCTGCGGCCTCAGTGGTTCCATATTTTTTAGTAGCTTCCGGAAGTCATCGCCCATCCTTCACGACCCGGCCACACACAAGGCCTGGTTGATAGCTTGGTGAATCAGACTGTTGGTGCTAGCATCACGCAGTCCTCCGACGGTATTACAGCTGGCACAGGCATCACCTTTTAAGGTGATGCCTGTGCTAGGCGTCTCGTCCTGTCTCCGGATGTCTGGTGATAATGTAACCCTGGACAGTTGGGTAATGGTGTCTTCTCTCCCTTGTGTTTTCTAATGAAGTTAATGACCTCTTTTGTAAAGTTTTATCTTAATGGTAGTGTAAGTTTGGAGTAATAGCTTTCACTAATTAAGATTAATGATCAGTCCTAAGATAGCCAAGTACTTAGTTACCCATCTTGGGTGTTTATGCCCTGCAGTGTGACCCGGGTGTTCCCATTTACTTTGATGAAACCTCAAAAGAACGCGCGTGTTTCTCACTTTAATGACTGCCGGGTCAAAACTTAGAGAAGACCCGGGCCTGGGTCCATCCGGCGAACCTGTCACTACTATAATTACGCCATAGTGAGTAACCCGGGTGGTTCTACCCCCCAAAAAAAAATGTAACATTGGTGTTATCCTCGCCCCACTGTAACGTTAGTCACAATGTATCTTGGGTGTTGACTAATTATTCAAAGTAAGGATCAAAAGCCACCATGGGCAGAGATCGAAAACGCTCATTTTACTACGCCTTGTTTTTTCGTGGTGTTCAGCGTTAGTCAACGCTTCACATTTTCTTCAGACGCTATATTCTTTATTTTAAAATGTTAGGTAAGTTAAATGAATATAAAAATAGGCAAAGTACAAAAACTGGCGACGGTAAGTCTCGTCTGGCAAAGCGGTGGACAAGAAAAAATAAGAAAGTTGTATTCTGAACGTGTCCTCCTGCGTGAGAATTGGTTGTAAAAGAGCAGCTAAGGAATAGAACAGTCATAATAATGTACAGTTTGGCAATATGCTAGTGAAACAGGTCGTATGACATTAGTGCGCGGCATGACTAGCTTTGCCGAGAATAATTTTTGTATATTTGGCTGCACTGATTTGACAGTTTTTATTTGGTTGCGTTAAAGTAGTGAATTGACTAGATTGTGAATTAGTACTACTAATAAATAATACTTGATAACCTTTAAACCCACGAGTAATTAACAAGGTAATCAATGCATTTTTGTCACGGGTCGGGAATACAGAGTAGGACTTTCAAAACCGGTAACAGGAATGTTAGACCGTGTCTATAGAGAACACTTTATTTTAACCGAGACTGCTCCAGCTTACTATATGTTGATCTTACCAGTAACGTGCTTTGTTCTTTAGACAGTTAAGGTTCAGGACCAGTGGAATTTAGTTTAGTTTTCAATTGTAATTTGTTTGTGATAAAAATAAAATTGCCTCCCTCAAATGACGCAAATCTGAAGGATGCTTTCCGGCGTCAACGCCCCTTCAGCCTGGTCCCAGACCAGGTCTGGTGCATCAAGGCCTGATGCAGTCCAATTGATTTCAAGAACTTGTCCAGTTCCCTCCTGAAGACAACTAGAGGTTTGTTAGTAATTCCCCTTAATGCACGGAAGGAGGGCTTGAGTCGGGGACATCTTGACATTCAGCGAGTTCTCTTGGTATACTCGTCGAGCCCCTGCTTTTTATCGGAGGTATTTTGCACCGACCGCAAAGTCTGTCATACGAGGTGATTTCAGTAATCATGTATGGGATCGGTCTCTAGGATTTTCTGGTGTAAATTATGATTCCTCTTTCTCGCAAATACATTTTTTTTTTGCACCACACGAGAGAGAGAGACTAGGGAAAACTGCATAAATTGTCAGCTTTTCAAGAATATGAAAATGTCAGTGAATACTGTGCCTGAATTTTAGTTAAATTTTAAACTGAAGTAACATGACATTCCCCGACATTGCTGATTATTTTAGTGTACCGGCCTGTTTGTGGCTGCAAGGGGGGTGGGGCTGGAGTTATCTGGAGTATCTTCCGGAGGTCACCTCCCCTGCGGCCTGGTTCCAGACCAAGAGTCCTGGTTGCTCGTCCACATATCCATCACAGCCTGGTTGATCCTACACTTTGTGGAGGTACTTGTAGCGTCTTCAAGAGAAGACTACTATGGTGGTTCTGGCAGTTTTTTCTGATATTTTCTGGTAAAATGTTAGTCTGGTCCACGGTTGTTAATATATTGTGCCCGTGGCACCTGGGCTCCATAGTCTGGAACATTGTTCCAGACTATGGAGCAAAACTTGTCCAGGCTGAGGGACTGACTACCTCCAAAACTACGTCTCCATTGGCGATTGATTACGCAGTCTTTACATCTCTACTGCTTCTGCAGCCTCCTCTGTATTCAACTGAAGAAGCCTATTGTGTAGGCAAAACATTTCAGAATAAAGATACCCAACTGTTGCACATGTTAATTATCATCTTGTCGGTATTTTATACCATTATCATATTCATGTATACCAGTGGTGGTACCCCCCTCGCCATGTATACCAGTGGTGGTACCCCCCTCGCCATGTATACCAGTGGTGGTACCCCCCTCGCCATGTATACCAGTGGTGGTACCCCCCTCGCCATGTATACCAGTGGTGGTACCCCCCTCGCCATGTATACCAGTGGTGGTACCCCCCTCGCCATGTATACCAGTGGTGGTACCCCCCTCGCCATGTATACCAGTGGTGGTACCCCCCTCGCCATGTATACCAGTGGTGGTACCCCCCTCGCCATGTATACCAGTGGTGGTACCTCGCCATGTATACCAGTGGTGGTACCCCTCGCCATGTATACCAGTGGTGGTACCCCCCTCGCCATGTATACCAGTGGTGGTACCCCCCTCGCAATGTATACCAGTGGTGGTGGTGGTGTCAAGTATTTCAAGTATGTTGCTGGTTTTTAGGAAATTCTGTGCCACAGAGGTATGTTGAGTGACTTAGGGTGAGTGTTGGGGCCGTCGGCCGGATGCAGGATTTCCCATCTAGCTCTTATCTGGTGCTGTGCTTACACCTTGGATTAGCTGCCTTCTCTACACTTGTATTTATACACGGCCAGCTTCAGTTTTATCACTAGTTTCATTATTTTGGCCTAAGGTTCATTTTAACTTTAGAAGATTGTGTGGGTATGTTGGCATAAAATTACTGTTAAGAATATTGCATAACGAAAACAGGTATGTGGAAATGACTAGTGTGCAGAACCAGCATTTTGTTGGAACAATGGTTCTAAGATTTATCTAGTCATGGCTTTATAAAGCTCTGCTTACAACGAAACAGTGTCCAAATGCATTCTGGTTTGAAAGTTATTTCTTAATTATTAACGTTTAGCAACCTGGGCACAAGTTTCTCAACTATACAATGATAGTAATGTGAAGATGATTGTGGGTGATAGTCCCAACTGCTATTTAGCCACTAATTTAAAAAAAGAAACTAAGCTCACACTTTAATCTTGTTATTTTTTAGTTTGTTGTAATTAAGCAAGGGGTCGATGGGTAGATAAGCTTAAGAATTTAACTTAATGTTAGTGGAGGCTCACGGGCAGTATAGGTATCTCACAGCTACGTACTCTACTGTATATATCCTGAGGGAGGGGTTCGTCGCTGCTCACTCTAGAAAGCTAGGATCTAGGTGACCATGGTCGCCTTGGTATCTACGATTGACGCATGAGCGACACTGGTATCTTTATTTCTGTAACGTTTCGCCTGTGCAACTGGCTTTTTCATTCGAATGCAGAGGGAACCATTATACTTCAGACAGTTGAAGAGATCTTTTAAGTTTTCGGTCCGTCAGCCTTCATAGAAATGGAAATGTAATTTTGAAATGTTCCGTCACTCGGCCTGTGGGATTAAATGCCTCAGAATCTTTTAAAATATCTCCACTCATCTCTGTATTTGACTGAAGAAGCTTGCTACATAAACAGTTTGGGAAATAGATACAAAAAGTGTTGCACATGTGTTGCTCTCTTTAGCTGCTTGTCGATATTGTATACCATTAATATAATAATTTATGCCTCTTTATTTTTAGGGTACTGCATATGAATTTTTTGTTTACATGGAATGATTTCTGAATACAATTTACTATCTTTCAGCCAGACATTCCAAAGAGGGTAGAAGGATTTTGTTGACACAGCACATATCCTGTAGAGGTTGGGTTATGTTCGTGTTGACAGGTCTATTTCACAATCATTGACAGCACCAAGAATATGATCGACGAAGTGGTATGACAAAGGCCAAGTCAGAGACCGGGTCGTGGTTGGGGAAGCGACGACCCCAGTACTAGTACTCAAACTGTAGGTTTAATGTCCCTCTGAACACGTACTTGAAGTTGACATGAAAACGTGACGAGTGAGAGAGGTCTACCTGGAGGGTATTCCGGGGGTCAACGCCCCCGCGGCCCTGTCCATGACCAGGCCTCCTGGGTGGGTGAAGATTATATCATAGTTGCCAATTAGATCATTGTAAGTACAAATATCTGAGAAGATATCACAACACGTTATCGAGGTTATCAGCAGGGAATAACTGGCAAGTTACCAATACTTATGGACAGATGAAGTAATGATAGAGCAGGAGTGTCTGTCAGTCAAGTAGGCAGGGTAACGTTGAAAGCAGTGTTTCCGGTTTGCCGTGAAGGCCTTTTGATCAGAGGAATTTGAGCTTCCTTTCCCTCGAATCAAGCCTGACTATCTGCCATTTCCCAAATGCTGTATGACTTGCAGGTTTATCGCTCCCCCATGAATATAATATGGGTAATGTTAAGCAGCAGGTTGTAATGGTAAACGTGCAGGGAATTGATCAGTTTGTTTTGATTTGAACCTCTTGAATTACGACTTTCACATTTGTTTATATATAACTTGCACTGGGATAATAAATAGACTACCTTCGTCAGAATAAAGTTCAAGGCTAGAGGGGGATTCTCTTCCTATCCTAACAGTGGATATATACACGCCGAGGTGTGTGTATCTCGCTCTATATACAGTTTACTTTAGCACTTATTTTAGGGATTAAAATATTCTTGATAGTGTACGTATGATTTGTGGTCTTAATGACCCTCGTTCGATAGGCTTTAAACCAATTGTTCTTGTAAGACATATAAATATATATATATAAATATATCAATATAAAAAATAACAACTTTTGTGTGTATAGTCCGATGTAAGAACCACAGCCCGGGCTTAAGAAACTTATCCAGGTCTCTTGAAGACAGCCAGGGTCTGATGGTGGTTCTCATTACCTAAGATCAAGGTGACAGTCCGTCAGTTTTGACAACTTATTAGCCATCGCTGTCCACTTAGTGTGACCTTTCCCCATGCGTCACAGCTTGCTCTCATTCATACCTACTCCTTGTCTGTCTGTTCCCTAATACAAGGTATATATGTACTAATCAATAGGCATTTCGTAGACCTTGTAATAATGTAATTATTAGGAAGAAATGTAATGGTAAATAGCTACACGTTGTTTTAACTACAATTTTTTTTATAAAAACTCACTTGTGTGTAAGAAGACGTTAAGGAGGAGAGTTCTAGTCTCGGCGTGTCACCTTATCTTAAGGGCGACTCTGCTGTGGTGATAACTGGAATTTACCGCCATTACTGCAGAGTGCACTGCTTTGATTTCAAGGTTGCCTCTGCTCTGTTTTTAACCAAGGTCAATGATGAAATTTGTTTTAAATCGTGGATACTGCTGGAGTATATTTACGCTTTGTGTGAACTAGGATTTGTATGCGTCACATGCAAATCCTACTTCACACAAAGCTGATAAGCTCAAGTTTTATCAGTCATGTTCGCCAGTGACAAGATAGCTGTGGATGGGAACTTATTTCTGTTTGCTCACAGGGTTGGTTAATTAGGCAGCGGCAATAACCCTGTGAGTTAACATGGTATAATAACAATACTTTGCAGCTCGGCTAGTTTACCCGCCATTGTTGGTGTCACCTACGAGGGTATTTCTACCCTTCACAACTTTAATGGTAAAAGTATTAGACACGTTCGTGGCCCCAGATTATTTTACTAGAAAAGAGGAGACTGGACAAGTATCTTCACCAGGTGACAGATCAACCAGGCTGTGATGGATATGTGGGGCGGCGGACCAACGGGAGCAACAGCCTGGTTGACCAGACGAGCCTGGTCTATGGCCGGGCTCCGGGAGTAGAAAAACTCTCTGAACTCATCAAAGGTATAAAGGTGTTGGTGGATTGAATATCTGAAGAGGCAAGTTGTCTTTGGTGTCTTGTAAATCACTTTCATTTACTGGTGTGACGTGTCTCATTAATGGCTTGGCATCTTTGTTTGTAGTTTCTTTCAGAGAGCCTCATGGAAGCTTGATGTTTGCGAAGGTTTCATGATCTAAGGAATTGAACTTGTCCAACATATCGATTTCCTTGTGTTTGTGATAGGAACAGTGCAGAGATCCTTGAATATAAGGTCTTCCGACTGTCACTCCCAAGTTACCCTCTATTCTTTTCCGCTTTCGTCAGTGCTTTGAATGTTTTATTTTCAATTTCTCATTAAACATCATAGTTTTCTGTGGACCACTGGAAGACCTGGTTAATTTTATCTTGGAGATCTGTGTCCTCAGTGGATGCCATTTGTCTTCAGGAACAGCTTTTCGTTGTGGCAGCCTCGTGATTTTTTTTTTTATTCACTATTGTCTTGTGCATCAGATTTGTTAGAAAAATAAAAATCCATCTGCCCACTATTCAGGTAATTTTTGTTGCATGCATTTTACATGCTATAACACACGGGTCCAGTAATTGCATGAGGGAAGAGCACCCTGCTCTAAATCCACGTCACACTGGGTTGTACGATTGTGAATTTGTATTTAGCACTCTTAAACTCGCTTGTGAGTCAGTGCTATCGGTTTATAGTTTTCAGGTCTTTTGCTGCTACCTTTGTGGAGTAGAGCCATATCAGTGGTTTTTAATGACCATATTGTATTTGATTTATTTGATTTTTTTTCCTCGCACCTCTAGTGACATTTGTGCAGAATTTAACGTTTCCTGGTGATGCTCAGCCATCGCATTAAAACTGTTTTCTTGTGCTTATTTTTTTTTTTTTTTTTAGATTTATGTAACTCTTCCTAAGTTTACTTAAACTACGGAAAATAGTATTTTCAAGTTTACATGGAAGTTTATTGGCGTTAGGATTTGCAGAAGAAAAATAAATTAGTCAAATGAGGATAAGTTGGCTTCGTACTTTCAACCGAGTATGTTCGCTAACCTATTCTGGGTATAAGCGATTTTTGCTTAATTATAGCATCGATAAGCTAGCATAAAACTTTCAGTATGGTCTGAAACTCCAAATGTTAGCAGATTCTTGATCAAAATGGCGTATTGTTGATAGTGAAAAAAAATGCGGGAAGTTTTTACTAGAATAAAGTTGAATGATAGCTTGTGCTGCAATTTTTCTAATGTCAGACTTAGTTTTTGTCACTGACCGGTGGGTTTTGTCAGTCTTCCTCTCATAGAAAGTAAGTCGCAGTGCCGTGGCTGGAAAGATTTGCAAATAACACAGAATTGGGATGATACTGTAAGTTTCGGTGCGTTGTGGACCAGTATGAGTGCTCAGTGTTGACAGCGGGCGAGGTAGCAGATCGGTAAATCAGATACAGTTTGCCGCAGCATTAGAACCATTACACTATTGAAACTACTGGGGAACACCTCAAGGAACTGGAAATAAGAGATAGGCTATTATATACACAGGGAATAAAGGGGAGGGCTATTATATACACAGGGAATAAAGGGGAGGGCTATTATATACACAGGGAATAAAGGGGAGGGCTATTATATACACAGGGAATAAAGGGGAGGGCTATTATATACACAGGGAATAAAGGGAGGGCTATTATATACACAGGAATAAAGGGAGGGCTATTATATACACAGGGAATAAGGGAGGGCTATTATATACACAGGGAATAAAGGGAGGGCTATTATATACACAGGGGAAAAAAGGGAGGGCTATTATATACACAGGGAATAAAGGGGAGGGCTTATATACACAGGAATAAAGTGGAGGGCTATTATATACACAGGGAATAAAGGGGAGGGCTATTATATACACAGGGAATAAAGGGGAGGGCTATTATATACACAGGGAATAAAGGGGAGGGCTATTATATACACAGGGAATAAAGGGGAGGGCTATTATATACACAGGGAATAAAGGGAGGGCTATTATATGTACACAGGGAATAAAGGGAGGGCTATTATATGTACACAGGGAATAAAGGGAGGGCTATTATATATGTACACAGGGAATAAAGGGGATGGCTATTATATATGTACACAGGGAATAAAGGGGATGGCTATTATATATGTACACAGGGAATAAAGGGGATGGCTATTATATATGTACACAGGGAATAAAGGGGATGGCTATTATATATGTACACAGGGAATAAAGGGGATGGCTATTATATATGTACACAGGGAATAAAGGGGAGAGCTATTATATATGTACACAGGGAATAAAGGGGAGAGCTATTATATATGTACACAGGGAATAAAGGGGAGAGCTAGTCCCAAATTTGCAACTACCCTGCCACAATAAAATGTCACATTAATTGCACATGTACTTTTTACCTAACATACTCTTAACACTGTACCAGAATGAGAGATGGAAGTGTAAAACAAGATCCAGTGCAAAGCAGGGGAGCCATGGGTCCCATACGAAAGCGCTGTCATCATATCTTTATGCCCTGACTATTCCACCTACCAGCAGCCAGAAATATTGCTGGAACCAGTGTAGAAATCTTAGAGGAAACTAGATGACTAGCACCTCGGTGTGCCATATCAACCAGGCTGTGTGTGGACCGGCGGGGCGCCAACAGTAACAGCAGTCAACAAGGAGGCCTGGCTCAGTCTGGCTGCGAGCGTTGGAAAACTACCGAAACAGGTCGCAGGTAAATCACAATCACAGGGGCCGAAACGAGGTCTCCAGTTCGTGGGTTATTTGAAAAAAAAAAACTAAATCTCTCTTGTTGATCTTGCTGTTCCTTCTCTACCTTCCTCTCTTTCCCCCTTCCTCTATTCCTTTTCACTCTTTCCCCCCTCCCCGTTAGCGTGGTGGGGGTCTTAGTAGTTGAGTGGTGAGTAGCAGCAGCAAATTTAGCAGCGTCGTGGAGGGGACGACCCATGAGTCAGTTAAGAGCGCACCCGTTACTGTCCTCTCCTATGCTTTCACCCTTGTTCTCTTCTGCTGCTGCTGCTGCTGCTGCTGCTGCTGCTGCTGCTTGCTGCTGCTGCTGCTGCTGCTGCTGCTTTCGCTGCTGCGCTGCTGCCTGCGCGCTGCTGCTGCTGCTGCCCTGCTGCCGCACTGCTGCTGCTGCAGCGCGCACTGCTGCTGCTGCTGGCGCTGCTGCTGCACTTGCTGCTGGCGCTGTGCTCCGCGCGCGCTGCGCTGCTGCTGCTGCTGCTGCTGCTGCTGCTGCTGTGCTCGCTGCTGCTGCTGCTGCTGCTGCTGTTGCTGGCGCTGCTGCTGCTGCTGCGCGCGCTGCTGGCTAGCCGCTTAGCGCACGCGCTGCTGCTGCGCGCGCTGCTGCAGCAGCAGCGCTGCTGCGCGCAGCAGCAGCAGCGCGCTGCGCTGCGCGCGCAGCGCGCGCGCAGCATGCAGCGCTGCTGCTGCTTTGCTGCTGCTGCCTGCTGCTGCTGCTAGCAGCAGCAGCGCGCTGCATGCACGCGCTGCTGCTGCGCTGCTGCTGCTGCTGCGCTGCGCGCTGCGCTGCTGCTGCGCTGCAGCGGCTGCTGCTGCTGCTGCTGCTGCTGGCTGCTGCTGCTGCTGCTGCTGCTGCTGCTGCCTTTGCTGCTGCTGCTGCCGCTGCTGCTGCCGCGCTGCTGCTGCTGCTGCTGCTGCTGCTGCTGCGCTGCTGCTGCTGCGCTGCAGCTGCGCTGCTGCTGCAGCGCTGCCGCTGCTGCTAGCGCTGCGCTGCTGCTGCAGCAGCAGCTAGCAGCGCGCTGCTGCTGCTGCTGCGCTGCTGCGCTGGCTGCTGCTGCCTGCAGCGCTGCGCTGCTGCTGCTGCTGCTGCTGCTGCTGCTGCTGCTGCTGCTGCTGCTGCTGCTGCTGCTGCTGCTGCTGCTGCTGCTGCTGCTGCTGCTGCTGCCTGCTGCTGCTGCTGCTGCTGCTGCTGCTGCTGCTGCGCTGGCTGCGCTGCTGCTGCTGCTCGCTGCTGCTGCTGCTGCTGCTGCGCGCGCTGCGCAGCAGCTCAGCAGCGCTGCGCTGCTGCTCCAGCGCGCTGCTGCTGCTTGCTGCACAGCTGCAGCTGCTGCGCTGCTGCTGCTGCTGCTGCGTGCACGCTGCCGCTGCTGCGCTGCTGCTGCTGCTGCTGCTGCTGCTGCTGCTGCTGCTGCTGCTGCTGCTGCTGCTAGCACCTGCTGCTGCTGCTGCTGCTGCTGCTGCCGCTGGCCGCTTGCACGCTGCTGCTGCTGCTGCTGCTGCTGCGCTGCTGCCTGCTGCTTTGCTGCCTGCTGCTGCCGCTGCTGCCTGCTGCTAGCACGCGCTGCTGCTGCTGCTGCTGCTGCGCTGCGCTGCTGCAGTGCTGCGCTGCCTGCAGCTGCTGCTGCTGCTGCTACAGCGCAGCTGCTGTGCCGCTGCTAGCTGCTGCTTGCTGCTGCTGCTGCTCCGCTGCTGCTGCTGCTGCTGCCGCTGCTGCGCTGGCTGCGCTGTGTGCGCTGCTGCTGCTGCTGCTGCTGTGCTGCTGCTGCTGCTGTTGCTGCTGCCGCTGCTGCTGCTGCTGCTGCCTGCTGCTGCGCTTGCTGCTGCTGCTGCTGCTGCTGCTGCTGCTGCTGCTGCTGCTGCTGCTGCTGCTGCTGCTGCTGCTGCTGCTGCTGCTGCTGCTTCTTCTTCTTCTTCTTCTTCTTCTTCTTCTTCTTCTTCTTCTTCTTCTTCTTCTTCTTCTTCTTCTTCTTCTTCTTCTTCTTCTTCTTCTTCTTCTTCTTCTTCTTCTTCTTCTTCTTCTTCTTCTTCTTCTTCTTCTTCTTCTTCTTCTTCTTCTTCTTCTTCTTCTTCTTCTTCTTCTTCTTCTGCTTCTTCTTCTGCTTCTTCTTCTGCTTCTTCTTCTGCTTCTTCTTCTGCTTCTTCTTCTGCTTCTTCTTCTGCTTCTTCTTCTGCTTCTTCTTCTGCTTCTTCTTCTGCTTCTTCTTCTGCTTCTTCTTCTGCTTCTTCTTCTGCTTCTTCTTCTGCTTCTTCTTCTGCTGCTTCTGCTGCTTCTGCTTCTTCTGCTTCTTCTGCTTCTCGTCTCGTCTGCCCACTCAACTTAACCAACTGCCCATTAGGGCTGTAAGTGCCTTACCACGAACACCTATGATTGGTTTACAAGGTTCTTCCTTCACTTTCTGGTTGAAACTAGGCTTTCTTATTGTCTGATTAACCCGACTGTTTCTGTTAGCGGCCCGCTCGTCCAGTAGTTGAGTAAGGCAGGAGCGACCTGCTCTAAACCCATGCTGCCTTGGGTTATCAATTCACTTGGTTAGCGATCTTGGTTCTTAAACCCCTTTCAGATATTTTAATAATGTGGGACGTCATTGCTGCTTTTGACACTTAACTTTCCACACCAGCTCGTAATTATTAATGAATATAAGGTCAAGGGTATTTTCTAGTCATGTCAGGCATAAGTCGTATTTATTTAGTTTCAATAGTTCATTTGTGCGAGACTGTTAATGTGAGCTGCCTCCTGAAATTACCTCTATTACAGCAGTTGCTTCATTTTTTTCCATTTACGATGCCTAAAATTGGAATCTCCAAACAACAAAATATTCAAAGCTAGGGTTGAAAGATTTTGCAGGCAGTATTCAGTTTTTGATAGCTGGTTTTTGGAACTGTGGGGAAATTATATACAGTGGCTCTTATAGAAGTACAAAAACTAGGTTCTTGTTCTAAATTTTTACTACCAAAACTTTGACGTCATTTGTAGTGCTAAGTAACTCTGTGCAAATGTGCGACTCTTTGATTTTCAGACCAATCCCTCTTGTTGCATGTTCTTTCAGCTGTATAAATTGTGAGTCTGTGAAAGCTGCAAACATAGTGGAGTCCTCACAGACATATACAAAGATATTTTGTTGGTGGTAGATGGTTTAAGGTCGTGTATACTTGCAGAAACAAAGTATGGCTTGTTGGTTGGGGGGCATTCCCAGGCTCTACATGGCCCGTAAGATTTTTAACTCACGACTCTTGTGTTCTGACAGCCATTGGAAGGACAGACAGAACAAAAGCCATTATCACTTACAATTCACACCAGGGGTATAGAACCACAGCCTGAAGTACCAAGATCTGCTGATGAAGATGCGACGTCAAAGACACTCCCCATCATGGGGAGCCACAGCAAGAAAGGAGGAGATGACAGACACCCTCTATATATATTTTATATATATATTAATTTTGTGTTCCTGATTAACTAGATGGACCTGGTGTTATATAAATAAAACTGTGGGAACGCGTTGACTTGGCGGAACTAGGTAAGTTTAAAAAACATGCACGAGAATTGGTTGTGGTGTGAGAATGGGTTGTATTGTGGTGGGCTTGCATGGATGAGCGGGAGTGAGAGTTGTGGCTGAAGCAGACCATGTGCTGCTTTGTTTTCCCTGCCAGACTGCCGTAGATCCCGGCCCAGGGCCTCGCTGATCAATGGACGCCTGCTGTTTCCGCCACCGCCGCTTTCCTTCCCTTGTTCCTTCTCAGTGTGCAAAACACCACTTCTGCCACACGGCACGAATAGTGGATGAATAACTTATTCCCATCCCATTTATTTTACTCTCGACTCGTTAAGGTACGTGTTAGATACAAGCCTCCCGCTGCCCATTTACCATCGATGCAAGAGTGAACACTCGAGTTTTCAAAAGTTCAAGAAAAAAAACCGCAGGTAAACTGGTCGGTACTTTGCCTCGTCCTTGGCACAACCTGCTGCCTCGCACATAATCTTTATCAGTGTTGGTGCCTGCCTGGCCGGATCTGCCTCGACCTCAGGCACTACACTTTTTCTTTCTTTTCTCAGAAAATATTTACTCTCATGTTCAAACTTAATGCGCACGAGGACTTTGAACTTGTATGTAGTCTTGGTATGACTAATGTGAATATCCAGTGACGCTGATCGTGGCATTGGTGATGGTGGCCACGGAAGCAGAAGTCAGGCAAGACAATTACGCTTACCGCAGTCTGTGTTTGCCATATTACTCGAATCTCAAGGTTAGTTGCGCTTCGTATCTTGGCCGATATATTTTCCTGAGAACTGAGAAATTTAAGAAAAATGTCTGCAGTTTAGTTGCGTCTGGGAAGATTACTCATAATTACTCTGCAAATTTATAAATAGAAGAGACAAAGCTAAGCAAAGGTGTCAGGTGTCAGACCGTCCTTGCGATTAACAAACATAAATTTTAATATTTATTTGATATTTAAAAATGAATCTGTGCTGACATCTCTTCGGGCAATGATTAGTTGTTAAGAAAGTTGGGTATCATGTGAGAGAGGGTTTGTATGGCTGTCATCCATGTAAGAATGAGCCGGAGTAACAATGGATATTGGCAGATCTGCGGGTGGTTATGGTTGAGTTGGGGTGGGAGGGGGTTACCGTGGGAGAGTGGCTGTGACCGAGAGATAGGGTGTTTTTGTTTTTTTTAGCAAGATTGGATACATAAACAGTGCACTGCTACCCCATTCTGAGTGATAGCTAACTTTTGTTCCCATGTGGCTATATATCTTGTAAAGGGACCGAGACTTTCCACATCCTTCTTTCAGTCATTAGGGGATTTGCCAACAGACCCCTATCTGTGTTCAAGTGAGAACTTAGTTCCTGGAATTTGTTCATAATTAGCCAAGTGATTGTGGTTGCGCTAGAGTGCGTGTGTGGCTACCAACAGCAGCATGGTTGATAAGGCCATCAACCAGGAGGCCTGGTCGGGGACCTGGCTAAAGAGTGATACCAAAGTTTGGTCAAATGGTTTTATTTTGAATCGACGTCATTTATTTGATAGTAATAGCTGTACGTAATATATACATAGCTTATTCACGAGGGATACTAGGGAAGAGAAACCTCCATCTCTTTTCTCACTCCTTCGTAAATAAGTGTCTGCACAAAGTACGTGCTACGTTTACCATTAACACTTTTTTTTTCTTGTTTACTTCCCTTACCCTGGGAACCCCCTTATTAAACCTCACTATGAGAAAGAAAAAAAAGGTGGGAGAGGAGAAGGGGGACAAATGGAAAGTGTCTGAAGGTGGGGAGTAGGGGAGGGGAGAAAGTTGAGGGTCGATGTGAGGGGAGCTTGGAGAGGAGGATCCTAGGTTGGGACGAGGACTGGCACAAGTAATATCACAAGTGTAGTGGTACTGCACTGCGACTCTTCTTGCCTCGTACTTTTGAACTAACTGTACCGTATTTGTCTAACTGGATTAACGATAAATCGAATGATGATTGAATAGGACATGCCTAGTTTGACATCCTCTTTGAATTTTTACTCTAATACTTAATCTTCCTACTTCCTTGAACCTGCATCAGGCACAATATCTTCTACAATCTACCTTTTGCCATGCTTCATTCACCTCTCTCATTACCTCGTCTTAGTTTTATCTTTGGAATTCGTCGAATATCTTGAAAATAGAAATGTTCGTGTATTGTTGCTAACATCTGCTTATCGTGTGTATTCTGGGTGGGAGTTTTGTTTGTGGTGATAGTGTTACAAGGAAGACTTGGCGCCAGCTGTCTAGCAGTGAACCAATTTCTTCTCTCATCCCGGGACAGCAAAATGCGTGTATTCTGACGCGCTCCACTAGTACTCTAGTATGCTGACGGTAGCTTATCATTGTCTAGTAGGCTGATAGACAGCAGCTGTCCGAGATGCTAAACTCTTGTTACATGTGAAACGGAAGTAGATAGTATATATTTTGTTTTGTCATGATTACTATTCCTTTTGTCTCGCGTGTAAGAACGCAGGTAAATTCTGTTATGACGTTGTTCCGTGGGGACTATTATCACGGGAATCCTTGTCATATATCAGGGTGTAGTATTTATGTACCCTAAGTTGCTCTTAACTGTGAATTGTGTATTTACAAGAGGCTTTAGTTGCTCTGGTATTTAGGCATTTGCCTTTGGGAAACTGCCATAATAAGCATTATAATGTTTACTTTGTATGGCGCCACAAAGGAACAACTATTTTAAACTCTTATCTACGGTGGAGAGGTCGGGTTGAAAGGTGGTTTCATAGCTTTACAAACAGTGTATTCCAGAATTGAGTGTGTTTATAGTGTGAGAGTTGGGAGGGAGGGGTCTAGAGGCCAAGTTACTGACAGCACCGATGAATGCCTAGAACGCTGAGTAAATATTTCACTTATTCACGATATATCGATTTTTTTTTACGTTCGTTGCATTTGCAACTTCAACCTCGAGGTTATGGTGTTGGTAAATTATATTTAAGTGATGAATCTACGTGGAATTATCCCTTAACATTCCTCCAACACGATTATCGTCCCTTTGCTGGTAAATTTAAGGGGCAGAAGCATGCTGCTTTTTTAAAGTTACTTGGTAGAACGTTCATCTTTTTAAATTTAATTGGATGAATTTGATGAGCTGTCTGCAGGTTACCTGTAGTCGCTTCCGGAGGTCACCGCCACGACGGCCCGATCACAGACCGGGAGTCCTGGTTGCTGGCTTGATCGATCGGACTTGCTTGTACCCACCGCCCTCTGTCCGACGTATGCACCACAGTCCGGCTGATCGGGAAGTGATTTGAGGAATTTGTAGAGTTCCCTCGTTAAGATAGTCGGGGATATGCTGGTAATCACCTATGCATGGTATTAGACTTGGTCCCTTACTTAGAGATTGTTACTCTGTACAGTTGGATGTTTAGGCTTTTAAACTGCCAGGAAAGGAGTAAAAAAATATCGCTTGACGTTAACTGGGAAACCAGGAAACTTAAGAAATTGACGTTGGAAACCTGGTAAGTAAATTAATCAAAGTAAAATAAGGACAGTGTGACTAGAAGAACTAATCGTATGTATTTTTTTTTTGGGGGGGGGGTCGAAAATCAAGGTCAAAATTATCTCCACTTTGACTACATCTTGAACGTCACTGAAGCAAGAGACGTAATGCTTTGATGACGTTCAAGGGCTCTTGATCTAACGGAATGTAGGCTACCCTTGTATTCCTCGGATCAAACCTGATTGCTTCTCATTTCTCATGTGCTGTGACCTCTACGGGTTTAGTGCTTCCCCACGAATATATTCTTAATCCTTAAATGATACTCTTTGTGTATAGGTTTCATTTTCCTGTTTAAAGCAGTAGTTGCTAGAGACTCGAGGTAATTTAAGGGAAGACGATATTTGTTGTGGCATCCTTGCCACAACAAGGATGCCACAACTCTCCCGCTACCACTTGCAAACTTAAGGTTTTCATTTGACAGCATGATCAGTGAGGCTGTTGGTGCTACTTGCTCATAGTCCCACGTAACAACCACCTCCACAACCTAGCTGATCATGAACTTCCCACATGGACCAGTTGCGAGAGCTGTTACTGTTTCATGACTGGTTTTCATTAGAGGGATTTTGCTGTTTGCCAGCATCCCCCTCTTTATTAAAGAGGTGTCCAAATTTGGAACCAGTCCTTCTAATTTATATATATTATATAATTTGTAGTGAAAGTAGAGCAAAAAAATTCTTAATACATTTGCAGGTTTATATGTCTAATTAACGAGTACACCAAAATGACCAATGATAATTTTTGTTTATAGTAGGATGAACTCCATGCGTGGTATTGGCTTTTGAACATTTGTAGGCTTTGTACTGGAGGAAAATAAGTTTTCTGACAATTTGTATATATCTTTATATTAAATGTAATATATATATTTTTAATTTCTTACAGGTACGTATCTTGTCGCAAGGTGTTTGACCCGAGAGTAAGTACAGGATACCTATTTAGGATATGAGGTGAAACTTGAACCGTACGTAGTCTGGGTTCCAAGCTTTCAGGTTTTGTGTAGCACCCGTTTCAGAAGTGACAGTGTAAAGTGTCTCTGAAAGTCCTGTTTTCGACGCACATGGCTTGTGCATTTCCCCTTTCGAGTAAATTTGGGTCTTATGGCCGATGACTTGAAATGTGTTTTACATATAATGTATGGAATTTGAATATACTTAATATAGTTATTGAATTTGCTTGTTTTGCTATGCTTTTTGCAACATGATAGGTAGTAACAATGTGGTATTGATAATATCGAATTATGCCAGACATTGTTCATGCTTAAAGTACTGATTCATAAAGTGGTTCTGATGATTTGTAACTAAATTTAGTGTCAGGTTAGCCTAACCTAAGCACCGTCTGAATGTACCCTAGCTTGTTTATCCTGGAGAAGGAACGGTCAGTGAGGCGAGGTGCGTGTTGTGGCCAATATTGGGGAGCCTTTATAGTTTTGCGCCCAGAGGTTTAAAGGGAACGAGGCGGGGAGATGGCAGATAGTAGTGCCAGCAGTGCTGCGGTATCTGCTCCATGTCTGCCTTCCAAGATACGTAGATGATGAGCGTTCCTTGCTCCCTTATTTGGGGTACCTTGATGCCGTTAAAGGGCTTTCGATTCAATTAACTTTGTTACGTCCTATTGCCCAGGTGCTGCATGATTCCTACATGTTTAGTGTTTCCTCAAGAAAATAGTACTAATAATGAAGTGTTCCCATCTTGGCTATTTTTTAGTGTGCAAGAGTACATTCACTCGTGTCTTCATTGTCAGGCACCTACAGTGTTATAAAGAAAATGATCAAATCCAGTCATACAAATGTGGTTATTACCTAGTTGCTTTCTGTGGCAAACATTACTAGTGTTAAAAATAGATTAAGAATTTGTCTGGCTTCTTTGCTCGTGTTAATCATCTATGATTCTTGGCTTCCTGGGCCCAGTCATGTCTACTCTAAACTGTTTGGCTCCACCGCCTTTTCGTTTAGCATCTTCCAGTTTAGAGCCTGAGACTGAGAATGTTCATGTGGTTAATTTGCTGCTTTAGCTACTAATTGTGTCCTGGCTTGCTTTGCTCATATTAGTCAGTCCGTATCCACTCTATAGATTTCCCTGAGTATTTTGTATGCATCTTGTTTCTCCTAGTTCTCTTCTAATGTTGTTAGGCGAAGTTCTTTAAGTTGCACCGGCTAGTAAGATTTCCTCTAATTCAGGTCTTGTCTAGTTTGTGTGCAAGCATTATGCAGGTCTTAATGTAAGTTAGTATGTTCCAAGTTAATTTTTAAGGTTTCTTAGTCTCTTAGGTTTGCTAGTTCTGTATATACCATTGAAATTATGTAATTGTAATGTATTTCTTATGATGGTTTTGCTTGTACGTTACGTGCATAGTTACATCTGTTTGTATTCAGTTCCTGGGTCTCGTTCCCTCCCTCTCCTGTTTGTACTAGTCACAATAATTCAATTAGCTAACTTCCTGACCACTCCTGCATTAATAGTCATCTCGGCACTCCTCTCCCCTTTTGTGTGTGTGTGTGTGTGTGTGTGTGTGTAAGAAAGCTGTAGATAGACAAAGACCTTGATGTCGTTAAAGGTGTTTTGATCCAAGGAATTGGTGCTATCCTTCCTCAGATCAAACTTTGCCTCCCATTCCCCGAATGTTGTAATGACCTCCTACCGGTTTAGCAGGTCCCCGTGATCATAACATGGACTTCACAAACTATATAGAGAAGTAAGATTGTCAATGCGCAGGAAGCTTCGTGCGTCAATAAGGTTTTCTTGTATACATTTGCCCTTGGAATTAGGGATCCTTGAGCTGGTTCCCGCCGTCAGTGTCCGGCCGCGTGGGGTCTCCCTCCGCAGCTCCCACACCAACGAAACATTGAGGCTCTCGTAGCTGCCGAAGTTTTAGTGGGATATTTTACGATAGCTCACAGTATACATGCAGCCATTACCAACAGCATAATTGATCAGGTCGTCAACAAGGAGGCCTGGACTGGGGCGGTGCGCCCTGGAATCAACAACCGGTATCCTCATAATCTCTCCAAGCTAAACACTACACAAATAACTAGCATATAGAAGAGAGGCGCTTACGACGACGTTTCGGTCCGACTTGGACCATTTACAAAGTGTGACTTTGTAAATGGTCCAAGTCGGACCGAAACGTCGTGGTAAGCTGCTCTCTATGTGCGGGTTATTTGTTTATTGTTACAGTATTGTGCCTTTTTTTGTTACTCTCCAAGCTAAGTATTATTGGATATTGTATACAACTCATTTGTGTAGGGGAATATGGTAGGAAAAAGTATCTTTTATTCCCGCCATGTAGTTCATAGAATAAGGTAGGCGCTCATTGTGGGCGTACCTAATTTAGTTGAACTACACAAAATGGACTACGCTAATGGTCGAATGGTTTCGCCCTTAAAACCTGTATAGGGAGAGCGTCTCTCATACAGCTACAACACACTTTATACACAAATAACCCGCACATAGAAACTTAGGGCGACGTTTCTGTCCAAGTTGGACCATTAACTAGTCACACAAACGTAGTCATAAGTTATTGTGTGCGGGTTGTGTATTCCAGTCACTGTAGTGCCTTTTTTTATTTTAATTTTTCTTATTTTTAATTGCAGAGCCTAATAACATTGTGCCATTATGGTGGTTTGAGTAGTTCTGACGAGTCCGTAATTGATATTGATGGTGATTATCCTGAGAGAGATTTTTTTTATTTGAGCTATCTATTGCATGTAAAGGTATATAGAGTTCTCTGAATTTATGGAGTGGGGGGGGGTGTCTGTCAGCCTTGTATTTGAGGGTCTTGGTGATATTTATGAAGGCACAAATTTACTAGTAAAGGTAGTAGACATTGTTTGTAAATAAATGTGTTGAAAGGTAGACATTTTTTCAACTATACCAGGGAGCAAAATGGATCTGATAAGTCTTATCAGTAGACACTTCACTGTGAATATCTTAACGATGACTGTTAAAGCCTCTGCCTTTCGCGCGCTCCAGAATTTGACACAACCCCCTAACTCCATAAGACTGTCTCCTATGAAGGAGGGAGTCTGGACAAGGAAGTCATCCTACCTTGCTAAAAACCTTACCTATGCCCCCAGTCCACGAAGCTGGCAGGAAAACAAACGCAAAAATACTGTAGACCAATACCACTGATGTCCCACAATATCAAAATGTACGAGTTTTAAAGAAGCAAGATTGTTTGACACATGGATTCACAGTGGTGACATAACCAAGGGCAACAT
Source organism: Cherax destructor (assembly GCA_009830355.1). Lineage (NCBI taxonomy): Eukaryota > Metazoa > Arthropoda > Malacostraca > Decapoda > Parastacidae > Cherax > Cherax destructor. The sequence continues at coordinate 165,305 of WNWK01000212.1, read as the reverse complement.
GGGTTTAATTCACAGTGGTTATATAACCAAGGGCAACATGGGTTTAATTCAGTGGTTACATAACCAAGGGCAACATGGGTTTAATTCAGTGGTTACATAACCAAGGGCAACATGGGTTTAATTCACAGTGGTTACATAACCAAGGGCAACATGGGTTTAATTCACAGTGGTTACATAACCAAGGGCAACATGGGTTTAATTCACAGTGGTTACATAACCAAGGGCAACATGGGTTTAATTCACAGTGGTTACATAACCAAGGGCAACCTGGGTTTAATTCACAGTGGTTACATAACCAAGGGCAACATGGGTTTAATTCACAGTGGTTACATAACCAAGGGCAACATGGGTTTAATTCACAGTGGTTACATAACCAAGGGCAACATGGGTTTAATTCACAGTGGTTACATAACCAAGGGCAACATGGGTTTAATTCACAGTGGTTACATAACCAAGGGCAACATGGGTTTAATTCACAGTGGTTACATAACCAAGGGCAACATGGGTTTAGAGCAGATCGCTCCTGCTTTTCACAGTTACTGGAAAATTATGAGTTTTAGATGTACTGGAATTATGATTACAATCAAAACTTAAGCGCTAAGCCCACAGGGGGGATGTACTGGAAGATAAAATATTTCCCTGGGTTGTGTATTCGTAATTGCATGTGATTAGTAATGTTGCTCCTTAAACCCATGAAGTTTTTGTGACATGGCTATCAATCGATTTTTTTGATAGCTTTTTTTACAATCTTTATAGAATGTTTTTTGACCCTTTATGGTATTGATAAAGGCACTGGTTGGCGAAACATCTACATAATAAAGATACCCAGCTGTTGCACTTATCTAATTCACCTTATCAGTATTGTATACCATTGAGGTTAAGAATGGGGTTATATCTATGGTTTTTAATGACCGTGGATGACTCCTGTGCCTGGAATGCCTTCATAGGATGTTTAAGGCAGGGTTTTTTTATTTGATAAATAAAGGTACACGAATTTGTGAAAAAATAATGGAATCATTAATTGCAGATCGAAGTCTCCAAAAAAGACACAATTTGTTCAATGAATCTCAGTACGAATATATAGACGATCTTGCCTTATGAATTTACTGCCTTTTTTTCATTATGGTGTGCAAAACATTTTAAATAAAAAAGTTGTGGAGGTCTAGTCTAGGACCGGGCCACGGGGGCGCTGACCCCCCAGGAACATCCTTTAGGTATCCTTCAGGAGTGACTAGGTAACTAATAAATATCTTAGCAAGTTGTCATTGGATCTTGTAATGCAGTTTAAATTTTCTTGCTTTATATATAAAATTGCAGGGCAAATTGTTTTAATGTTCTATTTTTTAATACTCGTTGTTAATTGAAAATACTCTTGTAGGTGTTTATAGTTAACATGTAAAATGCGACAAATTAATTTGCATTTAGGTAAATTTGTTTCCGCTGCAAAACTTCAAATTTGACATTTTTCTGGTACAGTTTACTCTCATTATTTCTTTTGTTGGTTTAGTAAAATTAGACGTCTTAGCAGTGTGCTGCTAAGGCTTCAAATTTTACTAATTTGTATAAATTAAAAAATCTTGAGCGCAGGCTAAATTAGAAAATATTCAATAATACGTGTAGTAAATTCATTTGTACTTAATTAAAACATCCCCTCAGGAATGCGTGGGTGATTGGAGGTAAGTCTGGGGAGGAGGGCAGTTGAGGCAGTTACCTCGCAGGGTAGGTGACACGAGACAGTAAGAGTAACCTCATAGGCGAGGCGGGGGTGTAACCTAATGGGAGGTGTGGGGAGGGGTTATCTAACTGGCACGTTAGGGGCGGTGACGTCATGGGGAGGATGGAAGCTATGGGGGGAGGAGGAGGAGGATTAGCTGATATCAACAGGCACCACTTAGTGTTAAGAGTGGTAGAGGGCGCACGGTAGCTGATAAAGGGGTGGGTGAACCGTATCCTTCATGGTTCTCGTGCGGTCATAAATTTGTTGGAGTTTGGTGAGACGGATGCTGCAGTTCCACATCCTGATCCACCTCTGGCGCTACCCCGTTAATGTGCCTGACGCTGCATAACGTTGAAATTAAAATATGCGCTTGCTTGTCACCTATATAAATTATTGTTCTCAGAAGTGGAGGAAGGATCTACTATCTGAAACAATAAAAGTTATGAAATTAACGTAAGCTTAAGTTTATTGTTGTTGAAAGGGCTCCATCAATTTTGTTATACTGTACATTTTGTTTTGCACGCCACTTTCCCTACTTCCTCCGCCTTCCCTCCTTTTTCCCAATTCATCCCTGTCTCTCGTGTTATGTGAGAATTTAAGAAACTGTATTAACTGGAAGTCACTAAATGACTACTCTGTGAGCCATTAATCAGTCTAATGATAGAACACTTAAATACGTTTCTATGACTTTCATGGAGCAATTTTGACGTGATCAGTCTGTCACCATATGTAGAGGTGGTCAGTCCCTCAAGGCTGAAATCGACTGATGGTAAACTCAAGGCAAGGTAGCAGTACAGTCTAATCTAGTAAGCATAAATCCCTGGCTGATCAGGGATCAGTAAGTCTGGAAGAACCCTAATTGTCTTGATCGTAGCTGGCCAGGGTTTTTCCTGTAGGTCTTTCCAGTCTTAAAATATGCTTCTGGTGCCGGGACAAAAGTAGAAATTTAGAGAGGAAACTAGACCACTACTAGATCAGCCAGGCTGGGGACCGCTAACAACGACAGCCTGGTTGATCAGACAGGAAGGTGGTGGAGCCACACGTTATGGGGCTGGAGTAAAATTACCCTAGAAACCGGCCACAGGTATGACAAATACATAGAGAAAAATACTTCCACGTCTGGGTTTAGTGGGCAGTAACTACAGTGAGGTGAAGGAGGTACTTGTTCAACCCGGAACTCTACGTAAGCCGATATGACAGTGACATTGCCCTAGACCGCTCTCCGAAATAACCTTATGTTCATGAGTGCAAGTTACTTGGTCGCTTCTGCCTATGTTACTGTGGCGCTGGTGACGGCAGGAGATAGTCAATATTGGAGGGCAGACTTGCCGTCGCCAGTCGTGTTGGTCAAGGTGTGGATGGGTGGAAGCTTGGTCTTCCTCTCCTGTTACACTTCAACTCCTGTCTCGGCTTACGTGGATTCCCTGCCTGGCATATGTGGCTGGGTGGATTGGGGAAGAGTACTGTGCCTTGAGAACAAAGCTTTTTTGTAGCAGACTGATTTTTATCTCTTAGCTGAAGCCTATATCGTATTTAAAGGTTTGGAACCAATCAGTCTAGAATTTTCAGGTATAAATTATGAGTGCTTAGCATCCTGGTAGGATATACGCCACGCCGGATACTGGCACTAACTGGGTCACATGTTGCCCGCTTGTTTGATATTCTCAGCACAGCCAGGATGTGACAAAATGACGAGTGTACTGCACTCGCTGAGTTGCTGACTGGTAATGTTTAGCCAATACACTGTCCAGCTCAGTGCCAATCCCTGCTACTGATAGGGCTACATAATTTTCTCTGGTGCCTTATCTCCTATCGCTACCTACCCCTTCCCTGTTTAGGATGTAGGACGCAAGGATCCTAGACCTGTATCCTACTGAAGATTATGCTAATGAATACCACTTGACTTTGTTTCATTTGGGATAAATGCTCCTAATATTTCGCAGCTTAATACCTCTTGTAGTTCTGCTGTGTATTCCCGTAAGCGTGAAAGTGTTAACTAGGAAACTGAATCACTGCCTCCGGGGTGTTCCATATCAACCAGGCTGTGATAGTTGTGAGCCAGCGGGCTGCAAAATGCCTGTACACAACCCGCACGTAGGATGACGCGACGTTTCAGTCTGACTTGGACCATTAACTAATTACACAATAGCCTGGTTGACCAGGCCAGGTCGTGAGAGTAGGAACACTAAAAACAGGTTACAGATACAAAGTTCTTCCTCCACTGCTATCTATAAACTGGCTTTATTATTGGTATAACTTGTTCTCATTTTTACTGGTCTTTTAACATACCCTGAATACCACATAATTTTGTATTTTTTTTTAAATAGCACGATTAAATTATCGTAAAAACTTTCATGCTTGAATTAATTTTTATTCCCTATAGTTCGTTTTCTAAATCCATTAAATTGATAATGTTAAGTGTTAATGGTTTCTAAGATCATAGGTTTTCACCTTCACCCCGCCCACACGGCCTTCTCTTAGATTAGGCCTGAATTGAAAAGAAAACCTTAAATGGATAAAAACTTTAGCACCGGAAAGTCAAGTGTACAGCGAATGTAAGTAGACGTTTTTAAGATAACATAACAGACGTGTTCATGAGTCGAAGAAAATAACACCCAAAGAACATAAAAAAAATGTAGCAGAAACCTGCTACATTTGACACTGGTAGCACCTCGCTGGATGGTTACTGTCTGCCAACACATTACCGAGGTTATGACTGGAAATGTTTTAAAGGTACAAGGCTTCATATGTGCACCATTTATTATGGAGGTAATACGCAAAGTTTGTGGCAGTACATTTAATTTGAGTTTTTACTCTCTGCCTCTCGATACCTGTGCCTAGTTTCGAGGGCTCTACTCTTAAATCCCAGTCTGAGGTCATGCTTCATTGTTTTATTGTCAGCCAAGAAATTTCACAATAAGGCAAATGTCACGACCGCCTTAATGACGGGATGGATAATGAGGACTTTCAAAACAAGGGAAATAGTGTCAATTGTGATACTATTCGAATCGCTTGAGCTCTCTCGTTTAGAGTATTGTTCAGTGTTGACGGCCGCATAGAGCCAGTAAATGTATATATAGTTGAACCTACCCTCTGCCTTAGTCATCTGAAGTAAACATCCTGGGCAAGACTTCCTCTAGTGGGTTCATGGGAAACATGTTCTTGCTTTGTTTGAGTGCCTAGGAATTCTTGAAAATGTACGTACGTACGTGTTGGGGTGGGGGAGGGAAGGGGTGGCGCGCACGCTTTTTGTCTGGTTTTTAACTTAACGCACAGTGTTACATTTTAAGTCATTGCGGACATGACGCGCTACAGCATTCCCATGATAATTTTCGTTTTAGTATTTCTGATAAACTAACGTAATTCGTAATTAAAGCGGTTAAGTAATGTGCGTTATCGACGTATACCTCTACTAGATTGAGTCATCTTTTCCACGACACTGTCCCAGGCCAGCCTTCCTGCTTGATAACCTGATCAGCCAGGCTGTTTATGTAACCAGCATGCTGTCCAACTTTATCATTTCCTGATCACCCCGGCTGGTCAGGAACTGACGAGGAGCTTAAACATTTCCTTCATGAAGACGGCTACTGGCTTCTTGGTATCTCTTAGTATATTGTATTAATGAAGAGGGCGCTGAGGAGGTGGGGGTTACAGAACGCAGTGTAGTATGAAGCTAAAAGTGATTCATATTTATCGAAAAGCAATTTTAATGAGTAAAATACTTCATGAAGTTGCTATATGACTGTGTTCATTGAGTCATTAATCAGTCTAAACACTGACACTCCAAATGCGTTTTTCATAGACGAGACTTGAAACCCTACAGACATCTCCATAATTTCTGGTATAATTCTAACCCCCACTTGACTTTGAAATAGCCATTGATTGGATGATTGCATTCTGCCCTGGTCCCTGACTTGTGGAACTCTTATGTTCGTCGATAACGGCAAGAAACCTATCTCATTCTTGAATATTTTCTGGGAGAGGAGCCTGGATGCAGAAATCATATCGGTTCTTAAAACCACTGAGAGCCCTACTCCACAGGCGACAGTAAATCAGTCAGAAAAACCTGTAGACCAATAGCGCTGACGTCCCACATTATTAGAATCTTTGAATCGTAAGGAGCAGGATTCCCAATTACATGGCATCGCAACAATTGCACAACACATGGTAACATAGGTTTAGAACAGGTCGTTCCTGTGAAATTGCTAGACCATTACGACGCGGTGTCTTGGATGCACTGGAGGGCAAGAAAAATGCTGTTGTTGTTTATATTGACCTTTCAACAGCCTTCCGCAAGTGTGATCATAGTATAATAGCGCACAAAATGCATGCAAAATGAATAAATGGGAAGGTGGACTATTTAACTTAAATGTAATCCAGAGATGAAAGTGAAGTCGGTGGCTGCCACAGTGAAAAGCTGTTTCTCTAGGCACAATACTCCCACCCATTTATGTTTCGCATTCTTATCAGACATTGACAAAGGCATAAATCATAAGTCTGTATCATCCTTTTATAAGAATACTAGCATTTGTACAAGAGTGGCGTCCATAGAAGGCATAGCAAGCCTCCAAACAGATATAAATAAGGTCTTTCAATGCTCTACAGACAGTAATACTGTGTTAAACGAGGACGAATTTCATTTGTTAGGAAAAATAAAGGAATTGAAGGTCGGAACAGTAAATGACAAACTGATCGTTCCTAGAATGGAAGTTGTGTGTGAGAGAAGAGATATTGTCCGGATCTCTCATTCAAGGATCACAGTATTGTTATTGCATCCGCAAGGAAAATGATGTACTGGATAACTGAGAGATACTTAGTCAATGATGACTTGGGATACCTTGTTCTCTCTCTGCTGAAATATTGCCGTATACTAACGGCTTCTATCAAGGCAGGAAAATTGCAGAACTGGTCAACTTCCAGAGAAATTTCACTGTCCATATAAATTCAGTCCAGCATATGAACTATTGGGAACGCTTGAACTGTTGGAACGTTTACCTGGCGTCACTTCCAGAGGTCACAGCCTTCGCGGCCTAGTCCCAGACTAGGCCTCCTGGTTTCTGACCTGATCGATCAAACTGTTAGTGCCTGCTTCTCGCAGGCCAACGTATGAATCACAACCTAGCAGATCAGGGACTTCTGAGAAATCTGCCGAGTTCCCTTAAGTCCCTAACTTAATGTGAAGTACTATGGGGGCTGGGGCCTGCAGGGTCCTGGTGTGAGGCATGGTGGTTGTATCTGCGATGTTGAGTGAGTGAGTGGTGTTGCCTGGCGGGTGTGGTGGGTGTTCGGGTTACCTGTGGTGGTTGTGGGCGTGTGTGCTGGTGGCCAGGTGAGCTCATGTGCAGCCTTGTCTCTGTCCTCTCCAGAGACGAAGCAGATGCTCGCCTGACCATGGGGGTTCATAATTACTCCATGCTGCTACTACTATCTAGGGACACCATATGTTTAAGTATCTACCTCCTTCAAGATTCTTCACCCCATCCCCCCAAAAGGAAATTAATTAATAAGAAATTGAATTTCTCTTATAAACCAATAAACCAATCCTTATTTTCCTAATGTTTTCTATGAATCGTTTGAACAATTCTCATGATATATATTTTTTTTTATCAACTTGCTATTTAAGAAAAATCTTTTAGACTTTTCCTCTTTAAAATTGTCCTTTACTCTCCTGTAGTTCCTTCGGAGGGTCAGTCCCCATTGGTACGGCCCCCAGACAAGCCTCATGGTTGCTGGCCTGATCAATAAGGCTCTTGGTGTCCTCCTCTCTCACAGTCCAACGTATTCATCACAGCCTGGCTGATCAGAGACTGATTCGAAGAACTTAGAAATTTTCTCTTGAAGAGGGGTTTGCTGGAAATTCCCTTATCCACGAGGGAAGGGTGTTGATTAGTAATGGTTCCTTTACACTTGTTGAGTTTTGTGTACCCACTGTGTATCTTCTCTTCAGTGAAGGTACCTTGTACCGTCTGCCAAGCCCTTTGCTTTCATATGGTGTGGTTTAAGTGTGCAGTGGATGATTTCTCTGTCGTAAGTACTGTGCCTTGAAGAACGGAGTTTTTCCACTACGGTAGCCTCAGATTTCACTCTGTTCTGTTACCCTTTGGGTTCTGTTCGTTATAAAATTAAATATCCATCTGTCTACTGCTATACCTTTTGCACTCATTTGGGTTCTACAATGGTCGTATTTATTAAAGGCTTTTGCAGTCTCTGCATCCGCAATCTGTTTGCCTTCCACTGCATCCACGAGAAGCAGGAGCGACCTGCTTTAAACCCATTGCTACCTTGTGTTGTGCAATTATGATTAGCAGTATTGCTTCTTGAGACACTCAGATGGGTCATTAGCGCTGTTTTTTTTTTAGATTGCTTTACTGCCACCTTTGTGGATTGGAGCTTTGTCAGTGGGGTTTTTAAGGACTGTGTAATTGTTCCCGTGTCTAGCTTCCTGCTCCATGGATTATTCAAGGAATGAAATTTTCTTTTAATTCTTGATGAATATGGAGGTCCATGAGTCGGGGCCTGGGGCAGAGTTCAGGGGCATTCAATTGATGGTGTTCATGTAGTCGGGTGAGGTCAGGGAACTTTTAGGAGCCTTCTTTTTACACTAGCAATTTAATGGGATTTTTTACTGAAACATAATTTTAACTTGATGTGATATTTTTGTTTTATTCTTGTTAGTAGTAGTTAATTTTATATTTGTTGTATTTATCGTATTCGTTTTTTTTAATAACCAAAAGTGTTGAATGATCGATCTACATTGTCAGAGGGCTCTTCAAAATTCAAAACTGCCTACCTATACTCCATGATAAAACTGTAATACCTCAGTAAATGGATTATGGGCGCGAGAGTTTCCCTGTCTCCTAATATCATGTTTATTTTTCCACTATAATCTACCTTGTCCATAATTACTATCGCATTTGCTTTGTCTGTTTCGTAAGGAGAAGTCCAGGATCTTAACTTAATTCATGGTATAACTTAAAGCAAATGCGATAGTAATTATGGACAAAGTGGATTATAGTGGAAAAGTGAACATGTTATTAGAAGACGGAGAAACTTGCGTGCCTCTTAAGTGTGTATTGAATGTATTTATAAGTTGTATGATTTGTCATCATATATGTTTGCTACATAAAAGTTAAAAGTCTTGCCCATCTTCATATTTGTATCTGCTTTATAATGATATTGTAATCTATGAAAATAAATGCAAATTGGATTTGTGTAAAAGAAATGTTTACCCAGTGAGGTTTAGACGAGGCTTTGAAATGTGTAATGCATTTTGCTTTACTCCACAAGATACACAGTAAACTAGCCTATCCGAGAACAATAGTTAGTAATATAACAGGTATAAGTTTTTACAAAAATTCACCTATTTTTTCTAATCCATATATTTACTGATATATACTTGAAGATTAGGGGATCGTTGTAGTGATTTAACACGGGACTCTTAATATATATCTAAATTGTAAATTAATAGTATGTACTTATAGGTACATTAATGTCAGTGTGTCCTGGGCTCGGTGAGGGAGAGTATAAAGCTTGATGGATGACAAGATGCGCAGCTAGTGTCCTATATTGTGCCTTTCATAACTCGTGCCTGCTGGAAGCCCTAGAGGTGGCAACCTCTTAATCCAATGTGCTACCCTCCGCTATCTCCACTTATCTCCCAGTAAAGTGCCACTGCACGTTTTAATACATTAGAACATTTACATGCAAAAATCTTCACTTGACTTGCCTTCTGAGCGTTACATGTCCAGTAATGCCCGATGACACGAGTGTTTTGCTCACTAGGTATTTCCATCTGACTATTTCCACACACCCCCACATAAACGAACTACTTAATTCGCTATTATTGTTACAGTTTAGTCTACAGTGACTGGCATCTTTTCATGGTGCTATTGTATAAAATGTAATAAATCCTTCTCCCCTTCCGTTCTTCACCCTTCCTCTCTCCATTTTCCTCTCTGCTCTCCCGCCCTCTTCACTTCCCGATGCCAGGTCACAAAGATGCGAAGGATAGGTTTGAATGATCTGTTCCTAGCGGTAGGGGCGTCTTCTCTGACTTAATACCCTACCTGCGTGGAGTGTGTTCCTGGCATGAAAGTGACGATGTCACTGACGATCAGTCACAGCAAATTATGGAATTTGATTATAGAATGTGAAAAATATTTTAAATACTTTCTTTGTAATTTAATTTATGAACTGTATTAGTGAATTGATCACGACGGTTGTAAGTTGATAATGTAATTTCCATTCTCGCTGAACGAAGTGAGTTCGAACCCTTGACAAGTCAGTACTAAAACTGGACTGGCATGCCATGGGTTGCATCTCACTCCGCTCAGTGAGTTGTTTAAAATAGTGTCATTATGATTGCGAGTCGTAAATTTCACCTTAGTAATGGAATACGTTCAAATTGCTGAATAAGTACTTGCTTTGTAAACAAAATTAAAACCATGTGTAATAATCATTTTAATTTCATTTTATTGTTTCAGCGATTCATTACCAGTTTTATCGCAAGCGTTTTTGTAATTTGCTTTTTTATAGGTAAATTACATAACCCAACATAACTTCAAGAAAATAGCCTGTTAAAAAAATTACTTGGAGCCACGTAAGAAAATTAAGTGTAAAATGAGTGATGCATTTCAATGGCATTATTACTAGTGAGGAGTGTGTGGTAGTAAGGAGTGCAACAGGTAAAACAGTCTGTCGAGTAGCACCTGCCTACTTACTGTTGACCTTGGGAGTGGGGGGGGGGTTGTCGTCGCCTCCACGACGTGGTCTCTGGTTGACTAGGCTAGCACCAGACGAGCCTGGCCTATGGCCGGGCTTCGGGATTAGAAAGACTCGGAACTCATCAAAGGTGGTACAGCGGGTGCTTGAACGTTTCTCTTGGTCATGCCCCTGTGATAAAGGTCTTATCAACTAGGCTGTTAATACTGGCCACACGCAGTCAGACATACGAACCATAACCCGGCTGGTTAGGCACTGATTTGAGAAACTTCTCCGGTACCCTCTTGACGCCCACCAGAGGTTTGTTGGTAATTCCTCATGTGCGTGGGAGTAGGGCGTACTCTGTCAAGGACCTTTGACGTTAGAGTACTCTCTTAGTGTACTTGTCGCTTCCCTGCTTTTTGATGGAAGTTATTTCATCTGTCTGCCAAATATCTTGTTATTCGGAGTGATTTCTGTGTTCAGGTTTGTAATCAGTACCTCCAGGATTTTCCAGGTGTATATTATGTATATTTCTTGCTGTTCTAAGGAATACAGTTGAAAGGACTTAGGAACACTCTTCAGGTAGGACCTTTTTTTTTTTTAAGACATTCGTAAAAGTGAAAGTGTTTTTCGTGAGATAATTTGAGTGGCATCAGAGAAAGTTCAAGCTTAAGATGCTGGTATATTTTAGGATATTGATCTTCCTTAGATAAGAGAATACCTCTTCAGTTTTACTTAGAAGCTGGGATACCTTGGTCGAAGATTTGATTTAAATGGGGTCATGTATGTCCCATTAAATTTTTTAAGGAAGAAATTAGGATATTAGTTTCCTTAAGATGACTTGTGAATGAGACAGGTGACTGACGTTATGCAATACGAGGGCAAGTTTCTCTTGATCGCGGACGCACAGAAATACATAAACGTTCAGCCTCTTGTAAACAGTTTGTCGGGGCACTACTACCATCGTCGCCTCTCCTCCACCATCATCGTCCACCAGGGGCTATGAGAGGGGGGGGGATTCAGCTGGTACATTGGTCTGGGGCCCGGTTGTGAATCTGAAACGGCCACATAACCATAGACATTTTATTTTGATTTTTTCATTTGATTTTTTTGGTAATTTCAACTATTTTTAGTTTTAGAAAAATTATGTAAAATTCACTTGGAGGCTTCAGCCTGCCCCTAGGGGTCCCAAAGCAGTCATGTTCCGCTTTGCAAAATTTCTCTTGGATGCCCTGTCGTCCGCCGCCTCCCTACAATGCCATCGTGCATCATCTCTCTACTACCGCCACCAACCCTAGTAGCTTGTTTAAAAATTACACAATGAAGTAGTATAAGAGAGCATGTGCTCCAGCGGCTCAGACGTTGGTCATAAAGTTAGCCTAACAGACAGCCTCGGCTGTTGGCTTAGGTAAATGTTGAAAATGTGTAAGTGTATGGTGGTGAAGACCAGGGGAGGATGGGGGTGCAGGTGCGTCTTTCATGGAGGCTGTTGCCAACACTTAGGCATGTGTAGTGTCCTCACACATTGTTTTATATATTAATGCAGCTTATTTTGAGCAAATAAATTATTAGTGTGTTTATTCACTGGCTAAATACATGTTCATTATTGTTGGCTAAATCTACGTTAATAGGTGAAATATTTTTACTTTATTGTGTACAGCTGTTGAATTCTAAATTCTTTGAGGTTGGAGATTGTGGACGCTAGTGTTACTGGTAACACTGTTTACGTCTGGTGGCATTATGTCTGGAATTTACATAACTTAGTGCAGTAGGTATTTTAAAGAGCACATTTTAATTAAACTATTCGTCTCCCTTCCCCTCCTCATCCCGTCAGTGATAGTATTTGGTTGTTTTTGTAATTCTGATTAGTATGTGGGGTGATAGGTAGTGAAAAAGACACTATCAGCTTTGTGGGTGTACAACCCCGGGTCTCCTGCTGGCGGAAAACCTCAACACCTCTGCTGTCATCGTGAACGAGACCCACACTTCCTACACACCGCGAGTGTGTATACATTCCGAGATATACATAGCACCTGTGTATACAGGCAAATATATACAAATACAACAGCCAGTCATATATCTGTCAACGGGTGAATGAATCCTGTATTTGTAATTTGCACATGGACGGAAGTGTTGAGTTAATGAGTTCCTGCAAGATACTGGATACTTTAACACAAATTTGTCGTGTCAACAAATAACTAAGAATTACAGAATGTCTCATGTCAGTGAAAAATTTTCTTTGTCCGTACGCGCACACAGGCCTACTTGAAAATGTTATACCGCCGCAAGATCGAACCTCAGCTCCTTTTTGAGCCGAAGGCGCTAGCACTGAGCTACGAGGCTGCCGTGGTATGTGCTTTATGATCATAACCAACGTATTTGAGTGTTGGACGGCAAGTATCGACAAGTATGCGAGAAATCTTGATGCAGAGCAAATCTTTGTTATAGATTGTTGCTCGATGAACGAAACTTACGATTGTGTCTTTCTACCAGAGTATTTGAGAAGATAATTTAAAAAAAAATCTTACCACCGGTACACTCAAGTTCTCGATGTGGTAGCTGAAGTGAGGACACTGAGAGTATCATCTGTGACGGACATTTTTTTTTTTAATACCAAACTGTTCCACTAGATGTGTGATCATTACACAAATAATGTTCTTAATAAATTTACTGTAGGTATGTGTGGCAACCTTAGCCTAGCCCTTATATGGGGCTGCAGGCCAGCAACAGCGTGGTTGACCAGGCAAGCACCGGACGAGCCTGGCCCATGGCTGGGCACTGGGAGTAGAAAAACTAAAGGAACTCATCAGTTGTATATCAAAGGCAAAGGTAGCCTCTTGGGTTTGTTTAATAGATACTTCGTCCTCGCCTCTCCTATCCTCGATTCTCAAAATTAAGTAGTGTTGTGATTAACCTAGTCAGCTTCAACTCTCCTCATAATTAGTATACAATTACTTTGTCCAGGATTATCACCAGCGTTTTTTTTTTGTTCCAAAGTGTTGAGTTTAGTTAACAGTCACTCACTAATTCTAATTCCTCGTTCCTGGCATTCTTTATAGTCGTCACGACACAAGCCTCACCCAGAGAAACTCGAGGCACTTTGTCTGTGTGGAGAACCTTCCGTGCCGCCCACGAACTAAAAACTAAATAAAATTAGTTTTTATGGTTTGCTTTGCATGTTCATATTTAGCGGTTTAAGATAAACCATCATTGACTAAAATGACTACATAAATACATGCACGTGGAATCCCTAATAGTATATCAATAAGACACTTTTGCAACATTTTATCTATTCTGGAAACGCTTCGCCAGCCAGTGGCTTCGTCATTCCAGTGCAGAGAAAGTTGTGTTCAGTACTTGTATTTTGGGACAGGCTGGATAACTAGAACTTTCAAGACAAGAGATGCTGAGCCAGTGATGATACTCTTAGTTTCTTCTTTCCAGGCTGAAATACTGCTGTATACTAGCAGCCCCCTTCAAGACTGGCTAGATTTCAGTGGAAAAATAAGAGACCTTTCACTCCAGTTTTACACAGTGAAGCATCTGAAATGCTTGAAGTTCCTTATATATTTCTTGGAACGTAGGCGAGAAAGGAATATAATCATTCAAACTTGGAAAATCCTGGCAGGACTGGTCTTAAACCTGAACGCTGAAATTACTTCATGTGACTACAAGAGACTTGGCAATCAGAAAATTCTTTCACCAAAAAGCAGGGACGCGAAGAGTGCAGAGAGGAATAGACGACTGTCAGAGGTCCCTTACTCAACTCCCTCCCGTGCATAAGGAAAATTACCAACAAACCTCTGTCTTAGAGGGAACTGGAGAGGTTCCTCAAATCAGTGGATGACCAGCCGGGCTGTGGTTCGTGCATTGGACTGCGTGCGGCCAGCAGTAACAGCCTGGTTCATCAGGCTCTGATCTTCAAGCAGGCCTGGCTTGAGACTGGGCTGTAGGGCATTGACCCCCCAGAAGCGTCCTTTAGATATCTGGGAATGTTTAAAGTCCTTCGATCTATACTCCTATATTCATACCTGGAAAATTCTATAGGGAATGGTTAGAAGTTTCACACAGAAATTACTTCTATAAGGTTAGGTTAGGTAAGGTTCGTCAGGAAACAGGAAAAGGGTTTCCTGACGCGGGTCTTAGATGATGACCCGCCGTTGGAGCTTTTGGTCATCTGACAGAGGCCTTCCGCTGGCTTACCGGTCCACCCCTTTAAAAATTATGGTAATTTATAACCATTTCTTAATTCAGTTTCCTATAAAAGTAAGAGGCAATGAGGTCACAAGGATAATAAGTGTAAATGGACCAAAACTTATAAAAACCATTCTTTCACACATAAGGGAGATTACCAACAGACCCCTGGCTGCCTTCAGGAGGGAACTTGCTAAGTTTCTGATTAGCCTGATTGTGCTGCATTTTGGAGTCGATGCGGATAACCCCCTACAGCCTATGTTGTGTTCGTCGAGTGGTTGTTGTGGGCTCAGGCAGCTCCAGGCATGGCTAGGAGGAAGATGCTGGTGAAAGTTGTGGGCGCGCACGTCATCCATCTTGTACAAAGTTAGTTTCTTCATTTATGACTTTGAATATAATTTACAATTTATGGCATTACCATCGCTTGTTTTGGTAAATATGGACCTGGAGTATAGGAATTCTTAATTTAAATATATATATATATATATATATATATATATATATATAATACACACACACACACACACACACACACACATATATATAAGTTTTGCTTTGATATGCCTCTACTTGGTACAATCAAATTATTGGTAGTCACCCCGATCTCCCGCACTTCCAGACAATGAGACAGCTTGCTTGAGATATGGACGACCTCACCACCACTATCATCTACCACGACCCCCTTACCCTTACCAATACAAGGCCCCCCATTCCCCTCCCCCTGTAAGCATCCTTTCACTACCTTCTACCCTCTCTACCGCTTCCTCCCTTACCACCTGCCTCCATCCCCACTCCCACCACCCGGGGAAGGTCGAGCAACGACCTACAGAGTTGCCACCTATTTTATTACTCCTTTTTATCTCCTTTTTCTTCGGGTTGTAATTAAACTCGTTGTTAATAATTTTCCCCACTTCACTTTGCAGTCATTGCGTTAATTCTGTCACTTTGTAAGTGACGACTCTTAATGGCTATGGGTAGTGGCTGTGTTGCAAGTCACTGGTGCACTTGGTAGACGGTAGATTACTATAATTAATCCTTAGTGATAAGGCAGTAGTAAGAGTTGGAAGCAGAGGGGGAGGGGTGTTAAGAGTCGGGAGGTAGTTGAACAACGTCATATCTCAGAACTGGTTATGTAAAGCTGGCTCGAGGCGATGACACTGCACGAAGAAAGTTACCTTCAGTTTTCTTTGTTTTCTCTGCCAAACTTTTACCCTTCCAGGGATGTACCTTGACGCCGGTGAAGGGATCTTCACACGGGCAATTGGAGTTACCCTTCACCTTTTATCAAACATGTCTCCCATTCCACACTGTGGAATGGGAGACACTGTTTAGTGTTTCCCATAAATATAATATTTTTTTTACTGTACAGTACTTTTAACAAGAGCACTGAAAATGTGAACTAGTAGGGAAAGGATATAGGAAAGCACTTGCGTCGCAGTAATTTTGGATGAGTGGAACAAACTCCCCGGGAGTGTCATAAAGGCGAGAGAACTTTTGGGTAGCTTTAAAACATCGGTTGGACAGATGCACAAATGAATGTGGGTGTCAGTTAGACCTGCCTCGCAGGGGTCAGTTG
This sequence comes from Cherax destructor, assembly GCA_009830355.1. Lineage (NCBI taxonomy): Eukaryota > Metazoa > Arthropoda > Malacostraca > Decapoda > Parastacidae > Cherax > Cherax destructor. The sequence continues at coordinate 149,115 of WNWK01000212.1, read as the reverse complement.
GCCTCCTGAAGTGCGTCACTGTTCATATGAACTTTCTTAAGAGAAAATTGAGAATGATGACATTAATCTGTGTATTGTAAACTTCCCTTAGAAAAATATATTAATATCTGTCTGCATACTAGCGAATGGTCTAATATTAGAGGGTATACGATTGATGCTCGCCACTGGTAAATAAGAACAAGTAAAGGGGTTATAAATAAGGTGCTGAAATATTTAACCAAGACAGTACTCTAGGCGGTGGATTAAAGATTTGAAAGATACAGAAAACACTGGCATGACAGTATGTCTGTCATTGGGTGACTTAGAAATAGGTTACGGATACATAGTAGGAATTATATTGGTCTGTAGGAATCGCTACAACGTTCCTGTATTCATTTTGTGTTGCTATATACAAGCCATTTGGAACTGCTGGTAGTTAATGTTTCATCATATTTAAATCTAATGTTACTAGCTGCATCTAGGACCTGTGTAAGAGTATTGCTGTCTGGTCAAGGATAAGAGTGCTTTAAACTTAAGTTACCTGAGCTTTTTCTACATTTTAAAATAAATTTTAGGAGACTTATGAAAGGTAGAAACAGCCTAATATGCCCGATAAAATGTAGAAGATACGAAAAAAAATACAGGAAGATAAGCAGTGTTTTCCAGTGGTTATTGGAGAAGAACGTGACTTTAAATGGTGAAACTCCAATTGCTAAGATATGGAAAGAATGGAGAACTCAAAAGGAACACTGTATACAAAACTTAGAGGATCATCAATTAGAATGAAAGGAACACGTGGGAAAAAACAGGTGTAATTATGTCGGCTGACCTTTCTTTCAAAGAATACAATAAGGCAGATGTTACAACAGTCAGGAGAATGACGGGATTGATAATGAGAACTATCAAAGCAAGTGAAATAGGGCCATTTGTGGCAGTTAAAATAGCTTGTGCTCTCTCGTTTACTGTTCAGTGTAGACTGCCTCGTTCAGAACGCTGGAGATATCGGAACTGGAACAGACATTTTTTTCCAGCCCACATAAAAACAACAAAGCTTTTAAATTACTGGGAACGACTGAGTCTTAAGGAGCACGTCAGTTCCTCTGTTTTCTAATATGCTATTCCCCCCTCCCCCCCATAATGTACCTTGTCCATAATTACTGTCGCATTTGCTTTGTCTGTTTCGTAAGTTGAAGTCTAGGATCTTTCCTTAATTCATGGTATAACTTAAATCTTTGAGGGCAGTTGTGTTGCAGAGGTCTTGCTCAGATCTCTGCAACACAATTGTCCTCAGATTTGTTAAGTTATACCATGAATTAAGGAAAGATCCTAGACTTCACCTTATGAAAGCAGACAAAGCAAATACGATAGTAATTATGGACAAAGTAGATTATAGGGGAAAAATAAACATATTAAGAGACTGGGAAACTCACGCGCCTCTTATGTATTGGCAGGAGCGGAGGAGAGAGATACATGATACATACGTGGAAAGTACTTGAGGGCCTTATCCTAAATCTGCACACTACCATAATATAATGGAGCAGAGAGATGGTAGGAAGTGCAAGATATATTCAGTGACACGCAGAGGCACCATGGGCACTTTAGGAGAACATTGTATCAACATTCGTGGTCCAAGACTATTCAACATGTTTCCGGAAAATACCAGAAACACTGCTGAGACAAGTGTAAAAGTCTTCAAGGAAAATTGGACAAGTATTTCCACCAAGTGCCAAATCAACCATGGATACGTGGATCAGCGGGTTACCAGCAGCAACAGCCTGGTTGACCAGGCAAGCGCCAGACGAGCCTGACCCAAGGCCTAGCTCTGGGAGTAGAACAACTCTGGAAACTCATCAGAGATCAGACCTGGTCTTAGACTCTTCACTTTCATAAACCTAACAAGTTGACTTCTTAGCACCCCATCAGAGACTCAGTAATGTGTGATAATTCCACCTGTGTACAATTTTTTTGCAATAGTTCCTCATAAATGAAAGGGATTTAGTGTGCAAAATCTCTCCTGTCTTCAAGCTGTGAGGTTTAAGTGGAGCAGTGTCTCAAACACCAGTACCCTTGACTGATGGCTGTTTGGACGACCGAGCCGCTGTCAGCAACAACTTGGTTGACCAGGGGGTCATTGCAGTCTGGCTTCGGGCCGGACTGGGAGGGTAGAACTGTCGAAATAAGTCACATGTATGCTTTCAGAGATGACCGTATCTGTGACCAGGTCTCTGATGAGGTGTAATAGTTCATAGCCTGTCACGACACTATTCATGCTTGTGGCACCTTCCCACAAGGCACTACAGTTTCTATGATTGGAGCCTGGCCCAAGGCCGGGCTGTGGGAGTAGAAAAACTCTGAACTCGTCAAAAGGAATAACACTCAACTGCGTTTTCCTTCCTGCTTAAACTTCTCTCCACTGATGTATGTAAACATTTGTTATAAGCTTTGGTGGCAAATCTTTTCATTGAAGCAGAAAATGAGCCACGCACAAGTTAGCAGTTTTAGTCAATCTTCACAGAGCTGCCTGCGCTTTGTAGAGCTATTTACCTGGGAGTCACTTAAGTAAACACGGCGGTGCACCAACGAGGAGAGAGAGATTAGATACACGGTAATATGTAAATACCTTTTTCCCAGTGCTTGAATGCTTCCAGTACGACTGGACCTTCCAACGCTTTCACATTTTTTTTACCTAATAGCGACCTACAACAATGTTTTAGCACACAGGTGCTTATTTTATGATCCTGCTAGAACAGTCAAAACAAAGAGATGCCGAGACGGTGATTATCAAGTCCCTTTTCTCTCCGGTCTGGAATATTGCTGTATACTAACGGTCCCCGACAAGGCAGGAGAGATTGCAGAGATCCTTCACTCCCATTACAAATTCAGTTAAACATCTAAACTAATGGGAACGCTTGGAAACTCTAGTAAAACCCTAGAGGGATTGGTTCTAAACCTTCTCACAGAAATTTCTTCATATGAAAGCAAGATACTTGGCAGACGGTGTAAAATACTTCCAATAAAAAGCAGGGGCGCATTAAGTACCCTGAGAGAACTCAATAAGTGTAAGAGGACCTCGACTTTTCAACGCCCTCCCTTGGTGCATAGGGGAAATACCAACAAACCTCGAGCTGTCTTAAAGAGGGAACTTGATAGGTTAGTCAGTTCCTGATCAGCCGGCTGTAGTGCATACGTTGAACTGCGTGCTGCCAGAACCAACAGCTAGGTCAATCAGGGCAACGTCCGAGAGGCCTGGTCTGGGATCGGATCGCTCGGAATCGTCGTAAGGTGAAAATAGGTGAGTTGGGTTGTAAGGAAACTTGTTTTTGTCGGCCTGGACCTTAAATGAGGACCTTTCGTTGTGAGCCTGTCTCACCCAGAGCAAAGTGTCACCTCTAGAGGGAAAGAAATTAGGTGGTTGGTGTGTAAAAGGCAGCCAGGAGCAGCAGTAGAGATGGCAGAAAGATACACTAGCATTTTTGGGTTCAGGAATGCACGAAAAATAATGTACGAAGGTACATTGTGTATTGAGGCACTGTACCACGTCGTTTGTAAAGCGTGACTACTTTAGTGTCTACATGGTGATGCTTTCAGAGATCATCGTCCTCTCATCTTAGTCTCTTGACCAGGGACTCCTACTCTCAGGCTGCTGGCGATAACCTATGTAAGCACCACATCCTGGCTTATCAGGAATATTGCAGGAATTTCAGAAGTTCCTCTTAACGGGTCTATTGGTAATTCTCTATACATTTCAAGAATTTTTGCTGAAATTGAGTTGTCTTAATCTCTTAAGATTTTTTTCGAAGTAGTGTACATGAATTTCGTGTAGTTATTTTTCAGCAGGTAATAATTATTTGGAGAGTGTATCTTCGTCATCTTTAAACGGTGTTCGACGTTGCTGGAGTACTATCTTTTCCTGGGGTCATTTGTATAGAGGACTTCGGTAGCAGGAAAACTCAGTTCTTTTATTGGCAGTTGTTGCCTCGTTCATCACAGAATAGGTACGATATGAGTGACCTCGTCCTCCCCTCCCCTTTTATTGTTCAGGTACAAATGAATGACGTGATGAACAATATCCAACAAACCCCACAATGAGGACAAATTCATGCCCTCCTTTTATTACCCTCTATCTTCCCCTCAGCACTTTTTTTTAATAATCTGTTATAGCTATAGAAGCCGTGACGACACACTTGACGAGGTCCTCATTGCCTTACTGAAGTTTCCAGCTCTGGTCCACAGAGTTTATTACTGCACAAGTCCCATTCTGAGGGAATATAACAGAGGAAACTTGATTTTATTCCCAGAACTTGACTATCATATAGCAACATAGCCTTATACCACGTACGTACATTTGAATGTTGCAAGAGTTTGCACAGACACCGTGCTGCAAGAAGTTTAGTTTAATTTGTGGTTAAACACAAGCTTTCTTAGTGCTAAAAAGTCTGATTGCAGGGTACATTAAAAAATAGACGCTGGGAACCTCTTAAACTGTAAAATGTGAGATGCGTTGCATTCTATGATAGGGTTGATGCACACTTAATTTTTCTTAAACAAGTGGGCCTCTCAACATTGGATGCCCTTACCCCTCTTCCCCAAGCAAAGTCATTCGCTACCGAATAAGTTATCAACAATATTGTTCGGCACGGTTTAACATAAAGCTGATTAACGATTGATTGATATAATTTCCTTTGTGTTTATGCCAACTTGTTTGGCTCTGTTTAAATCAGACGTATTAATAACATTGGTCGGTACCCATTTAACATATGACGTCCGTTATTATTTAGTATTTCACTGACATGTGTAGCTTTTGGACTTGCCTGTAGGTTATATGTAGTCGCTGCCGGAGTTCACCGCCCCCGCGGCCCGGTCCCAGACAGGCCTCCTGGTTGTTGGTACCCGCCTCCCTCAGTCCGACGCATGCAACACAGCCCGACTGATAAGGAATTGATTTAATGAATTTGTCGAATTCCCTCTTAAAAACAGCCAGGGTCTGTTGGTAATCCCCTTATGCATGAAGAGACAGTATTGAAGAGTTGAGGCCCTTATACACTTGAGTTCTCTGTTATCTCGGTAAGTAAACATCGTATATCTGAAGAATGGAAGGTCCGGACAGATTCTACAGTAAAAAGTGCAAGTAATGATACTAAAATGCAGCGACACTGGCGCGGCAAGAAACTTTGAGTGCATGGCCCACAATTGCAAGGTTAAAGCTTGTTGCCAGTATCAAGATCGGACATTCTCCTAACCTGACGTCATAATATAAATAGATTGATTTTGGATTTCACAGCGGACTTGAATTGTTTTCAACATAATGTAGATGGTGCTTTATTGTATACCTCGTATACAACAGCACCTCGACAAGGGGTCACCTTACGCAGTAATGATATTTTAAGTGGTTTGTGTCTAGAGGTTGAGCCCTCTTCGAGGGGTTGCCCACAGGGTGCTTGCCTGATTAACAATTTAGGATTCTTTTAAGAAGAAATATTTCTACTAAATAGCTTAAATTCGCCGACACTGCCTATGGCATGAAACGCTATAGATATGGATTGTGATATGTTGGAGAAACTCATTTTGAGGAGTTTTTCTTGCTTTGTGATTCATGTAATCACTTGCGAACGGAGACGCTTCAAATCGCTTGTGCTCTCTCCATTGAAATATTGCTCAATGTTGACGTGTCAGTAATATGTATTTATTCCTTTATATGTACCATCAATTGTCCATCACTAGTGTCACGTAGCTCCCATTTGAACTTTGCCCGGCTGGCCATAGGCCGAAGCAGTCTCGCCTATTAGTGTTATTGTTACCTCACTCTTAACCCCACATTCGAACCCAACAGACGACGACCACGTTCAGGGCAGGATAAATATCAGAGCTGGAACAAATACAGAGATCGTTTACGGCCCACTAAAGCCAGTAAAGCATTTAAATTACTGGGAGCGCCTACCTGGAGGGCATTCCGGGATCGACGTCCCCGCGGCCCGGTCTATGACCAGGCCTCCCGGTGGATCAGGGCCTGATCAACGAGGCTGTTACTGCTGGCTGCACGTAGTCCAACGTACGAGCCACAGCCCGGCTGATCTGGCACTGACTTTAGGTATCTGTCCAGCTCCCTCTTGAAGACAACCATAGGTCTACTCGCCTTAGTCTTAAATATGTACACACTGGAGCTGAGGAGAGAGAAATAAATGATAAATATATACCTGGAAAGTAGTCGAGGGCCTGGTCCCAAATCTTCACACTGCCATAACATCCTAGAGTGTGAGATATGGGAGGAAGTGCAAAATAAAAGGGGTGCCGTGGGCACACTAAGGAACATCCGTGGCCCCAGATTATTCAAAATCATACCAGGAGATATCAGAAACACTGCTGGAACAAGTGTAGAAGTCTTCAAGAGGGAATTGGACAAGTATCTTCACCAGGTGCCAGATAACCAGGCTGTGATGAATGTGGGGGTGCTGCGGGCCACCAGCAACCTGGTTGATCAGGCTAGCACTGAACAAGTCTGGCCCATGGCCGGGATCAGGAAGTAGAAACACTCCGAAACTCATCAAAGGTATAAAGGTAGCTGTTTCGGTGGCAAAATCTAATCTGAATCTGTAATGGTGATGTTGGGCTTTGCGAGGTTAGCACCAACAGCCTCGTTGATAAGGTCATCCACGGGGAGGCCGCAAAGGCTCACCCTCTGAACACACTCCAGGTAGGTAAAAGTTTCATAGGAACGGAATGTTTAAAACCTCTGAATAACCAATCGATTCTAATATTTTGTAAATCAAATCAAATATAGCAGGAATAGTCCTGTTATGGTGCAACTCTTAGTGCTAGAATGGATTTTTTTTTTAGAAAGGATTAAGTGTATTGCAAATGCATACGCCAGACATTAATTTTCAAATTAATGCTTTTCTGTCTTCATTCAGATACTCACAGGGAATCTTAGACTTGATATACATTTTAACTAAAAAAGGGAAAGGGTGGGGGGGGGGGGGGTTAAAACAGTGACGAAGGTCTGTAGGATGTGGTGACATGAAGTGGGTGTGCCGGTGTTTCGCGGGAGACAGTTGCCGGGCGGTCGGTTGAGGTTCGCGCCAAGTGTTTGAAAGCCACACCAGCAGCGCCTGGCTGTCCGGGAGCTGCGCAGGGGCAAGGGAGACGAGCCCAACTCCTTCCACACTTTACATCCCCTTTCCATATATATATTGACACTCGTAAATGATGAATTTTATGTGAGAATTAAGGGTCAATGTAAATATATTAACGTTTCTAAATATTTCACTAAATTGTCTAGAGCTCTAATCTCTCGAGTGAGTTCTGGCAACGCATCCTCCTACACCTGTAGTGTTGCCACACGATGAGTGAACATTTGTTTGTTATCTTTGCATCTCTTGTTTAGTGCTTGTTTTAGTCCACATATTTTCGTGCCGTGCTGGTATTCTCTCTTCTGTAATGGTCTCTGCAAATATGCTTCGTACTTGTGTGTGTGTATCTCTGACTGGCTCTTTCCCCTCCTCCCTGTCTGGTTTTATTCTTATTGAATTAGTTTGTTTTGGGACTTTTAAGTGCAATAAATTGACGATGTTAATGCGAACACGTCACCGAAAGTCTACATTGGTTCTGTAGAGTAACAGACGCCCATGCGTGTTTACTCTTAAGAATGAGTATAATAAGTCTTAGAGTAGCATGACTGGATTGATACATGTTAACTAGAGTACAAGTCCCGTCCCTTCCTCCCATGAAATGTGACAATTTGGCTCATAAAATGTAGGTGCGCCACTTACCCCTTCGTCGTTCTTCTCGTAATCGACCAGATAAACTTCATGGTGGTATGTTGCTGTGACACGGTTAGGGAAGAGGGGAAGGGGGCGGAGAGTTGTATTAGGCTGATATTGCTGTATTGGAAAATATGGGGTTGGGGGGGGGATGGTAAGAAGTTCACAGCTGTTATGGGATGGGAGTGGTAGCACACCTCCATATCTACTCTTATGATAATTTTTTCTAAGTTAATTTTCATGCGAGGTATTTACCTGTAATAAATTCGGGGGTCATAGACTTCTCGGCCCTGTGTAACCAGATCAGGTCTTCCGGTTGCTCTCCTGGTCGACCAGGCTGTTAGTGCCAGCCACATGCAGACCAGTGTATGCATCACAACCCGGATAACTTTAATTTTAGTTACTTCTTTAAGACACCCTTGGATGGGTATTAGAAAAGCTTTGGTATTCTTACACTAATTGTAAACTTGCCAATGCTGTTTTATTTTAGGTTACGTTACACGAGTATAAAAAAATATATTTAATCTCGGATAAGCAAATTAAAAAATGCCGCGGTATGTCTGGCAGCGAGGTGGCAGTGTGTAATTAGGAAACGTTCAGATCCAGGGAGTTTCTGCTCCTGCGGCCCGATCTAAGACTAGACTTTCCGATTTGTGGCCTGATCGACCAGGCTGTTGGTCAACCGCATGCAGTTTAACGTATACACCACAACCCGATTAATCAGCTGACATGAACTTAGTTCCGTGAAAATGTAAAGCTTCTAGAAAATACGTGGAGGTAATTTTAATGCAGACTACATATTAATCGCTCGGCAGTGTTTACTCGATCAGTCGAGCTATTGGTTCTAGCATTATTTAGCCTGACGTAAGCACTTAGTTATTCCTTAGTGTATATACTTGATGCACTCCTGCTTTTCAATGGATGTATTTTGCACTGTTCGCCAGGTGTCCGCTTCTGTAACCCTTACATAATAAATATATATCTTTATCGTCTGTGCCATAAATAGTAAATTTAAAGGAATTTTAGGACTTTTAGTAATTTAAGTGTTCAAATTTATACGGGCAGTGACATTTCTTTGCACATTCTCCATGTTGTTACCTGTAAATTATTTATATTTGGGGGTCACCGCCCCCGCGGCCCGGTCCCAGACCAGCCTGGTTGCTGACTTGATTGATCAGGCAGTTCGACGCATGCAACACAGCCCAACTGAGAAGTAACTGATTTGAGTAATTTGAGTTCCGTCTTGAAGACAGCCAGGAGTCTGTAATTCCCTCATTGTGAAAGAGGAATTACAGTAACTACCGTTTTGGTTCTTTAGTATTAGATGTCATCCTAGTCATTGACAACCACTGACATTGCCCCACTTCAGCAGAGGCAGCAAAGAAATTGCTAAAGACTATAGACCAAAATATTTGAACAGGTTCTAAGAAGAAAGGTTGTGAATCCTTTGGTATAGCAAGAGTTGCACAATCCAGGGCAGCATGGGTTTAGGGCAGGTCATTCCTGCCTTTCACAATGGTTATATCATTAAGATGCAGTCATGGATATTCTGGAAGACAAGGTAAGTGCTGATATAGTGTACACTGATTTTGCAAAAGCGTTCGGCAAGTGCGGCCTTGGTGATAGCGCATAAGATGAGTGCAAAAGGAATAACTGCAAAAGTGGGCAGATAGAACTCAGTGTAGCAGTAGTAAACAGTGAAGTAGGGCCGGGTCACCACATGGACAGTACCTGGGAGTGGTAATGTCTGAGGATCTCACTTTCAAAGATCACAACAGTGCCACGATCACAACTGCAAATAAAAATATGATAGGATGGATAATGAGAACGTTCAAAACAAAGAGAGGCCAAGCCAATGATTATCTTTTCAAATCACATGTTCTCTCTAGGCTGGAATACTGCTGTACATCTCCGTTCAAAGCAGGTGAAATCGCAGTTCTAGAGAGTGTACAGATAACTTTTACTGCACATATAAGTTCCATCAAACACATCAACTACTGGGAACGCTTGGAAGCCTTGACTTGTACCCGCTGGAACGCAGGCGAGAGATATATCATAATCTGCACTTGGAAAATCATAGAAGGAATGGTCCCGAATCTGCACACACAATCACCCTACGAAAGTAAGACTGGGCAGGCGATGCAAAATACCCCCAATGAAAAGTAGGGGCACTATTGGTACACTAAGAGAAAAGACCATAAGTGTCCGGGGCCCAAGACTGCTCAACAGCCTCCCACCAAGCATAAGGGGAATTACCAATAGGTCCCTGGCTGCCTTTAAGAGGGAGCTGGACAGATACCTAAAGTCGGTGCCGGATCAGCCGGGCTGTGGTTCGTACGTTGCATTACGTGCAGCCAGCAGTAACAGGCTGGTTGATCAGGCCCTGATCCACCGATAGGCCTGGTCATGGACCAGGCCGCGGGGGCGTTGATCCCCGGAATACCCTCCAGGTAGACTCCAGGCAGGTGGACCGAAACTCCACCGGTGAATCACGTACGATAAAAGTGAAGTCGGATGCTGCCACAGTGAAAATCACTGTTCTTTAAGGCATGGTACTCTCTCCCCTTTTATTTCCCATTCTTATATCCGACAAGGACATGAATCATAACACTACATTCTTTTCTGATGACAACGGAATCTTTGAGAGTTGCGTCTGTCGAAGACACGGCGAATCTTCAGGCGAATATATTCAGTCTTCCAGTGGGCCACGGTAATGTTTAGCAGGACACGTAAGTTTGTTATTCCGCTATGGAAGAATGAAGGAAATGGATTGTAACGGAGCACAGGACAAACTCAATCATTTAATAGAGCAAAAGATTTGTGCAAAACTTGGGAGTAATGATGTCACATTCAGGTATCACAATGTTGTCATTGCTTCTGCAAGGAGAATGGGGGGTTAGATAACCAGAGCGTTCAAGAGGAGAGATGATGAGTCAATGATGACTAAGTCACTTTTCTCCTGACTAGAATACTGCTGTATACTGTCTCCCCTCAAGGAAAACGTAGAGAGAACTGCTGCCCGCATGCATACAATCAAGTATCTGATCTACTGGGAACGCTTTAAATTCTTTGAACTGTATTCTTAGGAATGTGAGCGAGAAAGGCACATCATAATTTACACCTGGAAAATCCTGAGGACTGATCCCAAACCTGAAAACTGAGATCTCCCCGTACTACGGTACAGACTACTGCTAATACAAAAGAAGCAGGGGTTCGACGAGTACACTGAGAGAACTAGCTTAGTGTTAGAGGTCCCTCCCTCCAGTGCATAAAGGGAAATACCAACGAATCTCTGGCTGTTTTCAAGTTACTCAAAATCAATACCTGATTAGCCAGGCTGTGGTTCGTACGCTGGACTGCGTGCGACCAGCAGTAACAGCTTGGTTAATCAGGATTTGATCCATTGGAGTTCTTGAACTGGGACCGGGCTGCGAGGGCGTTGACCCTGGAAGCATCCCTCTGGTAAGTGTTTAAATGGAAAACTAATAAATAAAGGGGAAATAAATAGCATGTTGAAAATACCTAACCAAGACAGGACTGCAGCAGTGATTCAACTTAGAGAAATTTAGACTGAGAAAATATTGGCTTGGTAGCATCATTGAGGGAAGAACATTTTGTAGCTTAAAATATAACTTGGACGAGTATATGAGTGGGTGTGGGTCGGACTTGCTGATGAATCAACTTGGCGGTATTGTATACCGTGAGTAATGATTTTACACCTGCGTAACATGGGCCAGTAAGACTGTTGCAGTGCTGCTTTATTTTTGTGCTTGTTATATCTACTCTTGAAGCTGTGTATTGAGTTGATTGCCGCCTTGCTCATCCAGATTATTATCCAAATCAATTGTATATCGGGAGTAATGTAAAGGGTACACTTATATATAGTCATGACACCTTCCAGTCTTTGGCTTTTGCCTTCTCTGACGTTCAGGCTGGTGGTCGCAAGTATGTATTATTAGATGTGAAATGTAATTGAGAATGTCTAGAGGGTATTGCAACAATGACTGCATTGTTTACATGTTAATGCATGTAAGTATACTACATATATAATGTAGTCCAAATTTTTGTTTCCCCATTATTTTTTCCTTGTTTTTGTTGCCCTTCTTAGTGAGGAGCATAGTTTCTATTCATAGTTTATATGCATATGAGATAGGCCATCATGAGATGGTAATCCTCTTAATAAAAGTAACTCCAGCTTTGCTGCAACGAATACTTGCAAGCTGCCGTAGTTGATCAATCTTTAATGGATCACTTTCCTATATCCTCATTGCCCAGCTCATGTCTCCCAGCTCAGAGTAAAAGATTGCAACATGCCTTATTTTGAACCTGTGTGTTGGAATATGGTAGGGAACTACTTAATTTCCACTTTCTAATTATCACACACAATCCTAACGATTTGTATGTTTTAACAATTTACACATTTTAAACTCCTGGCCCATGGCCGGGCTCAGAGAGTAGTGAGACCCTCGAAACTCATCAAAGGCATCTCTTCATACACAAGGAGAATTACCAGTAACCCCACTTGCTGACTTCAGAGGAACCTGGATAATTTACTGAAGTCACTTCCTCGTCAGCTAGGATATGGTACATACGTTGGACTACATCTGACTAGCCCCAACAGTCTGTTTGATCATGCCGTCCTGGTACCAGGAGACCTAATCTCGGACATCCAGGTAAACTCCATGTTGATTTCGCTTAAAAGTTTTATAGCATTATTATGCACTTGGTGCTAGAGATTACAGAGGCAGGCAGATAATAAGGTCCAGGATCTGGGTCTCCATACTGCTTAAAAAAAAAAAAAGAATTTCCAGGTGATGACTGGCGAGAGAAAAAACTGGAATGAGAAGTGACGTTGTATTGAATGAGTCTCACCTGTGAGAGTGGATCCCTTGGCCCGTTCATGTCCCCAGTAAACACCAGATAAGACCCTCATAAAGTCCCAAGATTACGAACAGGAAATGTGATGCCACAGTCTGAGTGGCAACATCCCAAGCCTAGCACTTCGCCTAGACTCTTGGTCGCCCTCCCACACACACCTCACCGACACTACTTGTATTACCACACGTCTAACTTACATCCCGAATCACTGGGATTGTTTACAACTAGACACACTGAATGCAATACAGAATTCTAGTAAAGTCTGGATCAGCTGTGCTATGATTGGTACTCTAGGATATGAGAGAGAGAGAGAATTGCGGAGGGTGGAGTACTGTGTTTTGAGGAACAGAGCTTTTCACTGTGGCAGATTCTGATTTTACTTTGTTGATTATTACCCCCGGGGTTTAATTTTCTAGAAAATTTAATTCATATGGCCACTCTTCCAGTTATTCCTTTTAGACGCGTTTTATGTGCTTACCCATTTAGAAAGTGTGTATACTACAGCATTTTCTCTTCAGCGCAAGAGACCACGTCGTAATAGTCAGCAATTGAGACATAACGACCTGCTCTAAACTTATATGGATTATGGTGACACTATTCAAATAGTTTGTGCTCTCTTGTTTATTGTTCCATGTTGACGGGGAGGCCCCGTTCAGGGCAGGGAAAATATCTGTACCGGAACAGTAGGAGATCATTTACAACCCGCAAAGATCCAGTAGAGAGTTTCAACTTACTGGGAATACCTCAGTGCCCCTCTTTACACTGCCCTAACATAATGGGGAGAGATGTAGGAAAAAGTGCAAAATAAATAGTGAAAAGCAGAGTCGCCACAAGAGAACATTGTATCATCATCCATGGTCGCAGACAATTCAACAGTTTACCAGAAGATATCAAATACACTGCTGGGACAAGTGTAGAAGTCATTAAGAGGAAACTAGAAAATTATATCCACTAAGTGCCAGTCAACCAGGCTGTGATGGATTTGTAGGCTAGCAGGCCGCCGGCAGCAACAGTCTGGTTGACCAGGCAATCACCAGTCAAGTCTGGCCCAGGGCCGGACTCCGGGAGTAGGGAAAACTCGAAACTCATCAAAGGTATATAAAAGGTGGGTTGTACCATTGTGAAACTGTCGTAGCAATCTTGTCTGCATCCATGGTCAACAACTATTAGTCCAGCTACCAGCAGATATCAAGAATATTGACGTAACAAATGTAGTTTAGAAAAGGAAACTATTTCTACCTACAAAAGTGCCAGATACACCAGGCTGTGCTGGAAATGCTGGTCACCTGACTGGGGACGGTAAGTCTGGTTGAATAGGCAGTCGACAGATAAATCTACTCGGGACCGGGCTGCGTGGGTGCACTGAAACATTGTACAGGAATGGTGGGTCTAATTACCTCATCTTTTGTATATAGTTCTACAATGTACACATTATGTCCTTGTACTCATAAAGCCACTGGATGGCGAAACGTCTACAAGATACCCAGATGTCGCACTTGTTTAATTCTTCATACTTGTAACAGTTTACAAGTATATCACAGGGACTAAAATACATCTTAAAACTTAAACGTGTTTCGAAAATGTTCTATTCATTTAGTGTTTTTGCTATTAGTTTGCTGCCATCTTTATGAAATTGGGCTACACCAGTAGTTTTTAATGATTGTGGGATGATGACTGTGTCCAGACTGTCTCTTTAGGATACCTGAAGGACGTTTCCAAGAATCAATGCTCTCGCGGCCCGGTCCCAGGATAGGCCTGGAGGATCAAAGCCTGATCAACCAGGCTGTAACTACTTGCAGTACGCAGTCCAACGTACGAATCACAAACCAGTTGGTCAGGCTCTGATATCAAAAACTTGTCCAGTTTTTTGTAGTTCTGATAATTATAGAATTCCACAGGTATAGGCCTAAGAAAGTAAATAGGCATACTGTCAGGGCTGGAGGGCTCTCGCTCAAATGAATTTTAAATACCCTCTGCTTCCTATAATTCGCCAGGAGATATAACACCCACAGGTTTATCGCTTCCTTGTGAATGCAGTACAAATGGGTGCAGGAGTGTTACGGTGCGTAGATCACTTAAATTCGTTTTTTGTCAGTTTTCTTTAAAGCTTCTCAGCGTCCATGTCTTTATGCTTCCTTTAAACTTTATTGAAAGTTTCTTTATTTTATGTTAGGTTATGTTAATTAACTCGTTGAAAATATATAACCATAAAGAAACAAATTGAAAGTCATCAGTATATGTGTGCCGCGGGGACGGTGATCCCAGGCACCTTCTATAAGTAATTACCTGACAGATTCAGATTTGCATTATCATCACTGTTGGTTACCTGTAGTCACTTCTGAACTACACATAACCAACAAACCATACCAGGCCTTGTGGTTGCTGGCCTGATCGATCAGGCTGTTGGTAGAATGATGTATTGGTGGGGGGCTGTAGGTCAGTATTTGACCACTAGTTTGAGACGAGAGACGAGGAGGATCTGCAGCCGGACCTTCATTACTGAGGGTGGGTGGGTGGCGCGGCTGTTAGTTACACGATGACTTCATGGTGCCACTTACTTCCCCCCACCTCCACCTCCAAACCCCGACTCTGGGTTCCCCCCGACTCTGGGTCACTTTTTTTTTTTTTTTTGAAGACAGCTAGGGGTTGGTAATCCCCCTAAATACATGGAGGGAAGGTGTTGAAAAAGTCGTGGTTCCTTGACAAGTGTTTGCCTTTGTACGCCCCTTCTTTTCATTGGTGGTATCCTGCACAGTATACCAATCTGTTCAACAATCTCCCATCATGCATAAGGAGGATTACCAATAGACTGTCTTCAAGTGGGAACTGGATAGATACCTAGAGTCAGTGCCTGACTAGCCGAGCTGTGGTTCCAGCGTTGGATTGCATGTGGCCACGGGGACATTGACCCCCACCCCCTTACTCCTTCCAGGTAAATCTCCATTAAGAGTACACTAAAGGAATTAGGTAAGTGTCGAGATTCCCCGACTTTCAACGCTCTCATTCGTACATAAGGGAAATTAATAACATTGCAGTGGCTATCTTGGAGAGATCTTGACACATTCAGCCAACAGTAACAGCCTGGTCTGCGACCGAGCCGAGGTGACTTAGACCACAGAAGGCATCCTTTAGGTGGATAATTCTGGTGGGATTGATCACAAATATGTATTAGACTTTGCAGACAGTGCAGAATGCCTCCTACAAAGAGCAGGTGTAAGAAAACAAAAAATGCAAAGGGACCAACTGATTAGCAGGGCTGTGGTGCATACATTATTCTTTGTTCGACTAGCACCAACAGCCTGGTTGATCAAGGGGCCTGGAATCGGTAGCGGGGGCAGTGACCCCTGAAAATGTCTACCGGTAAGCTGCTCCCCCCCCCCTACACTTCCCATCAGCACACACGCCTTTCTACTCTGCCCTTCCCTTCTACCACCCGCCTTTCTACACACACCCCTCAGCTTTTCCCCATCTCCCATGACGCAT
Source organism: Cherax destructor (assembly GCA_009830355.1). Taxonomy (NCBI): domain Eukaryota; kingdom Metazoa; phylum Arthropoda; class Malacostraca; order Decapoda; family Parastacidae; genus Cherax; species Cherax destructor. Next base: position 133,018 of record WNWK01000212.1, on the reverse strand, counting down.
ACCCCTTCCTGCCCTCTTACACTTTCCCCTCTCCCACCTTAACCCTCACCGTACCTTCTCTTCCTTTACCGCGCGCGCACACAACCATCTGCTGGTGGCGTGTTGCGTAATGTGGGAGCCGCTCGCCCGCCCGCCCACTAATTTGACAGATGCTCTACTAAATGCGCGCGCGCGCGCATGTGCACTCCTGTGTGTTGGGGGTTGCGATGTGGAAGGTAGTGTTGTTATCGGACTCTGCCTCTTAGTTATTTCTGAATCCTATTCTAATGTTTTTCGTACCTATTCTTGAATCTGTGCATAGAGTTTGGCTTGACAGCTTCCTCAACTGCCTCATTCCACTACTATCCTAAATTATTATTAGTTTTTAAGCTACCATCTGTTGTCCCATTTTCTCATTTCAAACTGGTATCTCTATCGCCTTATCCATTCGTGAGGAATCTTGTACGTTGTAATGCCTCCCCCTTAGTTATTTTCACTTTATAAAAATCTTCGTTCATTTCATTTAGTCGTCCATGGTGAGTGCAGACACAGTTCTGGGACCAGTCTGCCTCCAGGTCTGCATTTTTTCCTATTCGGAAAGTGCTGTTTTTATTAGACTTTTGTTACCTCATACTCCATAGTTGGCCTGAGATAGCTCTGCCTGTCATTTATTGATTCCAAGGGTCATTGCCATCCCCCCTTCCGCGGCCTGATAAGTCAGGTTGTTAGTGCTTGCAGCATTCAGTCCTACTAAACACAGCAGCCCGGCTGGTCAAGAACTAACTAGAGGAACTTAAGTTCCCTCTTGCAGACATAGGTCTGTCTTGTATATCATCTTTAAAGAGCGGTTTCCAAACTGCGAAGGGATTTCCTGGGAATACGCCAGTGAATTATTATAATCTGTGTTAGTCATCATTAATTTTATAATTTATTTCTAATCATTATTTGAAAGACGGATTGGCAATACCGACCTCTGTAAATTTGTTCAGAATAAGTGTCTTTCCTGGATAAACTAAATTAGGCCTACAACTTAGATTTAATTAAGACTGAAAATTGATGCGATGTCCTTTCAGTATTGATGTGCACTCACTGCACTGCGTGTAAGAAGAATTTTGTGCAGATTTTTTTTCCTAACAGCACTGCAAGGGATGCTGTCACAGACTAGCCAGTCACACCTCCCAGTTCCCGGTATGGCTATAACAAATCGTTTCACATTTTCCACAGTGTACGTTTGTGAGCCTGGATTCACCGATTTATATATCATTAATACGTTACGTGCAAGGCTTTTTGTGGGGAATAATTTGAGGCTGGCTTTGTCAACATCATTCAAGTTGAGGCCCGACCTTTGAATAATAAGCAGATCCTTATAAAAATTTACCAGCAGATCAAAAATGTGTTTCTTGTCTTGATTATGTGTTTTCAGTTTATGGCTAAATAATGCTAATTTTTACAAGCATCTTTACAGTAATGTTGCATGTACTTCTGTAACAATTTGTACGAATAAACAAGGCTTTTGTTTTGCAGCTTTATCTTTTTTTTATAGGAACTAAATATGAAATAAATGCCTTTCTCTTAACATAGTTTTCTCTTTGCAGGTATGTATTGGCTGCGGCTGCTGACGTCCTTCCTCATGAATTATGTCAACTGGGAATGGTAAAAATAATTTTCCACCATTCGGTCTTCAGGAAAGACTCAGGAAACCGCAAAAAAGCAGTTAACATTAAGTCTATCTAAAATAATTACATAGCACTTTAAACACATGGAGATTTAAATGGCTTTGCGTTAACTTAAGTGCATGCAAATTTTTCCTCTTGTGTGGGAACAGTTGTCCTTGTTGAGGTGGGATAATATGTAACAAATATCTCCTCTAGTCAAAAGTCTTCGAATGCTCTAGTTTAATATGTCAGTTTCTAATCTCAGTGGTTAGTTATATAAAAAGTTATGATGGTGCGGAAGCCATCTTGCTTGCTCAACTTTCATGTATATGATAAACCTAAATGTTTTTTTTTTTGCGTTTTTTAAACAATAAAGTACGTTATGATGTCACTTTCAGCATTGCCTGGAAAGTTGAACACTATCTACTAAACTGCCAGATATACGAAGCTGGCGTGGGAGTCTGTTCAAACCTGCATTTGTGGTCACAGTAGTATATAGAAATATACCTAGTTGGATGAATCTTATTAGAGCCAACTGGCCCAGTGGTTAACACACTGGCCTGTGAGTTTTAGGAATCACCTGCCATGAGTTCAAACTCCACCCGTTCCGTAATTTATATCACTTGTACTCCTGGTGGCCGCCGGCACAACAGCCTGGTTAAACTGTAAAATCTGGCTTCAGATGGAGCTGTAAGGGCAGAAGAGCCCTCGATACTGGTCACTGGACTGTAAGCAAGTTAACGGCATGTTCCTATATAACTGAAGTCATCCTCAGTCGGTGGGGATTTCATATTTGGTTCCGTGTATTTGCAAGTAGATGTTAGGGGTTATTACCTTTGAAATAGTTGGTGTGCGTGCTGCTTTGCTTTCACTTGAATGTACCTGGAAGTCTGAGTAGATCTATAACCCACCATGATGATATAAACGCCGTGAAGCTCATTGACGGGGCAAGTTTCCATGTAAACAAGACTAACAGATGTTGCAGCCAGGCACCAGCTTGGTTGCAAGTACATACATCTGGCACTTTGGTATATACGCAGGCGATGATCAAACTAAATATAAGCAGTGAATCAAGTGGTCACTGTTAAGTGTCCACTCATTAAGGAATATAAAAGCAGGTGCAATGACCTATATTAAGGCGTGCTGTTAGTGAAAATATAGTGCCAGAAATGTTGATAGTTCAATAAATTTGATATTAACCGAAAAAATATTGTAAATATATTCTCAGATGTACTAATCCTTTTAGAGCCTGTTTACTAAGTCTTTTGTAAATAAAACACATACTCAGCACTATTATTAGGCGTCCCTGAAGGCGGAACACGAGGTGGGTGCCAGGAGTTTTTTTTTTTTTTGCTTTTCGTTCATATAACTGAAGCCTAATCCAATCGGCTTCAAAATTTTAGTGCTTGTGTTCAGTAACTAGGGCCAGATTCTTGACACAGTTGGCATGTGCACGTAACTTATGGCAAGAGTTGTTAGTCATTGCCAGTTTCCAGGAATGTTTCACTACTACACATCTTCATTACACTACTACACCTGTTGCCTCTGTATTTGACTGAAGCAGCCTGCTGTGTAGGCGTAACGTTTCAACAGTAATTATACTCAACAGTTGCACATGTCAGTAGTGTTACTGTGTATTTGTGTAGTACACTTAGATAATCCCAGCTGCTTTATAGTAAAGGTCCCTTCTAGCTGTGAGAACTAGAAGGGACCCTGCTTAAGTTTGCCAGGCTGTCGAGCAGGAGGCCTGCGCTGGTACTAGACAGTGAGGGTGATGACCTCTGCAATCAACAGGTAAATCCGCAGACCTGTATAGCCACCACAGCCTGGTTGATCCGGCACACTTTGCAGGCATTGGCTCAGCTGACTCCTCAGTCAAGAACTGTCCTCGCATTGCTGTTTTTTTCCCCCTTAGTTTGTAAATTGTCTGTTTAAATGTTGATGCTAATTGACACAATTAGCGAAATAAATATAAATAACGTTCTTATAGAAATGTTGACAGTGATACATGGTTGGTAATTGAGCGGGGAGGTATTCTAGGTTGAAGCTGCAGATAGTCGGTAGTTAGACGGGTTGTGCTTGATACTAGCATTGAGCAAAATCTTGGAGGTGGTTTGTCGTGGATGGTAACTTGTGGTGGTTGATGCTGGAGTTGAGGAGTCTCTCTGATGGAATGTGTGCTACGTCGAAAATGATAGCTTGTGGAAGTATGGTTGATAGATGCCGATATTGAAGAATCTCATAGTGGAGGGAATGATGTGTACTGCGTCGAGAATACTTGTGTGGTAGTGGTAGTTAGGGCTGGCGTGCTTCACCAGAGAGAGTTAGCTTGAGAAGCTGGGGCCAGACGAACCAAATATAGGCTTGCTCACTTTCATGCTCTTCCTCAGCCGCCTCTTAAGCCCCTTCTAGGAGCTTAGCACGCCTTTACGTAATAATTTCTTTAGTTCGATCTTCCCTTAATGTGAAGTGACAGACTAACACTATTGTAGATTAGAGTTCGTAGCATTTATCTTTTAAAAGTATCACTGCGAATGTTTAAGTACTAAAGGCAAGGTATTGTAGTGGAAGACTGGGAGGCAGTGTTGGTGGCGCCGACACAGATAGCAGGAGACCCAGAGGTCGTCACTGGTGGATACCTGCACTCTTGCAAGTGGCAACAGTGGTAGTCGTTATCCCCTCTGCTTGGTGGCAGACACGCTCATATTACTTTTAAAATGAATGCGAATCGATTCGGTTCAGTTTTTAACAACTTTTATATGCATAAATTTTTAAGTGTTAGTAGAGAGCTAAAGCCGCACGTATTTTACACGAGGTCGGGATATGATGCTTAAGACGTATGTAATTAACCTCGGATAGTCATTAACCCAGGATAAATCAAAACTAAATAATGTGGCTTATTTCAACTGCTCGTATACTTAATATGAACTACTGGGAACGCTTGAAGTCCCTTCAGCTATATAATTCCTTGGAACACAAGCGATAAAGGTACATAATGTACAGCTGAAAAATCCTTGAGGGACTGCTTCCCAACCTGAACACCGAAATCACTCCGTATGACAAGAGACTTGGCAGATGGTGCAGAATACCTCTACTAAGAAGCAGGGGCAAAACGAGTACACTTGAGATAACTCGAGTGTCAGAGGTCCTAAATCTTCATCGCCCTCCCTGCATACAGGAAGTTATTAACAAACTTCTGGCCGCCTTCAAGATGTCTGAGGACAAATTCCTTAGATCAGTACCTGATTAGCCGGGCTGTGATTCGTACGTCTGGCCCAAGGCCGGGCTCTGGGAGTAGAAAAAAAAACTCGTTACTTGTCAGAGGTAGCAGTAGCACCTGGTATTTAATCAGGTGTTGGTCCTTCGGGAGGCCTGGTCTGGGACTGGGCAGCGGGGGCATCGACCCCAGGAAGCGTCCTTCAGGTATCCAGGTAAGATGCGAACTGGGTTTACTAACTTCTTCTATGTGCTTATTTGTACAATACTGTAACTTACTGAAGTGAAAAAAAACATGGACGTTGAGAAGTAACCCCGTGAAGAGGAGAGTTAGAGAATGTTCAACACCGGAGACGCAAGATACTACTTTCTACCAGCAGATTTAAGAAATGTTCTGTCGAGAAAACCTGTAGGATACGTAACGAATTCTTCCTGGGGTCAAACACTACACAGTCCGGTCCCAGACTAGACCTCTTGGTGGATCAAGACCCGAGCAACCAGGCCTTGATGTTTACCGTAGAAAACTGCCTCGACCTGCAACAATTACCAGACTAGTATGATGTATAGGCCTGCCCTTCAAGTGGGTGTTTGATACTGATGAAGGGCTCTTCATTAAAGAAATTGTAGCTATCCATTCCTCCCTCTGATAAAGCCGGAATTCTTACCATTCTCTAAGCCCCGTTCAACCCTTGCGAGTTTAAAGCTTCCTCTTGCAGGTATACCTTTGATGCGTGTCAGTTTTCCTAATCCTGCAGGTCAGGCTTGTCTGGTGCCCTCCTGGTCATCCAGGCTGTTGTTGGCGGCGGTCTGCTGGCCCACATATCCATAACGGCCCGGTTGATCCGGCACTTGGTGGGGGTGCGTGTCGAGTACCTCTTTGAATTCTACACTTATTCCGGTAGCGTTTCTGACATTTTCTGGTAAAATGTTGAATAATCTGGGACCACTGATGTTCAACCGCGTTTATTTTACATATCCTTCTATTTCTGCCACTCCAGCACGTCGTGGCAGTGTGCAGATTTAGGACGCTAGGTCCCCAAGTACCTTCCACATATGTACAGTACCAACGTGAATATGGAAGTGACTAGTTTAATGAAAAGTATATTATAGGCGAGTCTGTTAGTGTGTAGGGTCAAGTCTTACTAGTGCTGAGGTACTAGTTTGACTCCTGGCAGTGTAATAACATCCATATTAGTCCTGAGGTACTAGTTTATGGCGTGGATCCTGCACGTCTGCCAATCGTGCCAATAACTAGTCCTGAGGTACTAGTATACGACATAGCTCCTGCACGTCTCCTAATACTGTACACTCTAAAAAGCTTGCTGTGGTAGATTAGTAGCTCCTGGCGAGTACCTCTACTCATTATCAACCAATTTTACTGACTTCTGACCTCCCGATCTTAAAACTGTGTAGGGTTTCCCTCCAAGTCTTGTTCATTTTACTTAATTATCGCCGGGAGAATAACAAAGTGCTTCCTAATATCTACACTATCAAGAACACCTGAAATCCCTTCAGTTGTATTCCTCGGAACGTAGGCGAGAAAGGTGTATAATTTAAATCTGGAAAATCCTGGAGGGACTGGTCCCATGCCTGCACACCGAAATCACTCCAAGTGAAAGCTAGAGACCTGGTAGACGGCGCAAAGTACCTCTTCGTAAAAACCAGGGGCGAGACGAGTACACAGAACTCGTTCATTGTCAGAGATCCCCGTCTCTTCACACCCTCTTTGCTTAAGGGACATGGCACACAAACATCTGGCTCTATTTAAGAGGGAGGGAAACGGACAGGTTCCTCAAATCAGTTTCTGATCGGTTCGTACATTGCACTGCAGTAACAAACTGGTTGATCAGGCTTTGATCCACCAGGAGACCTGGCATGGGAGTGGGCGGTGGAGCGTTGACCTCCGGAAGCATCCTTCAGGTAATGTCTCCATGACTAGCTGCGTCCTTTGCTTCAGTGTCCTCACCTCAGTCTAATCCTATCTAAATCCTATCGCTTACATCAGTCTAATCCTATCTAAATCCTATCGCTTACATCAGTCTAATCCTATATAATCTAGAGTATTTTGTACGTAATGATCAGAGTGTTGGGTAATGTTGCCGATACTATGTCTGACGTAGTGTGGCGTGACTCGTGGCAGTGTACAACGGTTGACTGACCTTGCTGGCCACTACTGAATGTTTATATATGTAGAGTAAGTCTCTAACGGGAGCTTCTCAGCTCTGGCGCCAGTTTGTACACATTCATTCATTCTCCTGGCACCTGCCTCGCACTTCTTTCTGTCCGCCATGCTTTTACGTATGATGTAAAGTATTGTATAATACGTTTACCCTAAGATTCCGGTGGTTGTCGCAGTCTCCCTCTGCTGGCCTGATGTACCAGGCTGTTAGTGCTAGCCGCATGCAGTCCAACGTACTCCCCAGAGCCTGGCTGTTTAGGAACTGACTTGAGAAACTTGTCAAATTTGCTCTTGTATTCAACCTTAAGCACAAAGGGAAGAGGACCTTTTAAAGTTAGTGAACCTACAAATAGTGTACTTATTGTGCCTTTGCTTTTTATTAGGTATTTTGCACCGTCTGCAATGGCTCGTGCCTTCAAATGGGGTGATTTGGGATCAGTCCCTCAAGATTTCCTAGGTGTAAAGTTTAGATGTTGAATATAAATGAGGAGTGAAGGTTTTCTATGTTTTCATTCTTTTCAATCTCTGCTGCATGGTCTTAAATGCATGTGTAGTTTACGCTGACTTTGCAAAGCCTTTGGCACGTGTGATCAAGGTGTAATAGCTCACAAAATGCGTGCAAAAGGAATAACTGGAAACGTGAGCAAATTGACAGTTTTCTAACACATAGAACCCAAAGTGTAATAGTGAACAGAGGGAATTCGAAGGTTGCCATAGCGAAAAGCTCTGTTACCCCTGTACTCTTCCTCATTATCATATCCGACATAAAGGCATAAATCATTGCACCGTATCATCCTTTGCAGACGATACTATAATGTGTATTTGAGTGGCATCCATTGCGGACACTGCAAACCTCCAAGTTGACATAAATAATCTTTCAGTGGGCCACTGGCAATATGATGATCAATGATAAGTTTGTTACTCCGTTTTGGAAAGATTGAGGAAGTAAAGACAGTAATGGAGTATAAAACAAATCTGAATAACTCGTTTGAGCGTAAATGTTCACAACAGTGTCACTATCACAACCGCAAGCAAAATGATAGGCTGGACAGCTAGAACCATCAAAACAATGGATGGTTAGCCAGTAATAAACTTAAATCCTTTGTTTTTACTAGGCCGGATTATTGCTGTAATATAACAGCTCCATTCAAGGCAGACGAAATTGCAGACCTGGAGAATGTGCAGAGAACCAGAGAACCTGCACTGCTCAGAGACTGTCAAGCGCATAAATTTTTTGGAACATTTGAAGTCCCTCGATCTAAACTCCTTAGGACGTAAACTAGAGAGGTGCATTATAATATACACCTAGACAGTTCTAGAAGGATTTGTCCCAAATCTGCACAAACAGATCATTCCCCATGAAAGTAGGAGAGGCTTGACATATAGAGCTAAATATCCACAATGCAAATTAGGGGTGCAGCAAGTACAGTAATTTAAACTCAACGAGTGTGGAGGGACCAAGACTTTTCTACCTCTTCCCTTCTTACTTAAGGGGAATTATCAACAGGCCCCTGACTGTCTTTCAGAAAGAACTGGACAAGTTTCTCAAGTCAGTCCTTTATGTTGGGCTTTGTGCGGCTAGCACCAACAGCCTGATTGATCAGGCCATCCACCGGGAGTCCTTGTCTGGGACCGGGCCGCGAGGGCGTTGACCCTCTGAACAAGCTGCAGGAAGGTTGGGGGTCGTCAGTATTCCAGCCTAAAAAGAACAAGTCACTAGAAACTTATTAGCTGGATATCTCTGGTTTTGAATGTTCTAATTATCCAGGATACGGAAAAAAAAAATCCTCGTAGTTGCTATAGCAACTTTTGAACTTTATCTGCATGGAACAAATGCAGTTTGTCTTACTCCATTTCAGTCTTTATTTCCTCCATTCTTCTATTGCAGAGCAACTGAAATTTGTCCTCATTGAACATCGTATTGTTTTTGGTTCATTGGAAGACTATATCTTCTTGAAGATTCGCTGTATTATAATTGTCACAACAACTAAACCACTATGACAGAATTACGGAGGCCTTGGAAGAAAACTAAAACGCGTATGTGATATGCACGGATGTTCTATACTAGTTACTTTGAAAGAATAAAGAACTCAAAAGGGACACTACATACAAAACCCAAGAGGATCATCAAATAGAACGAAAGGAACACGTGAGAGACCTGGGAGTAATCACGTTGGTTGACCCTTCTTTCAAAGAGCACAATAAAGCAAATGTCATGACAGCCAGGAAGATGACGGGATGGATACGTTGCATATCGATCTAATTTATACGTCTTCATGATCCTGTAAAGTTCCATCTTTTATAATGTTTAAAGGTCTATTAGCAGTTCTGTATTTGACGGGAGGACGTAGTAGTATTGTTAGTATGCTTACTGGACCCCCTTTTTTTTAATAAAGGTGTCTTGTATAGTCTGCTATGCCTTTTCGTCCTCGCTGGCCACAGGCACGGCTGCTGGCAATCCCCTGAATCCAGTTACAGGTATGTTGACTCTGCTGACTACAGGTTAATGGTTCGGGATCATTACATTTTGATAAGATATACAGGGTTATGTTACCCACCAGATCAGTTTTAAAGGTCAGTATCATCCTGGTTGAACAAGCAATTAAACATTTTGAAAGCCTAGCCCCAGGTCGGGCTGCATGGATAGAAAAACTCGAGATCGGTTACAGATACACCTGGGCCGTAGTTCTTACATAGGATCATAAACGATGAGCACCAGTAGTTTGATCAGACCAGTAGTTACCCATATTCCCGGAAGCCATCAATAGCAGAGACTTTAGTCTGCTCTCCTTATAGTACAGGGGGGCTTACTTACGGCGTTTCGCTAATACAGCGGTTTTCAATTATACCCATTCTTCATTGATTCAGACTTCCTATAATTAATATATTCACTCAATACAAACTAAGGACGAAAATATTTTAAGGTAAATAATGTGTATACTGTATCTGCATTTTTTAGGCCTAGCTCTGTTGCTCACTTATATAATAAACATCAGGCTTTTATATGCATTTGAAAGTGAAACAAGCCTATGATTCACTTTACAGCTATTTCTGCTTTACAGCCCGGAACCTAACCTGCTGTATAAGCGGGGCCCTCCTATACAAGTTAAAGGTTATACACACCCAGTATTAATTAATTAAAGGCCACACTAGTAAGTTTATTCAGGTACACATAAATAGTTACATAAATGTTCATACATAGCAGTACATGTGTACATTACCTAGGATACCCCAATAAAGTCCGTGACTTATTTCCATTGGGGTCCTTGCTATAGAAGTTAACACATTCTGCAAATATGTAATTTTGACATCTTTAAACAGGGCCACATTATTCATTGAAACGCAAAGAAGTTGCTGGGTTTGATGTGTAGAACTTGATGGGCAGAACGGATCTACCACTGGGAGTGTATAGAGGAGAGCTTGCCTGCGGCAATGATCTATGATAAGATAATGCACTGGCAACATTGGGGAGGATGACGGTGGTGGGTAGCTGATGCTGGTGGAAGCGGGTTGGTGGGCTGGGTGTTGCTGGTGTGGGCTGGTTGGTTGGTGGGTGGGGTGGGGTGGTGCTGGTGAGGGTTGGTTGGTGGGTGGGGTAGTGCATTAGCGATATGCCAACAATATGCTTGGCATATCTTGTTTTGAAGGTTCTAGTTATAAAATATGATTGACTGGATAACAAGCAATGAAAGCACTGTTGTCATCCTTTGAAGGAAATATATTCAGATATAATCACCGAAATGTCACCTGTTAGTTTTGCCTGGTCAACTAGACTATTGCTGCTGGTGGTTCGCTGACCCACATATCCATCATAGCATGAATATACTTGTATACTGGTTCTTGATTTGAGCCATTCAGACTCAAAGAACCATGAATTGAAGAGTACATTACACAGTACAGGAATGTGAACCAAGCGCTGAGGATATAGTGATGCGCTGAGTTCAGCTGTAAATACTGGCACGTATCAACATCCGTGGCCCCAGACTGTTCAACATCTTACCAGAAACACCGTAGTCGTGAAGAATCTTCATGACTAAGGTGCTCTTTACACCAACTCCAAGGCTGACGGACTCATTGCCTCATCTTTTGTATATAGTTCTACTGTCTTCAAATTATGGCCTAGAATTTGTATTGATAGTCACTGGAGGGCGAAACGTCTACATTAAAGATACCCACATGTTGCATTTGTGTCTAATTTTCAGCCTATAAGTTGCTGCCGGGTACAAGGAAGTTGTGTAGCCTATACGTTGTGTAGCCTATACGTTGTGTAGCCTATACGTTGTGTAGCCTATACGTTGTGTAGCCTATACGTTGTGTAGCCTATACGTTGTGTAGCCTATACGTTGTGTAGCCTATACGTTGTGTAGCCTATACGTTGTGTAGCCTATACGTTGTGTAGCCTATAAGTTGTGTAGCCTATAAGTTGTGTAGCCTATACCTTTGATATACCTTTGAAGAGTTTCGAGAGTATCTACTCTCTGAGCCCGGCCATGGGCCAGGCTCGTCTGGTGCTTGCCTGGTCAACCAGGCTGTTGCTGCTGGAGGCCCGCTGCCCCACATATCCATCACAGCCTGGTTGATCTGGCACCTGGTGAAGATATTTGTCCAGTTTCCTCTTGAAGGCTTCTACACTGGTTCCAGCCGTGTTTCGGATATCTTCTGGTAAGATGTTGAATAGTCTGGGACCCCGGATGTTAATACAGTGCTCCCGTATTGTCCTCACCGCACCCCTGCTCCTCACTGGGTTTATTTTACACTTTCTCCCATATCTCTCACTCCAGTATGTTATGGCAGTGTGCAGATTTGGGACCAGGCCCTCAAGTACTTTCCATGTATATATTATCATGTATCTCTCTCTCCTCCGCTCCAATGAGTACATGTTCAAGACTGTGTAGCTTGGAGAGTTGTGTAGCTTGGAGAGTTGTGTAGCTTGGAGAGTTGTGTAGCTTGGAGAGTTGTGTAGCTTGGAGAGTTGTGTAGCTTGGAGAGTTGTGTAGCTTGGAGAGTTGTGTAGCTTGGAGAGTTGTGTAGCTTGGAGAGTTGTGTAGCTTGGAGAGTTGTGTAGCTTGGAGAGTTGTGTAGCTTGGAGAGTTGTGTAGCCTATAAGTTGCTGCCGGGTACAAGGAAGCACACGACAAACTTTGGCTGCACTGGCTCTTATAGGCACAGCTACAGAAAACACAAACCTACAGTTATTTTTTCCTTCAGTTTTGTTTTAACAACATTTATAGTTGTTAGAGGACGGTGCAAGACAAAGTGAAACCTCTATTGCACGACGTTTCACCCACTCTGGGTGAATTGGTAAAATAATTTTGCCTATTGTTTTTCCATCACTTTTATAATTGTTTACTAAATCTGGAGATTTAAGAAATTTGTTTGAAGTTGGGCATTTTATGAATAATGTGTACGAAACTTTAAAGTTAAATTAGTTGTTTTTGTTATAGCATTAGTGTAAAGAATTATACTGCTATTCGGTTGCAGTATGTACTGCTTCTTTTGTGTACATTGCAACAAATTGCAGGGAAGTCTTGTGGGAGAGTAATTTTGAACTTGTACTGGGAAGGTCTAGTATTTAGTCCTAGCTTAAGTCCGCTCGAAAAGCTTGAATAAATATTTTTCTTTGGCATGTAAGAAACCTTCGTAGCAAATGTATCTTGTTGAAAAATAAATTTATTTATTATTGATTGTTATTGCAAAGTGGGCGTGGCAAGTAAGAGTGATGGATGATGGTGTAGCGGCTGCCATGGGTGAGGTGCCCCTCACCCATGTTCAAGGTCACTGCCGCTCCTTGCCCATGTGGTTCACCCACCGAGTGCCGTTTTACTTGTGTATCGAGTACTGTTGTACTAGTGTAGAGTAAACTGTTGCTGAAGTCACTTTACAGAACAAGCTTTTACTGGGACAACATTTGTTGAGCGCTTTATAAAAATCTAAACAGGTGGAATCTTTGTTTCAAACTTTGTTCTGCAAAGTTTGTCTTCATTTTTGTGGTCAAAATAGTCATTTATATCCAGAGCAAAGCTTTATTTTGAAGACTTTCCACTCCAGGACGAAATTTGTGTATTTCAAGGTTGTTGTATGACCACTACACGTTAAGTTTCCTGGTGAATGTTGTTATAAAGTAAATAAGCATTTGCTTCGTAGTCTTTTTACAGTATTTGTCGGCAAAGTCTTACAGCATCCAACACTTTTTGTGTATCTTCATAAGAAAATACTTCAGGTCCGTTCCTGATCAGCCGGGCTATGGTTTGAACGTAGAGTTGCGTGAAGCCAGCGGAAACAGCCTGGTAGATCAGTCCTTAATCCACCAGGAGGCCTGGTCTGGGACCCGGTCGCGGGGACGGTGACTCCCTGAAATATTCTTCAGGTAACCTCCTATAAAAGCATCAACCTGGTTTACCAGGCAGTAGAGAGAAGCCCAGTACCAGGCTGGGCTGTAAGAGTTGGGAAAACTCTTGGAAGTGGTCACGGGTATATCACTGAATGATCTATATATGTCACATATTACTTTCTAGACGGGTGGAGGGGTAAGCCAGCGGAAGGCCTCGGTCAGATGACCAAAAACTCCAGTGACTGGTCGTCAGATGACACTGAGAACCGGGTAAGGAAACACTTGTCATGTTTCCTGACTAATTTTAGATAACGTTCATTGTCAACACGTTCATCAGATTTCGAGACTATATATCTGTAGACAGTTTCTTCTTAAGATAACTTAGGGCCTGTTCGTATTTCCATTAAGTCTAAAGAGCTTTAAAACAGTTATTATCTCCTTGCATTCTTAGTGTACTCATTGCATTCCTGATTTTCAGTGCAAATTGCACCATTGACAGCGCCTCATGCTGTCTTAGGAAGTAATTCAGGTGTGCTGATTTATGATCAATCCCTCTAGAATATTCCAGGTATAAATTATGACGCATCTTTCTCGACTACGTTCCAGGGATTATAAATTATATAATCTAGAGTTAACGAATCTCATAAGGGCGAAACTTGTCTAATAAATAGTGCCAGTAGCAACACTATTTAAATCGCTTGGCGATCTCGTTTATTCAGTGTTGACTGCCTCGTTGAGGGCGGAGGAGATAAAGCTGGAACAGATACCCAGATCATTTACGGCTCGCATAGAGCCAATAGCGCATTTAAAGTAGGTATTCACTGGAGCGTATGAGAAAACGGTACATGATAATATATATATGGAAAGTACTTGAGGGCCTAATACCAAATCTGCACACTGCCCTAACATACTGGAGTGAGAGACGGGGGAGGAAGTGTAAAGTAAACCTAGTTAAAAGTAGGGGTGCCGTGTGCACAGTAAGAGAATATTGTATTAACGTTAGTGGCCCCAGACTATTCAACATCTTACCAGATATCAGAAACTAGAAGATAAAACAGGCTATGTTTGCTAGTTGACCTAGCAAACACCAGACGAGTCTGGCCCAAGGCAGGGGTATAAACCTCTCGAACTCATCAGATGTATATCAAAGGTATACATTCATGACGAAATGGTCGTGAGAGTGCATGGAAAAGACACATGCAGTGTGGACTAAGTCCTCTGCTAACTATCTGCTGAGAACTATCTCCTATCCTGATTTAAGGGCTATTATTTATTATTTAGGTCTTTGAGGCAAGGATGGTAAAACAGAAGGAAGTGTAACTGCAGGCAGGGCTGCGAGAGTAGAAGTAATCCGGTAAGTGATGACTGGTGTGTGAGATAGGGAACCTGGATTACTGTGGTGGTGGTGTCTGCATCTGATATGTACTCCTTCATAATAGTTTCTTTGTATGGCGACGCCGTTAAGTTGCACGGCCGCTGCAGGAAGTGACGCGCCTGCGGAAATGCTTGTGGTGGCCAGGACACAGCAGGCACCAGTGTTGATAACAGCACCACCACGGCAGAACAATAACAGGCATGAGTGCTGCATTACCATGGCAGAACAATAGCAAGGGCCAAGGTTGAAATCAACACCATCTGGGGTAGACCAGTAGGCCAACGGAAGGCCTCTGTCAGATGATCAAAAGCTCCGGTGGCGGGTCAGATGAATAAGATCCTCGTCAAAAAAAACAATTGTCCTGTTTGGTGAAGAATCTTACCGAACCTAACTATCATGGTAGAACAGATGGTACCAGGGTTGACACCAGCACTATCATGGTGGAACAGTATACAGCACACGTGACAGCTTACCTGTAGTAGTTTAGGGGTCATCTTCCCAGCATCCTGGTCTCAATCCAAGCCTAATTTGTTGATTTTTCGGATCAGTCTTTTTGGTGCCAGGAGCAGGCGCTCCACCGTAGCTGCCAGGAGCAGGCGCTCCACCGTAGCTGCCAGGAGCAGGCGCTCCACCGTAGCTGCCAGGAGCAGGCGCTCCACCGTAGCTGCCAGGAGCAGGCGCTCCACCGTAGCTGCCAGGAGCAGGCGCTCCACCGTAGCTGCCAGGAGCAGGCGCTCCACCGTAGCTGCCAGGAGCAGGCGCTCCACCGTAGCTGCCAGGAGCAGGCGCTCCACCGTAGCTGCCAGGAGCAGGCGCTCCACCGTAGCTGCCAGGAGCAGGCGCTCCACCGTAGCTGCCAGGAGCAGGCGCTCCACCGTAGCTGCCAGGAGCAGGCGCTCCACCGTAGCTGCCAGGAGCAGGCGCTCCACCGTAGCTGCCAGGAGCAGGCGCTCCACCGTAGCTGCCAGGAGCAGGCGCTCCACCGTAGCTGCCAGGAGCAGGCGCTCCACCGTAGCTGCCAGGAGCAGGCGCTCCACCGTAGCTGCCAGGAGCAGGCGCTCCACCGTAGCTGCCAGGAGCAGGCGCTCCACCGTAGCTGCCAGGAGCAGGCGCTCCACCGTAGCTGCCAGGAGCAGGCGCTCCACCGTAGCTGCCAGGAGCAGGCGCTCCACCGTAGCTGAATTGCACTTCTTCCTGTGGATTTTCACTTCTTGGTGTTAGACGACGCAAAATCATTCTAAATACTTTTGCTATAATAATTTTTGAGCTCTATAAATGGTTAAGAAAGGCAATGAGTTGATAAACGAGGCACTGTGCAACATTTGGGTATAAAGATATCCAGATGTTGCACAAGTATCATATCAACTTTTTGAGCTGCTTAACATTATGGTAAAAGAGCTTTTGTATGCTTTTGATGAGTTCCAAGAGTTTCTCTACTCCCAGAGACCGGCCTTGGGCCAGGATCGTCTGGTGCTTGCCTGGTCATCTAGGTTGTGCTTCTGCATGTTTCCTCATACCCGTTGTGTGTTCAGTTAGTGGTAAGTAGTTGCCTGGGTGTTGGCTGTGTGGTGCATCAGGCCTGAGAGAGAGAGGATAAAGTAGCTCGGTGGTAATAGTCCAAACACTAGCTTTATAGGGTTTACGTGGGTTGCAAAGCCTCATAGCTAATCCGAGTAAAATCTTTACTGTCCGGTAATTATTCCTTTCAAAAGTTGGATGATTGTTATATGATCCCCTACAAGGAAAGGGCGGGGGGGGGGGGGTTGATGCTGATAAAGGACTCACACCTGATTACTTCCTATTTCCTAAGCGCTTTATGATACTTACGCATAAGTGTCGACATATTACCAGCAGATACCAGACATACTGCCGGAACGAAGATAAGTTTGCATTGAGCTGGACAGTTACCTGGTAACAGTATCGGATCACCCGGCTTGTGTGTGTGTGCGGGCCGCTGCACAGACAGCCGGCCACGCGGCCAACAGGAAAGCCTGGTTTCAGGCAGGGCTGCGGAGTAGACCTCCCCTCGAACCTAGTCACAGTTCTGTATAGCCTGGAACCACAGTGCAAACTATAACTATCACTATCAGTCATAAGTTTCCATAGACCAACTGGTATGAGCTGTGTGGAATGAAAGGCGCGAGGGAATGTGGGGAAGAGTTGAAGGCGGATGTTTGCTGCTGGGACTTGAGTGTGGGTGACGTCATGTACACGGTGTTTACATAACCAGGCAGCTCCTCCACTCTTGGTCACCAGTCTTCCCCCCTCCCCATCCCGAGTGTGATTTGAGAGTTGTTATATATATATGTCTGTATATACGCTGAGAATTTACTGCAGTCCCCATACTCGGGCTCAAAGTATGCTTGACTAATAGAATTCTGTTTGCCCCCAAAAAATAAAATGCTGCTAATAGCATATAATGTGCCCAATAGGTAAAACTGGTCAATTAGCAAGAACTCGTTTAAAATTAAGTCCTTTCTGAAATTTTCTCTTCTACGTTTAAAAATTGTTTTTTCATTTATGTTAATGTAAAAATTAATAATTTGTACCAGAAAAACTTTAGAAAACTTACCTAACCTTATTATAACAAGCACAATTTAATTTAGCCTAATCCAACTAAATATATTTTAGACAAGTTTACAATAATTTAATAATAAACAAACACATTGAAATATATTTTTTTAGTCAGGTTCAGAATGATTTTTGCAAAATTATTGCATACACAAATTTTTGCTTGCCTTATTCCGAAAGAAGAACATTGCTATTTAAGCCAAAATTGCATATATATGTGCCAAATAGGTAAAATATTATATATATATATATATATATATATATATATATATATATATATATATATATATATATATATATATATATAATATTGCTATGTTAACTATTGTTTATAATTTATATTATTTATTTTTCTTTTATAGACTTACTCCGGACTGTTCTGCGTGGTGGTGAACCCCTACAGACGACTTCCAATCTACACAGAAAAGGTGATTGAGATGTATAAAGGCAAGAAGCGACACGAGATGCCACCGCACGTCTTCGCCATCACAGACTGTGCCTACAGGTCCATGTTGCAAGGTAAGCTTCTTGATATGGTCACATTAATTGCTGCTTTGCCACCTTGAGATAAGATATTTATGTAGTCACGGTGAGAGCAGAATTAAAAAAAACCTAAATTGTCTGTTTAGTATTAATGGCATAATTAGGACACAGATACAATTAATATATTATTTTATTGCGGCAAGGTTTCGCTCTCCAGGAGGCTTTGCCAAGTAACGGCTTGAAGCTCCTGAAGAGCGAAACGTTGCCTCAGTAAAATGTCACATTAGATGTATCCGTGTCCATTTACCTCGTATAAATTGTCTGTTGGCGTAATTTCCCTAATATTGCCGTAGCCATAATGTTACTGAATAAGTCAGTTAAAAATTCCTGATATGGTAAAGTTGTGCTTAAGACAAACAGAAAGACTGCCTGGACTGGTTATAGACCTAAGGTTATTATGAACGTTTGTTGCCACGCCACCGCTGCCTTACGACCCTCTCCCCAGCCCCACAATCCCTCACAACCTACCAACAGTTCTCTTGCAATCTTTTACTTCCCCATTCCCCACCCATCCCCTGAAACTCAACCCCTGCACTCATTTTACTTGAGATGTTCCTTCTCAATCTCTTCCAATCTGGGATTAGGGAATTGTCCCCTCCCTTAATCTCCTACACAAAGTTCCAGACAGGTACCAAATATATCACAGGAAATGTGAGATAGCATATCTGAAATTGAGACATTTTAGCTCTACTGGAGGCTATTAAAGAAGTGATAAGGTATGCAATATTCTAGGAGGGATGTCACATGGTAATGAGAGAGAGAGAGGGGGGGAGGAGACTTCTGGTAAGACATAAAGTTTTGAAGATAACTGCAAAACGAGGTAGCAGGGACAGTTACGGAAGGCTCAGCGGTCAGTGCTAAGTACAGCCAATGTGAAAATTATGAATGCAGTAAGTACAAAGAGCGAGCGCGAGAGCGCTTGTTAATATATATAAAAGGCTTCAACCTTCGGAAGGTATGATGTATAGCCAATCTTGGTAGTGGTATTGTCTGTATTTGTGGGTATTTCTCACTAACTCTTTGAAGGTCGAGGTGTTGATGGCTAATTTCATACGATCGTCCATCATTAAGAACGACAAGTTAGAAGTCACGTTGCTAATTGGTGAAACGATGAATTTGTCTGGCGGGTCTATTGTGTTGTTTTCCTGTTGAGGATACTGTCATTTCCTGCAATGTTTGCATGAGATAGTATCAACCTCATTACTGTTTTGTAATTTTGTAACCTATTTACATAGGGCGGAGAGATGTCCTAGTAATGAAAGAATGGTGAGAGGTGTGTAGTGAGGGCGGATTGTTGGTGAGGGTAGAGCAAGCTCTCACACCTTATTTATCACTGATTAAAGGGGTTGTGTGGGAGAGGCACACTACCTCCACTACACCAGTGTTGAAGCTCTCTGACATTCTCCAGCATTGCTCTCTCCTTCCCCACCACCACCACCACCACCTAGTTGGTTTCAGGGGGTCACCAACCTCCGCGGGTCGGATCCAGTCCATACCTAGTCGCTGTTGGTACAAGGGGCACGCAGACTAACACATGCAACACAGCCCGGCTGATCAGGAGCTGACTAGAGGAACTAGTCAAATTCCCTCTTGAATATAGCTAGGAATGTTGAAGATGAAGAGTCTTGGTCACTTTTTGAGTGTCCATCATGGCCCTGCTTTTCATTGAATGAATTTTATTGGTGACATTTTGCACCGTCTGACAAACCTATTTGTTTCATTTGGAGGGATTTTAGTGTGCTGGTTTGGATCATTCCCCTCCCCCCTCTCCCTTTCCCAGAATTTTTCAGGTGTAGATCGATTCATCTTTCTTTCCTATGCTTCAAAGAGTACAGTTTAGGGGACTTCAAATGTTCAAAATAGTTCAGGTGTTTAACTGAATTTATAAGAGCAGTGAAGGTTCTCTGTACGCTCTCCAGGTGTACGATGTCACCTGCCTTGGTGTTATTATACAGCAATGTTACAACCTAGAGAGTGACGTGAAGAGAGAGCTCAGGAAGTGTATAGGATAAAAGAATTTTATCCTCCATCTGCAGGGAATATGGAACTTCTGATCAACCAGACTTTGGTGCTATGACTGGGTACTACTAACAAAAATAGGTTGACTGATTAGGCCATCTGCAAAGGGGCCTGGTTTGAGACCAGGTCACGGTGGTTGATAACCTCCTTGCATCCCTTACCCCGGGACTGTTACATTAATGGGAAAAGATCTGCGATTAAAAAGAAAATAATGCTATTCTGTATACATGGTTATTTTTTGCATTTTTTTTTACCTAATATTAGATATTTGTTACTCATAGCACAGCGGTGTAATCTAAATTAATAGCGGGTGGTGGGGGTTATAATGGGGTTGAGCTCAGCCCATGGAAAGGGAATCACTCCAGTATTTTTTCGTAGCGTAAGTAAAGCTGTGCTATGGTTTTCTCTTGCTTCATCCAGGTAGTAATTTACATCACACTTTTGTGTTTTTGACTCACCACAGTAAAAAACAAAAACGAGACTGGTGGAAGTTTGCCTCTTTGATTCTATAAGATTACTTAGTATATATTTCGAGCGATGGAGCCATATTTAATTATGCAAAGACCAGACGAGCCTGGCGCCTGGCCAGGCTCCAGGAGTGAAAAAATTCTGGGGACTCGTCAAAGGTATAATGTATTGTACGTATTTCAGTCTCGTGAAAGTCTACCTGTTTGTAGTGTGTACAATACATTCTGGGTGTAATCGCGCATGTGGCCCAGTCCCAGAGGAGACTTTCTGATTGACGACCTGATCAATCGGGTTATTGCTGCTAGCAGCATGCCGTCCAACATAGGCACCACAGCTCGGCTGATCAAAAACTAAGAGCTTATCCAGTTTTCTCTCGTTGTTTATGAACGGGAAGGTGTTGTAAAGTCTTATTTATCTAGCTTTATTGAGTTAGTTTTGTGTACTCATTTGTCCACTGCTTTATCATTGGGTTATTGTGCAGTGTTATGTATCTAAATTTAATATTTATTTTCCGTTTATAGCTTATTCAAACTAGCGTTAACATACCCGTAGTCATTTTCCAGGATACTTCAAATTTCAAAACTACATACTTACCAGAAGATATCAGAACCACTGCTGGGACAAGTATCTTCACCAGGTGCCAGATCAACCAGACTGTGATGGATATGTGGGGCGGCAGGCCGTCACCAGCGGTAACAGCTTCGTTGACTAGGTAATCACCAGACGAGCCTGGCCCATGATTAGAGATCATTAGACTGTCAACAGGAGGCCTATTTAGGGGCCGCAGGGTCCATGGTTCCTAGAATCCTCTTCCAAGTAACATAACCAGTGAAGCATGAGGCAGTTTTCTGCTTTAGTTTAAAGAGCGATACATTGACGACTTGGGATACTTATTAAGTTATGATAAGTAGTGAAATGTAGGACGGCTAAAGAAAATTATTTATTTGAAACAATTTGAAACTTCCCATATTTGTGGCTCCAATTTAGCATGATTGAAGACTTTCTCAAGTGTTTATTGTGGAAGAAGTGAAAGCCCCAGAGTTGCTTTTATTTAGACTTGTGTGGAGGCGGGTGGATACTTTCTTAAATAACTACCTCAATAATAGATTCAAGACCATCAGCCAAGATGCCTGGTTTGGGACCGGGTCTCGGGGGCTGTGACCCCTTTACCGGCATAATCAATAGGCAAACTAAAAAGGCTAGAAAAATACAAATAACCCGCACATAAGAGAGCGCTTATTACGACGTTTCGGTCCGACTTGTGACCATTGACTAGTCACATTAACACGCGAAGGTGAGGGAGCCAGTATACATAGGAGAGGGGGACAGTGACGGGACAAAGACAGGAAGAAAGAAGTGAAGAAATATTATAATAACAATTAATGGTAGTGGTAATGCTGGTAATGGTAGTAATAGTAGTAGTTATATTGCGTATTCCAGTCAAGGTATTGTTCCTTTTTGTTTTTTAAGGCTAGAAAAGATTTGTCTAATAATACGTCGCCTCTCAGAATATTCTAAAATTATGA
This sequence comes from Cherax destructor, assembly GCA_009830355.1. Lineage (NCBI taxonomy): Eukaryota > Metazoa > Arthropoda > Malacostraca > Decapoda > Parastacidae > Cherax > Cherax destructor. Next base: position 111,156 of record WNWK01000212.1, on the reverse strand, counting down.
TTTCAATTTGTCATTCGCTAACGCGTTGAATGTTTCACACTTTGTGGAATGTTAAGTGTTTTAGGGAGGGAGACTACAGTGCTTGGTGCTGAAGATTGTTCTTGGGAGACACGTTAAGTCGGCACAACATTGAGAAGGGCGGATCATAATGAACCATCACACGGTAAAAGGCAATGGTTATAGATTGGCATCAGGCAATTTAGTGTGAATTATATAGTCATCCACGATCTTCAATTGTCGTGTTGAGGCTTCTTAGTAGTTTATTGGTGGACTTTGTTAATATTTGAGTTTTATAATTAGGATAATTTGCATAAACCTTTGGCGGCAGTATCGCGGGTGAGGGCAGTGTTTACTTTAAGGCATTATTGGCGTGAGTCGTGTGAATAGGTAACCCAACTTATACGAGCGTTAAACGTGCTTGCTAAATGTTTTGCACTCTTTTTAGGATTGTTGGATTTTCTTCCCGTTGCACGAACACTGAAAATAGCAGCAATAACTTAATAACTTCCATTTTCATTCAGTATCCATTTTTCCTTTCATTTCTGTGTTTCTTAATGCAAAATCTTTTTCTCCAGGCCGCAGGGACAATGATCTTGGAACATTTAAGATATTAGGACCTGAATTGGTAATTTGGGGCACCCTGCGGACCACTTCACCAGTTAACATTTTCATGCTTAGTCATGTCTGTATTGGCCGAGTGTCAAGTAGTTGTGTGCATGATTGTGACACTAGTGTTGACAAGTTATTTGTTGTCGACTCCATGGGTCATCAACCCCGCAGCTCGGTCTCGTACTACACCTGGTCATTAAGATGATCAGCTTGTCCATACGAGCCTGGCCCATGGCCGGGCTCTTGAGAGTAGTGAAACTCTCGAAACTCTTCAAAGGTATCTTCAAAGGTACCTGCGCCATATATTCTATCCTTGCCGAAGATGAAAGGCTCTTGAAGCAGGGAGTAGGGGGTTACCCTCTTCCTCCTCCTCTCATCAAACCTGATTACCCCTCTCATTCCCAATGTGCTATATGATCCATTAGGTGTTTACAATTTCCCCATAAATATAATTCTGTAGTAAGTGCTTACTTCTCAATGTTGTAGTCTCTTGCAGCTGCCACACGCAATTAACCAATAGTATTAATATAAAAACCTTGTTCTGGCCTAGGTTTTAGCTTGGTCTTCCATATAAGGGCTTAAATTATAAATATCAGCCTAGAGAGAACGGCTCGCGAAAGTGAATGTGGGTATGTGAGGTCAAGCTGAGGGAGTGTGAGGTCAAGCTGAGGGAGTGTGAGGTCAAGCTGTGGGTGTGACAGTGATGCACGGCATGTGTAAAGTGGACATGCCTCTCATCCTCTAAACAGTTAAGACATGTGTGCAACAGTTGGGCATCTTTATTGTTGAAACGTTTCGCCTACACAGTAGGCTTCTTCAGTCAAATACGGAGGCAGCAGATGTAGTAGTGAAATGGAAAGGATGTAATCAGTCCATCAACCCTCGAGATACGAGGTGGTCAGTCCCTCATCCTGGAGAAGAGTTAAATTCCTTGGAGCTGAACTGTTCTCCAGGCGGAGGAACTAACCACCTCAAATACTAGTGGAACCTCTGGTCACGAACGCTTCCAAACACGAACAAATCGGTTCACGACCAAAAAAATTCGCCAAATCTTTGTATCTGGTCACGAACACAATCGGTTGGTGAACAAACAGCTTCGCCAGTTTTCACATTCCGTGCCATTTTTTTTTCGCACGCTCCAATTTTCCCCACTTGCTGTTGTTTGTGTACACCTCGCCTTGTAGTCGGTTACGGTCAGACGTGCTGGAGGAGTTCTGGAAGACCCACTTCAACATTGTGCACTGCATCAGTCTCATCGACAAAGCCTGGGAAGGCGTCACGTACCGGACATTCAATTCAGCGTGGAAGAAACTTTGGCCTGAATGCGTTCCTGAACGAGATCTCAAAGGATTTGAGACCTCTGTTGTGGAGAAGATCGATTATTTTTTCTGTGCTTAAAACTCTTAAAAATAACCTCTTTACAGAGAACGATTCGTAGGGGTCTAAAACGGACTCGTGCAATGTTAATTTTCTCTGTTCAAGGTTTTCACATTTAGTTTACTATTACACTGTACATTCTATGGTATAATTAACTATTTTTGTGCTTAAAAAAAAAATATTTACATACAGTTCGTAGGGGTCTGGAACGGATTAATCGTATTTACATACAATCCAATGGGAAATTTAGGTTCTGGTCACAACCAAAGTTTTAGAAAGAATCATGGTCGTGACCAGAGGTTCCACTGCATTTCTCCAAGGTGGATGGATTGATTACATCATTTCACTAGTACTACTGCTGCCTCTTTATTTGACTGAAGAAGCCTACAGTGTAGGCGAAACGTTTCAACAATAAAGATGCCCAACTGTTGTCAGTATTTTATACCATTTTCACCCACACACTCACTCTAGTACTGTACAATCCTCGCCAACTTGAGTGTTGCAGCCACCTTATAATAGGTGGCGCTGGTTGGACGGACAATGGAGTAACTACTGAGGTAGCAGATTCTATAAATGGATTTAGAAAACCCACAAAGGTTGATGACAGACTTGTGCAACATTTGGGTATCTTTATTCGGGAAACATTTCGCCACGCAGTGACTTCAGTCCAGTGCAGAGAGGAACAGTGGAAGATGGATAGTTTGAGGTAATCAGTCCCTCAGCGTAAAGTCGATGTGTTCAATCTTGATAATTATCAAGATTGAACACACAGACTCCATTCTGAGGGACTGGTAACTTAAAATTCACCTTCCACCGTTCCTCTTAGACTGAAGAAGCCACTGGCTGGCGAAGAGTTTCCCCAATAAAGATTTGTACAATTCTTTCATCGACTGAGGTAGCAGATTTTAGTTTTACAGTGCAGGATTGCCAGGACTCTCGCCTAAACCACCACCTCCTACCCCAGTACAGTACATCGTTCACTTGTAGTGCGCGTTGACCCAGGATTGGTGAGTGGGGTGCTGGATGGACGTACGTTGGAGGTGGGTGCTGGATGGACGTACGTTGGAGGTGGGTGCTGGATGGACGTACGTTGGAGGTGGGTGCTGGATGGACGTACGTTGGAGGTTGCACTGAGGCAAGATTTGACGAGTGGGGGGCGACCTTGTCAGCTGAGCTCGGACGTGACTCAATGATTTATTTTCTGTACTCGATAAATCATCTAGTATCGTGTGCTGCTGGGTCATAGTGGGTGTTTTTACCTAGCTGTGCTTGCACGGGTTGATTCATTGCATCTGGTGTGAAGGTCATGGTTTGCTACACGCTAATCTATTTAAAAATGATACTAAAAATGTCGTTAGCTACTTGCATTTTCCTGCATACACATGTTTGTTCATTGATAAAACACGTCAATACATACACTTGCAAGCATTCAACCAATAGTTTGTTGTGGTAAATACTAAAAGGGTAAAATAAAGGTGTCAGCTGTCAATGTCACGGCAACCAGGAAATTGACTGGGTGGATAATGAACTTTCAAAACAAGGGAAATTGTCATTGGTGACACTATTCAAATCGAATAGTGTCATCCTTCTAGGATTTTCCACATGTAAATTAATTTCTCTATCTCGGCTTAATTTCAGGGGGTACAGGTCTAGGAACTTTAAACCTTCCTAGTAATTTAGTGCTTCACTGAATTTATACATGTAGCGAAGGTTCTCTGTACATTATCTAAGTCCACAATTTCGTCTGCCTTAAAAGAGGCTGTTAATGTACAGCAATAATCCAGCCTAGCGAGAACAAGTGACTTAAGAGAAGGCCATCAGTGGTCTGACATCTATTTATTTTGAAGGTTCTTTCATCTTATTTTTCCTTGCAGTTATGATAACGAAAAGTCCTTCGCGTTATTTTTTGTTCGTTTTTATTTCCTCGACTTTTCATAACTGAGTAACTGGAAATTGTCCTCACTGAACATCGTATTGTTTTCTGTAGCCTACTGGAATCTTGCTAGGATACTTGGTGTCCTCCATAGATGCTTCTCGTGCAAATTCTGGTGTCTACAAAGGATGATGTGCTGATATATGCCCCTGTCTGTCGGATATGAGGGCGAGGAAAAGGACTGGTGAGAGGACTGTCTTGTGGAACACAGCATTTCACTGTGGCAGCCTCTCACTAAACTCTTCATACTATTACTTTCTTTTATTTGTTACAAAGTGCGCCATGATCGCACTCACCAAACGCTTTGGCAAAGTCTGTTTTTTTTTGTCCAGTGCATCCAAGACCATGCTCTAATGGTCTTGGGGGCCGTCAACATTGAAAAGTACTCTAAACGAGGGAGCACAAGCGATTTAAATTGTATCACCATTTCCCTTGTTTTGAAAGTTCTTGTCATTTGTCTCTAGGCTGGGTCCCTTCAAAACAGGCGAAATTGCAGAACTGGAAATATAGAGAGAACCTTCACACCTCATATAAACTGTCATGCGCCTAAATTACTGGGACTGCTTGAAGTCCCTCGAACTGCACTCCTTATAACGTAGGTGAGAAAGATGCATGATAATATACACCTAGAAGATTCTGGAGGGAATGGTCCCTAACCTGCACACCAAAGGCACTTCATATGAACACAAGAGGCTTGGTAGACGGTGCAAGATTCCTCCGGTGATAAGTTGAGCGATGAATACACCGAGGAAGAACCCAATAAGTGTAAAGGGACGACGACTCGACACCTTCCCTTCATGTATAAGGGGACTTGCCAACTGGTCCCTGACTGTCTTCAAGAGGAAACTCGAGATTCCCTAAATCAGTTCCTGATCAGCGAGGTTGTGGTGCATACATCGAACTGCGGGCAGCAGGTGCTAACAGCCTGATCGATCAGCTCAGTAGCCAGAAGACCAGATCTGGGACCTGGCCGCGAGGGTGGTGATCTCCGGAAGAGACTACCAGTAACCTACAGGTTTCGAGAGTTTTGCTTCTCTCGTGGCCAGGCTTCCCTGTTGATTACCTGGTCTCATCCTTTTCTTTCCATATTTTTTCTTTCGTTTAGTTTTCTATTTTTTTTTTCCTTTGTGTGTTCTGCGTGGTTCTCAGCAGGAGGTAGAGGGCGTGGTCGTGTGTGGTATGGGGCCAGGTGATTAATGTGAGCATTTTAATGCGCAGTATTAAATTTTTTCCACCACTGTAGTAGTGCAGTATGGCAATAACACTTAATTTTGTATTAAAATTGAAGTGTAATGGCATCAGTAATTAACTTACTGTATTCCAATAGCAGCAACATTACTACTAATGCTTCGTTTAAGTGTGAGAGCAGCGGCAAGACCTAGACCAACTGTAATAATAATGAAAGTGGCTAGACACATTTGACATGCTGAGGCTTGTTGCTATTAAAAAAAAAAACCAGGCAGTGGTTTTCTGAGATTCTCTAGATTATGTGTAGCGTCTAACTCGTTCCATCCCTGCTTGATGGAAAGTTATCATCATGCCCTGTTTTTAGGGGTGGAGAAGTGGGTGGCTAGTGTCTATGTGAGGGCGGACGTTTGAGGTTTATATTAAAAAGTGCGAGTTTCGCACTAGTCAGCACCTGGTGTCGTACACAATTGTTAGCTGTACTTTCATACTATTGCATGTGGGTTACACTTTAGAGTAGGTATGGTAAGTGGTCAGGAGGTCTCAGTGAAGGAATGTTAGTAAGGAGCGGGAGGGAGGCAAGAGTCACCACAGGTCGCTGACATTTACATATGTTAATACGGAGCTTTTCCTTGGCTTGAACGTAATATGAAACTCGTAGCCACCATTGTAATCAGGGAACACTGTCTTTTGGGAAATAACTGATTTTGCGTTGCCAATTATTACAGCTACTGTGGGCTTGTGGGCTTCATTGTGAACAAACAATAAACAAGATAAAAACGTTGCAGAAGCTTCTTTTTTTTTATTTGGAAAAAATGTTCGTTGTTAGAGCTTCATAAAAAAAGTTTGTTCTAAAACGTCTTTTTCTTTAATATTGTCGGCAGTGCGCCTTTTGGATTAGATATACTAGGGCATAAAAGGGAAGTTAAATAATAAAAAAAAAAAAGCGACATCACTAAAAGCCTTGTCAAAACAGAAGAAAACGTAAACACTGGTTAACGATCAAAAAAGAGACGATAGTTGCATAAATTGAAACTTGGAGGAATCTGGTGTAAAGGATCCTTTAAAGTGACGCTGGTCAAGCATAGTGCATTAAACTTGCTTGAGAAAGGGGGGGAGGGGCTGGGGGCCACTTAGAAATGGGAAGGCTAGAGGCCGACATTTGTTATGGAATATCTAAGATGGAAAGACTCAGAATTGAAATTATGTAGAAACTGACTAAAAGGTAAATTTTAAAAAATAGAATGAAGAGTATTTTATTGAAGAGTAAAACTCACTAATAAAGTTAAATTCGCTAATGTGATTTATCAGGTCAGTAAATAAAATATAAAAAACTAAGAAAAATATACCAATTTTATAAGAAGAATAGATGGAGTAATATTAGAAAAAACACTAGTCGATTTAAATGAGAAAATTGACAATGTATAACCAAAATCAAATGGGGAAATTCACACTAATGCTACGAGGTTGTATTAATGTGAGAAACTACGAGGGATAAATTAGGGTAGAAAGGAGAAATAATAATAAGAATTTCTACTAACGGCGGAAATTAAACTCCAAAATGTCGAAATTTTAGTGGCGGAAATGTTGACCTCTAAAAAACTGCCCGTGGGAAGGAAAACCAAAATGACAGAACTAAACCTGTTAACAAAATAACTTCAAATGGGGGGGTAACTAGTAATAGTTACCCTGAGGCTGGAACGATAGGAATGGCCATCTAGATTCCTCATTGTAATGGCTGTTAAATGGTTCAGTATATAGAGGTAGTGACTGGTGAGAAGGCAACTGGTTCAGTCCTAGATGTATTACATGTACTGGGGAAGATATAGAGGTAGTGACTGGTGAGAAGGCAACTGGTTCAGTCCTAGATGTATTACATGTACTGGGGAAGAGGAAGGTATTTTCAGTATATCTAAACTTGCTTGGAAAGAACAATCATGTGCTAGTATAAACAACGTCTTGAATTACTTCATGAAGGAACAAGAAAATCAAACACGAACGACTTGGTTTCAAGAAAGGAAAATATGATAAACTTGTAGTTCAGATAAACAAAATGAAGTAAAATATAAATGGCAGAAATAAATAGTTGTATAACTTAAAAAAAGAATTCATAGTTGAGTGAAAGTAGAGATAAATAAGAATAGATAAAGACGAGGTAATGATGAGATATGAGAACAAAAGCAGGAAGTGCGAAACAGTATAAAATGAACCTAAATATGAAAGATAGAATTCGAAGAATCAAGAGCACAGATAAAATCAGCGAAGTGAAGGAGGAAATATGCGAGGTGCTAAATATGACGTTGCAGTGTTTACAGAGAATACCTGAAGCTGATTTAATATGGAGGACATTAAAATATCAAGAGGAACTGTAGTTGCTATTAGATAACACTGGAACAAGACTCAGTAGAACCATGGATGTTAGGAGAATGTGCAGAACTAAGCTAGCCACCCAGACATGTGTGCCATTACAACCAATATAAACTAACCACAAAAACGGGAAAGATGGTGTACTACACAATTAGCCAGCACAGAGAGAGGAGCTTACGACGACGTTTCGGTCCGACTTGGACCATTTACAAAGTCGGATCGAAACGTCGTCGTAAGCTCCTCTCTGCTACTATGTGCGGGTTATTTGTGTATTGTTCTGTCACGGTATTCTGGCTTTTTGTTCAAAATGGTGCACATTGTGCTATTTGAAAACAGTAAGAGGCAGGACTTTGCACCCGGGTCTCACTGATAAACACGTTGCTATTCAAATCATTATAGAAAAGTGTATAATTCACTTTTGGAGTTACTAAAATTGGTGTCTGGTCAGCAAAACAAACTTGTTAATCTCTTGATTATTAAAGTAGTGTGTGAAATAATTAAAGACAGCTGGGCAGATAGATTTTTTAAATGTTGAATAATCCACAAAAGACTAACCTGGACACAACAAAATAGGATGAATGAAAGGTAAATTATAACAGGTCACGTCACATTTTGGTTTGGTAAGGTTGTACAAGTTGCTTCAGGTCCGCGAAGCAACTTTCTCGTAAACTTAACCAATTGCTGCTAGAATTATCTACTTTATCTAGCTATTATTTTTACAACCGAAACTCAGCGCTAAACTAACAAGGGTTTATCTTTAGCTAGAATATCGCTTAGGTATCAGCATGCAGGTGATAATGCTGAGCTCCAAGAGCTGCTGTAACACAAGGCAACGCACCAGCAGACTGCAGCTGTGTTTATCATGGAGATAGAGAAGGGGATATTTGTAGGTGGTTCAGTCCCAGAGCAGAGCACCTGGTTGCTGGCTGTTAGTGGTAATTGTTCAGCGTGAACACGGGACCACTGATCAGGAACTATCTGGAGGAGTCAAACTCCCTCGTGAAAGCACTTCGGTGTCTGTTAGTATTTACCATTGTGTATAAAAGGAGTGTGAAGTCCCGAGCCCATATACTCATTGGGTTATTTCTTGTGCGCTTCCCCTGATTTGAAACTAATTTCTCCATTATATTTTAGACATAAATTGTTGTATTTCTGTCACCTGTGTTCCATCCATGTTTGAAGAACTTGCGGTTCATTCTCACTAATTAAGGTGTTTAAAGTGGTATAGGCTGTGTTGTGTTTTAATGATTTCCCCCTGGTTTATAGTTACGGTGGGGGGGGGGGGGTTGTAAGGCACTTTGTGAAGAGAGGGGACACCCCTCTCAGAATACTTGCCTGGTTAATAACCCAACATTTCAATCGGCATAAATACTGGAAATATTTCTCCATTCATCTAAGCTTGCTGACACAGTCGATGACGCATAACGAATTGTGGATTCCGGAATGTAAAAAAAAAAAAAATAGATATAGTTGTTCTGAGATAAATGATGCTATGCGAAAATGAATTGGTCAAGACAGTATTAAGTTGATAATGTAAATTTGACAATATTAGAAGCTGAATATTTTTAATACTGTAAATAACCAACGGTTCTAGTGCTTCATAAATAAAATAAAGAACATAATCCAGCTCTGCAATTTTCTGCCTTCTATTGGGTTGTTATTGTACAGCAAAGTAAAAGTCCTTTGAAGAGTATAATTATCAGTGTGGCATACCTTGCTTTTAAGGTTCCACTTATCCAGCCTATTACTTTCCTTAGTTTTTGTTAGTAAGACTTTTGAAGTGCAAGTTTCAGATCATCCAGGCTATGATAGGTATATAGATCATCAGGTCCGTAACAGAAACAGCCTGGTCGAACAGGCAATCAACAAAGAAGCTTAACAGGCGGGGCTGCGAGGGTACAAGACCCCTTGAAACCGGTCACATTCATGTCGCAGATACACACAACCTTGTCTCAGTGGTCCAGTAATTGCACCAGGCACACCAGCAACCTGTTTAACAATGATGTCTACTTTAATTTTAATTCCATATGTTTAACAGTCTAACTTAACATTCTTTGAAAGATTGTGATGTCAATGCGTTAACCACTGGACTGAGTTTTAGGACTCTTGTCATGGGTTCAAACCCCGTTCATTCCATGATTTATTTTATGCGGTTACGTTCAGTACAGTTTACTTTCCTGTTTGAGAAAGGATAATGGTGTTAAAACCGGGCCGCGGGAGGCGGCAATGATTTTTTGAACCATTAACTGATAAAAGCATTAACAGTTTTACCATAATATTTAAATTATTGTAGTTTCCGTAACCGCAAATTGCAAGATCGCTAAACCTGGTGCTGCCTAAAACGCTAGATTTCGGTCCTCTTGGCAGACCTTACTCAGCTCATTGACACCAAGCAAGAATAAACCGAGTCACGTGACTTTATAATGCTTGGTAAAAGCTGGCACACGAGGCTCGTTCACCTACCAGCAACATTACGTAGTTTCTGAATGATCAATTTACACCTCATTGTACGGGAATGTTTTTGTAACCCTTCCCTCGTAACTCTTAATTCCCGCTTCACTTTAGCAGTCCTTTCAGCACAGCATTAAATCGCTTCCCTTCCGCTTTCCGGACATTAGGTTACAAATGGCCAGCAAATGGGAGAAGGGGCCTGGGGTATCCGGCGTGACACTCGCATGGTCACCAACACCGGCACACAGCGCGGCCCAAGAGCTCCATCAGCCCAGCCTTCCAAGCATGTTTTTTTTTTTTTGTTCCGCTTTGGCCGAAGACTACCGTTAAAGCGACAGTGATGTTGAAATGAGAAAATGATTATTTGTGAGTCTACACCACAAACACGAACTCTCTTCCTTCACGGCTACTTAAAAAAATGGTGGCCTTATCTGAACCTGAAGTAGATTCCTGGGGTTACTGTCTCCTTGGCTCGGTCTCCGACCAGGCACCCCTGCTTTTCATTGGGGGTATTTTACTTCCTCTGCTGAGCGTCTAGTTGAGTGAGATTTTAGTGTGCAGATTTGGAAACTCTCACCTTAATTTTCCAGGTATAATTTGTGTGCCTTTTTCACCAGCGTTCCAAGGAGTACAGTTCAAGGGGCTTCAGGCGTCCCCAGTAATTTAGGTGCTTGACTGACTTTATACCGGTATTGAAGGGTCTCTGTACATTTCCAGTTTTTCTTTCCTAAATTTAAGACTTTTAGTCGACAGTAATAATCAAGTCTAGCGGAAACAGATGACTTAGAGTATTACTATTGCTTCAGATGACTAATTAGCTGCGCATTTTGATCTCTAAACTTGTTTGCTATTTTCTTGTGCACGCACCCCGCTCACAAACCGTGCATGTATCTTGTGCACCCTCTGCACGCGCATTGCTGTTGTGCGTAATTTTCCGCTTGTGGTTTTACCAAGGCCATTGAGACGAGACAAGTTTTGCCAACAATGGGGAGCGCTTCTTTTAAATTTCGTTTATCTCCGCTTTTGATGAAAGTCTGCTGGGGAGTTGCTTAATAATATTGCTATCTTAGTGAAAATGGGAATATCTGCTAATTTTTGTTGATGGTTCCAGGAATTATCTCCCGTGGTCCAATCTCAGTTCGCTTAAATTAAAGAAACGTTACAGGAATGATATGTAACTATTAAGAGAGTATTGGTAAGCGCGCACAGGCTGTAAATAAATGTTCGGAAGATTTATCATCTTGCATATCTCAAACATCTTAAGATGATACGCAGTTCTGCCAGAGTACAAATCATTTAACGGACTAACATTACACAATGATATGTCGGGGCGGAAATTGTTGCATGTCTACCACATGGCAGCGGCTGCTAACCCAGGCCTGGGTAATGAACGCTGGTAGGGTTATACGCTTGCTACACATGTTTGCAAACTTGAAACCAAAACTATGATAACAGATCTGTTGAAAAGCTAGATACTTTCATTGTGACCACTTTCCCTCTGTTTAAAGTGCATAGATTTTAATGTTTAGTGGTTAAAATTATGGAAAAGTAATCTATATTAATGTGGATACTATACCCACCCTCTTGTTTATATACTTAAGCCGTTATGCTAGTCAAACAGGGTTTGCAGCGTCATCTTGTTTTAAGTCTCTGCATCGGATTTTAAAACAGAATGTCTTAATGTTGATGTGAAGTGATAAGGTTAGGGTAAATTTTGGTATCAATGTTTTAGATTTTTGTGTTAATAGTTTTTCCTTTCTCTGCAGGTACGTTTTGTTGCGTGCTAGGAGATGTGAAGGTATAGTGTTGCATTTGTGTTGTATTGTTGCTCTTTATTGACAAATTCTGGGAAGAAAGTTGCCGAAATACTGATGGATACTGAGGCCGCAAGATTGACTGTTATAGCTGAGGTAAGCTATAACACTTCTCGTAAGATCAGGAACTGTACCTAACCGAAACACAAGAGCAGACCTTGTTAAGAGATAATGTTGAAACTGCAGCCTAGTTATGGGTAATGTTAGAGTGGTATGGAAAATTTCTGTCAGAATAGACGATTGACTCGCCCATGCAGAGATTTATAATTAAGGAAACTGGCACTTTCTGATCAGCCAGTCTGTGATGTTTACGTTTGACTGCGTGCAGCTAGCAATAATAGTGTGATTCCATCATCATCCATTAGTTCTGGTCCGTGCCCGGGCCACGGGGGGGGGGGTAAAAAGGTAGATAAAGCTTTGCAACTATGTTCGTTATTAATTACATTTAGAACACTCATAGAGGACCTCATGGTGACTAACTTAGGAAACAAGATACTTGATCTTGTTTTCCTTTTAAGCAAAAGCGCATTGTACCTGTAAGGTTTGTGACTACCATCCCTAGTCACTCTCCCCAATCACTCCGCTGCTAAATTCGAGATTTTTATTTACTGTTTCTAGTAAACCTCAGATTGTCCTGGACCGTGGCGCGGCGGGTGGAGGGGGCGGTCAGTGACCCCTTCCCTTCCCACAAAATAAGTGGCCATAATAGAGAACATTGTATCAACATCCGTGGTCCCAGACAATTTAACATCTTATCAGATGATACCAGAAACTGCTGGAACAAGTGTAGAAAGCTTAGAAAAATAAACAGAAGTACCTCCAAGTGCCGAATCAACCAGGCTGTGGAAGATTTGACCAGCGGGCCGCCAGCAGCAACAGCCTGGTTGATCAGGCAAACATCAGACAAGCCTGGCTTAGGGCTGGGCTGCGGGAGCATGAAAACGCCAGAAACCTTTGTTTAAAACACTTTAAAAGTCTCCTGGACAGATCTTAGTATTTTTACCATTATAGTAAATTTTTAAAACTTTTGGAAATTTAATTAATCATATTTTTTTGTAATTTTTTTTTTGTAATTTTTTTTCTAGAATATTCACTTGAGAATTGATCCCCAGATGCCTGTGACCAGAGGCATCTGTTGAGGACCCGGTGTCATGGCCGGGCCCTCACACTTGTCTCCCTAGTGGGAGTTCAAGGATTCGAACCTATAACATTCTTACAGTATTAATTCAGCTCATTTCCTCTGCCGAGTGGACACAAGAGTCTGTGCCAACTATACATTTTTTTTATTAATGTTAAATCTCTATACCCTACCTGTAGGTTACCTGTAGTCTATTTCTGGGGCTACCTCTGGTGTAGGCTGATCCCAGAGCAAGCTTCCCCGGTCGCTGGCTTGATTGACCAGGATGCTGTTGCTGCCTGGGATACAAATTTTGTGAAAATGCTTTGTTCCTTTTGTAATCGTACTACCATCTCGGTAGTTTAAAATTTTCTTGGTCACAAACGTTTATATATATATTTGCCAGCAATTTTTTAAAAATAATGACATAAGTAGTTGTTTAAAGTATAATTGAAGTTGCTTTGCCGATCGGCAGACCGGATGTGGCCCGCGGGCAAGTTTGTTTACCTCGCCTACTACTTTTATCTGCTTTTGTTTTTACTACCTGTGGTCTGGATCGTTCTTTGGGGGATGAGGGGGTCATCGCACTCGCGGCCTGGAACAGGACCCTGAGCAGTCAGTTATTGGTGCTAGTGGCAAGCACTCTTAACTTAAGCACCACATCTGTTAATAAACTAAAATTTTCAAATTACTCTTGAAATAGCCTAACTGATCAGGTCAACAGCCATGAGACCTAACCCGGAACTGAACCGAGAGAGCTGTTACCCTCGAAGCCATCAACAGGTAATAGTTATGGGTCTTGTATTAGCCTCAGATCGAGGTGTGAAAGTAGAAAGTCATCTAAACCGGTGACAGGTAATATGAATTTCAAACAATATAAGGGACCCAAAACCACCCATTCATAAAACTTTAGAAAAGGTGAATTGTAGTTCATTGGGTGGAAACGTTGTGTAGGTTTCCTTGTGTATTTTGTCCACGTTCACCTAACAGTAAATAGTTACCTGGGTATTAGCAAACTGTTCTGGATCACATCCTGGGGGGCGAGGGATTAGGATTTGCATTGGGTGTGGTTTGAAAATGAGGAGGCGAGGTACTTTGCCTGTCAATTCAAAAGTGTGTGCTCTTTGGTTTGTGTTTGCCGGGGTCGATACTTAGCTCCTGGCTTCGCCTCTATGACCACTTTGATCTCTGAGTCACTGGCCTCGTGGGCCTTATCATATCTACCCTTGAAGCTTCGTATTGAATTTAGTATAATTAACTATGGAGTTTTTAGGTTGGATTACCATGCATGTATCTGGAGTGTTGTATATGTTAGTCAGCTGTGAAGCTTAGCATTTGCGAATGCACCTCTGTAAAGGAATAATACATTAGGCAAGCTGTGTCGTGTCATCTCTGTAAAGGAATAATACATTAGGCAAGCTGTGTCGTGTCATCTCTGTAAAGGAATAATACATTAGGCAAGCTGTGTCGTGTCACCTCTGTAAAGGAATAATACATTAGGCAAGCTGTGTCGTGTCACCTCTGTAAAGGAATAATACATTAGGCAAGCTGTGTCGTGTCACCTCTGTAAAGGAATAATACATTAGGCAAGCTGTGTTGTGTCACCTCTGTAAAGGAATAATACATTAGGCAAGCTGTGTCGTGTCACCTCTGTAAAGGAATAATACATTAGGCAAGCTGTGTCGTGTCACCTCTGTAAAGGAATAATACATTAGGCAAGCTGTGTTGTGTCACCTCTGTAAAGGAATAATACATTAGGCAAGCTGTGTCGTGTCACCTCTGTAAAGGAATAATACATTAGGCAAGCTGTGTCGTGTCATCAGCATAGTTTATGGTCTTAACAAAAAAAGTAATTGCTACTTGTTATATTTACGTAGTATGTGTACCATTTGACTTTCGATGGTTTTGGGGTCCCTGCTCCCTCGGCCCGGTCCTGGACGAAGTCTCTTGTTGGCGTGATCAGGCTATTTGTGTTAGCAGCACGCACTCCAACGTAGGCACCACAGCCTGGCTGAACAGGAACTGTGTGGTGGCACTGGTGAAGCTCTTGAAGAGAGCCAGGGGTCGGGTAATCCTCGTATGTGAAGCAAGTGTTGAAAACTCTTGTGTGAACAATGTATATTCTCAGAGTTTTATCGTGAGAGCGAGTAAGCATATAATCTTAAATAAACAACTTAATGGCCGTTTGCTCCCAGCATAGACAATTTTTAAAGCTATTCCGGTGTGATACTAAGTTTTTAGAGTTTCTTTTTCTTTATTACTTTCAATGTGAGTTTTCAGTGTGTGGGAACAAAAGTTTTTCATGGGGAAAGTGGACCACTACCTGCTGACATTGCTAGGAGGTAGGGCGTACGAGTAGTGAAACTCTCGAAACTCTTCAAAGGTATATCAAAGGTATGAAGGTAACTATGTAGGTCTGCAGGCCGCTTGCAGTTGAAGCAGCAACCTGGTTGACCTGCCAATTAACAAGCAGGTGTGGCAGTGGTGTGAGAGAACAACCCTCGAGAGTGGTAACAGGTAAGCGAGTGCAGCTCAGGTGAATCTTGAGGTATGATGGCGAGGCGAGGGAGGTGCGGCGAGGCTTGTGTACAGTGTACAAGGATTCTCATGTTGCTACCATCATTACACGATGACAAATAAGCACACGCCGCCGTTTATGTTTCTAGCGCTAGCTCCTGAGTAGGTATTTTTTCTTAAGATTGATGGATTGAACACAGACTCTAGGCTGAGGGACTGATTACCTCAAGACTCCTCATCTTTCTCTGTTCTTCTCTGTATTGGACTGAAGAAGCCACTGCCTGGCGAAACGTTTCCTCAATAAAGATACCCAAATGTTCCTGACCAGCCCGGCTGGTCAGGAACTGATTTGAGGAATTTGTGTTCAGTTAGACACCGAAACCACTCTGACAAGAGCCTTTGTAAGAGGGGCAAAATATCTCCAATAAAAAAAAGGGGGGGGGATGCGTAAGAGAACTAGTGTTGAAGGTCCCCGACTTTTCAACGTCCTTCCTTCGTGTAGGAGGAGAGTTACTTCTTACTGTCTTCAAGAGGGAACTTGACAAGCCTAGCCCAAGGCCGGGCTCTGGGAGTAGAAAAAAACTCGGAACTCATCAAAGGTATTATTGAAATTGGTTTCTGACTCGAGGGCCGTGGTTCGTAAGTTTGACTGTGGGGGGCCTGCAGTAATAGCCTGGTTGGTCTGGCCTTTTTCTACAGTAGGCCTGGTCTGGGACTATGCTGCAGGGGCGTTGACCCCAGGGAGCATCTTTTAGTTATCCTTCAGGGTTCAGGTATGCACGGAGGATGAGGCTGACAAGTCGGAAACCACTGACACTCGTAGAGCTGTACCTTATTGCAATCGTCTTGCCCTGTTTTTTTTTTTATTGAAGGTTCTATACTCCGTCTGCCAAGTCACTTGCTTTCATACAAAGTGATTGTGATGTGCAGGTTTGGCACGGGTCCCTCCAGGATTTCCGAAGTGTGAATTATAATGTACTTTTTTCACCTATGTTCAAGGAATTTAGAGCTTTCTCAGTAGCTCAGGTTTGAATAAATACGGGCAATGAAAAGTTTTCATGATTGACTCAGCATCTCTTTTTTGAACGTTCTAGTTATCCAGCCAATCATTTTCCTTGCGGTAGCGAAGACAACATTGTAATTCTTGAATGGGAGATGCTCTGACAACACTCCTCAAGTCTCGCACTTTGATTACTTTGTTTTGTACTCCATTTCAACCTTTATTTCCTCCATTCCTTTATATTTGTTTGAAGATTCGCTGTCTTCAACGGATGTCAATCTCGTAGATTCTGGTGTCAACAGAGCATATTACGGTGATATGATTTATGCGCTTGCCTATGTCGGATTTACGAATGAGAAAGGGGAGTACTGTGCCTTGAGGAAGAGGGCTTTTTCACTGTGGCGTCCTTCGACTTGCCTGTTTACTTCTACTCGTTGGGTTCTATTCATTAAGAATTAAAGATAAATATCCATCTGCCGACATTTCCAGTTATTCCTCTTGCATGTATTTCGTGCTCTCACACCATGGTCACACTTATCGAAAATCTTCGCAAAATCATTGTACACTACACCAACATTTAGTTTGTCTTCCAGTTCATCTAAGACAATCTCTTAACGGTCTAGCAATTGTGAAAGGCAAGAGCGACTTAGTTTTAAGTCCATGCTACCCTGGAGAATGCAGTTCCTGTGATTTCATGTGTTTACTTATCAATCTTGCTTCCTGGGATCCGTTCAAATATTTTGATAATGTGAAGTTAGTGGTATCGGTCCATATTTTTTTCAGTTACTATACTGCCGCCTTTGTGACGTAAGGCAATATCCAAGGTGTTCCATGACCGCAGGATGACACCTGTGTCCAGACTCCTCCATATAGCACACTGGTTGAAGCTTGACACTACATTAAACACTAATGTTTTGTTTTCCTCAATAAAGTACTGATATTCCCTTGGTGTTTATAGAAAAGTAGAGACGCACATTGAGCTCGCTCACATATTTTCATCGTTCTGTCACGTAAATATCCGTCGGGCAATCGCTAATTGTCTGGAGCTCACACGACACTGCCAGGTGCTGGCGATGTTGCTCTGTCTTGTTTGTGCTCTCCTCGTTCTGCCGGTGTGCTTGTGCTCGTTTGGCTGTGTGCGGCCCCCCTCCCCCATGTGCTCTCTCCAGTGTTCTCGTCAAGTTGTGATCGCCTAGGTTTATTGACAGGGTTCATCATAGCCCGTGGCCCCGATTCTTGTCTCCTATCGGCCGGCTCTTCTGTTTTCTGGCCTTCAGGGTGCGATCGTATCTACTCCTGAAACTTGTTAATAGTGGTTTGCCTCCACCGCCACGATTGCATCTAGTGCGTTCCATTTACTCGCCATCCTAAACTGAGAAAAGTACCTTCTAACGTCGTGGTTAATAAGACGCACATGCAGCAATTGGAAACTTTAGTAAAGCCAATGTTTTGCATGTGCAATAAATAGTCTTGTTCAAGTCTGAGAGATATTTGGTGGAAGCACAGTTACCTTATGTTTACTTTGACTTTTCCGGAGTCACTGCAATTCCCCCTTCCTTGACCCGGAATAGGAACTGATTTGAACATGTAAAGTTCGCTGTTGAAGACATCTAGGAGTTTGATGGTAATTCTTCTCATGTATGAAGGGAAGGTGTTGGTGTCTTGATCTCCTTACACTTCTGAATAACACTAAGAAGTAACTCAGTTACCTCTGCTTTTCATCGGTGGTATTTTGTATAGTTCTTGTAGTGAGTTGGTGGGCAGATTTGAGACCAGTTCCTCTAGAATTTTCCCAGTTTCTTTCTCGACTACGTTTCAGGAAATACAGTTCAAGGACGAATAAGATAACGCTAACGGAGGTAACTTTCAGACTTCTGCTTTGCAGTCCACCGTAGATTAAGGGACTAAATTACTTGACTGAGAAACCTGAAACTGTAATGATGGTTGCCATTGACATTTCCCCCCCAAGTATTGTTCGATCTCATTGTTGTGCTGGGGCTCAGACCTAGTTGCTGAAGAACGTTTCTTGGGGTCAGTGCCCCCCCGGCCTGGTCCCTGACCAGGCCTCTTGGAAGATCATGGCCTGATAAAGCAGGCTGTTACTGCTGGCCGCACGCAGTTCAACATACAAACCACTGCCCGACTGATCAGGCACTGATTTGGGGAACTTGTCCAGTTCCCTGTTGAAGACCACGAGAGGTTTGTTGGTAATTAAGTGTATACATGGATGGAGGGCGTTGAAGCCTGAAGATTTGCCGTGTCTTCGATGGCTACCACTCAGGGGATTCTAGTGTCATCAGCAAAGGATGTTAGTGCTAAGATTTACTTCCTTGTCATTGTCGGATATACATGAGGAACAGAAGTGGGGCGAGTACCATGCCTTTAAAAACTTTTCACTGTGGCGGCCTCCAACTTCAATGTTTACTGCTACTGAGTTCTATTTCTTAAGAATATGAACAGCTAAGCAAATGTTAGTTATATCATTGATATATAATACCGATAAGTTGATGAAATACACAAATTCAAAACTTTAAGGATTTCTGAAAGGTACACGTATATTATATTAAGATTTGGGAAAAGGCGGGTCCAAATTAGTCGCATACTGCAACTCTTTGCTGATAATGACAAAATAATGAAACGGTGAATCCAGCCTTTCTTATTTTTATCATTGTCTGTTTTCACGCTAGATTCAATTGAGATCCCCCTAAATAAATTGACCTGGAAAAAAATGCACGAGATCTTGGGTAACATTACTGGATAAACAAGATCTCGCTAGCACATGTTCCTCTCGGAATGTTCTTGTATCTTCAGAGTTTTGGTTCAGCTGATAAGTTATACACCATATCAGAAAGCTTTAGGACGAGTTGATCTGGTTAATGTTGTGGTCGGAAAAGTGGCAACTGCAGCTCTTGGACTTAAAATAATCTTGGTACCCATGTACTAAATGTAGACTTTTGTCATACCCAACTTGAATCTCCATCTTAGTAGAAGTCCGAGGTCAAAAAAGAAGTTCTTAAGTGTCATTTAGACGTGGCCACGTGTGGGCGTGACCCCCACACGGCAAATACACTGCTCGAGTTTATATCTATGAAATATAAGGAACAAAAGTCTTAATGTAATAAATACTTCACTATACAGAGTGTGGAAATACGTAAATAAATGCAGTGTGATGAGGTCCTTTATTGACATTTCTCCCACGTAGTGGTATTTTTTCAGGACGACTTGAAAAGCTCATTGCATGAGCGAAATGTTATCAATAAATGGTCTCTCTACACTGTCAGTATTTCATACCATTTCTTTCCACTATAATATACGCAATGAATATAAAGGCATTGGAAAACATAGAGAAGGATGGCAATTAATTCCTTGTATATTAGTTTTTCGTAAGAAGATAGTAGTGTCAAATTTACTGTAAAGATGCGTAGAATGAGCGAGAAGGACGATTAGTTTTCAAATGGAAGACGAGCAGAAATAAACTGCTTATAAATAGTAAGGAATAATCGATTAAAATTGAGTAAACTCAAATTTACCAAGTATAAAGGAAGGTATTTTGGCTTTTTTTTTTTGTAGTGCAAAAACTAAGTAGTAATTGATATTTTATGCATTATAAAGAAGACTTCGTCTTATATTACATGTAGTTGGGTATGCACAGAACCTAGCTAGCACGGGGCACGGTAACATAGCTGGGTGCATACATCCTCATCTCCCTTGTAAAATAAACCCAGTGAGGAGCAGGGGTGCGGTGGGGACAATACGGGAGCACTGTATTAACATCCGGGGTCCCAGACTGTTCAACATCTTACCAGAAGATATCCGAAACACGGCTGGAACAAGTGTAGAAGCCTTCAAGAGGAAACTGCACAAGTATCTTCACCGGGTGCCAGATCAACCAGGCTGTGATGGATATGTGGGGCAGTGGGCCTCCAGCAGCAACAGCCTGGTTGACCAGGCAAGCACCAGACGAGCCTGGCCCATGGCCGGGCTCAGAGAGTAGATACTCTCGAAACTCTTCAAAGGTATATCAAAGGTATATCCCCTATTGGAGCTCCAGTCTACCGCAGTGTTTATTTTATGTATGGGTGTGTGCAAGTACAAGACAAGTACGGTATACATTTTGGCAAGGAGCCATGCTCTTGCTCCACCAGGAGGCGCACTTGTCTGAGTATGATGATTGTACTTGAGTTTGTTGATGGTGTTGAGTGAAGAATGTGGGTGAGGCGGGCGTGAGAGCAGCACCTGTGGCATTAGTGAAACCTATGTAGTGAACCCTCAGTCTCCTCTCCTCACCCACCCTAAATTGTGAAGCCTCATTCTGTTTTCAGCTGTGTTGTGAACCCTCGGTCTGTTCTTCCCACCCACCCCAGCTGTGTAGTGTGCTGTTCCCACCCACCCCAGCTGTTACTGTTCCCACCCACCCCAGCTGTGTTACTGTTCCCACCCACCCCAGCTGTGTTACTGTTCCCACCCACCCCAGCTGTGTAGTGTGCTGTTCCCACCCACCCCAGCTGTGTAGTGTACTGTTCCCACCCACCCCAGCTGTGTTACTATTCCCACCCACACCAGCTGTGTTACTGTTCCCACCCACACCAGCTGTGTTACTGTTCCCACCCACCCCAGCTGTGTAGTGTGCTGTTCCCCACCCCAGCTGTGTTACTTTTCCCACCCAACCCAGCTGTGTAGTGTGCTGTTCCCACCCACCCCAGCTGTGTAGTGTGAAATAACACTGCTTTAAATAGTAGTATCGATATTGGTAAACTAAATTTACCAAGTTAGGAAGGTGTTTGGCTTTGTTCAAAACTAGTGTAGTATGTTATGCATTTGAGCTTCTCTAATCAGTAGTGTATGCAAGACCCTAGCTAGCACGGGCACGGTAACATAGCTGGTGATGTCCTTCTCCCTGACAACCCAGTGATGGAGCAGGTGCGTGTCACATCGAGCATGTGTAATGGGCTGTTCCACCCCAGACGTGTGTGTGAACAGTTCCCACCCCAGCTGTTAGTGATGCTGTTCCACCAGGCTGTGTAATTGCTGTCCACCCAGCTGTGTAGGACTGTCCACTCCCAGCTGGTAGTGGCTGTTCCCACCCAGCTGTGTAGTGTATCATGTGTGCAGTCCCCACCCAGCTGTGTAGTGTACTGTTCCACCACCAGCTGTGTATGGCCTGTTGCCCACCGGCCAGCTGTGTAGTGATGCTGCTCCACTCCACAGTTTGTGTAGTGTCCTGTATTGGCCCAGCACCCATAGCTATGTAGTGTGCTGTTCCCACCCACAAATGCTATCTGTGCAGTGTGCTTTCCCACCCAGCTGTGTCTGTCTGTTGCCCACCCAGCTGTGTAGTGTGTTCCACTCCCAGCTGTGTAGTGTGCTGTTCCCACCCCAGCTGTGATGTGACTGTTCCACCCCAGCTGTGTATATCTGTTCCCACCCACCCAGTGTGAGTTATCTGTTCTACCCCAGCTGTGTAGTGCTGTCTGTTCTCCACCCACAGCTGTGTAGTGTGCTGTTCCCACCCCAGCTGTGTATTGCTGTTCCCACCCCAGCTGTGTAGTGCTGTTCCCACCCACAGCTGTGTGTGTCTGTTCCCACCCCAGCTGTGTAGTGGCTGTTCCCACCCCAGCTGTGTAGTGTGCTGTCCACCCCAGCTGTGTAGTGTCTGTTCCCACCCCAGCTGTGTAGTGTGCTGTTCCACCCCAGCTGTGTAGTGTGCTGTTCCCACCCCAGCTGTGTAGTGTCTGTTCCCACCCCAGCTGTGTAGTGTCTGTTCCCACCCCAGCTGTGTAGTGTGCTGTTCCCACCCCAGCTGTGTAGTGTGCTGTTCCCACCCCAGCTGTGTAGTGTGCTGTTCCCACCCCAGCTGTGTAGTGTGCTGTTCCCACCCCAGCTGTGTAGTGTGCTGTTCCCACCCCAGCTGTGTAGTGTGCTGTTCCCACCCCAGCTGTGTGTGTCTGTTCCCACCCCAGCTGTGTAGTGTGCTGTTCCCACCCCAGCTGTGTAGTGTGCTGTTCCCACCCCAGCTGTGTAGTGTGCTGTTCCCACCCCAGCTGTGTAGTGTGCTGTTCCCACCCCAGCTGTGTAGTGTGCTGTTCCCACCCCAGCTGTGTAGTGTGCTGTTCCCACCCCCAGCTGTGTAGTGTGCTGTTCCCACCCCAGCTGTGTAGTGTGCTGTTCCCACCCCAGCTGTGTAGTGTGTAGTGTAGTGTAGGTGTGTGGTGTCCCACCCCAGCTGTGTAGTGTGTCCTGTTGTCTCCCACCCCAAAAAGCTGTGTTGTGTCCCTGTTGTTCTCCCACCCCAGCGTGTGTGTGATCCCTGTTGTTCTTCCACCCACAACTGTTGTGCTGTGACCCTGTTGTTCTCCACCCCACAGCTGTGTGTGATCCTGCTGTTATCTCCACCCCAGCTGTGTGTGTCCCTGTCTGTTCTCTCCACCCACAACAGCTGTGCTGTGATCCCTGTCTGTTCTCTCCACCCACAACAGCTGTGCTGTGATCCCTGTCTGTTCTCTCCACCCACAACAGCTGTGCTGTGATCCCTGTCTGTTCTCTCCACCCACAACAGTTGTGCTGTGATCCCTGTCTGTTCTCTCCACCCACAACAGTTGTGTTGTGATCCCTGTTGTCTCCACCCACAACAGTTGTGTTGTGATCCCTGTTGTCTCCACCCACAACAGTTTGTGTGATCCCTGTTGTCTCCCACCCACAACAGTTGTGTTGTGATCCCTGTTGTCTCCACCCACAACAGTTGTGTTGTGATCCCTGTTGTCTCCACCCACAACAGTGTGTTGGGATCCCTGTTCTCTCCACCCACAACAGTTGTGTTGTGATCCCTGTTGTCTCCACCCACAACAGTTGTGTTGTGATCCCTGTTGTCTCCACCCACAACAGTTGTGTTGTGATCCCTGTTGTCTCCACCCACAACAGTTGTGTTGTGATCCCTGTTGTCTCCACCCACAACAGTTGTGTTGTGATCCCTGTTGTTTCCACCCACAACAGTTGTGTTGTGATCCCTGTTGTCTCCACCCACAACAGTTGTGTTGTGATCCCTGTTGTCTCCACCCACAACAGTTGTGTTGTGATCCCTGTTGTCTCCACCCACAACAGTTGTGTTGTGATCCCTGTTGTCTCCACCCACAACAGTTGTGTTGTGATCCCTGTTGTCTCCACCCACAACAGTTGTGTTGTGATCCCTGTTGTCTCCACCCACAACAGTTGTGTTGTGATCCCTGTTGTCTCCACCCACAACAGTTGTGTTGTGATCCCTGTTGTCTCCACCCACAACAGTTGTGTTGTGATCCCTGTTGTCTCCACCCACAACAGTTGTGTTGTGATCCCTGTTGTCTCCACCCACAACAGTTGTGTTGTGATCCCTGTTGTCTCCACCCACAACAGTTGTGTTGTGATCCCTGTTGTCTCCACCCACAACAGTTGTGTTGTGATCCCTGTTGTCTCCACCCACAACAGTTGTGTTGTGATCCCTGTTGTCTCCACCCACAACAGTTGTGTTGTGATCCCTGTTGTCTCCACCCACAACAGTTGTGTTGTGATCCCTGTTGTCTCCACCCACAACAGTTGTGTTGTGATCCCTGTTGTCTCCACCCACAACAGTTGTGTTGTGATCCCTGTTGTCTCCACCCACAACAGTTGTGTTGTGATCCCTGTTGTCTCCACCCACAACAGTTGTGTTGTGATCCCTGTT
The DNA here is from genome assembly GCA_009830355.1 of Cherax destructor. Classification (NCBI taxonomy): domain Eukaryota; kingdom Metazoa; phylum Arthropoda; class Malacostraca; order Decapoda; family Parastacidae; genus Cherax; species Cherax destructor. Next base: position 87,093 of record WNWK01000212.1, on the reverse strand, counting down.
GTCTCCACCCACAACAGTTGTGTTGTGATCCCTGTTGTCTCCACCCACAACAGTTGTGTTGTGATCCCTGTTGTCTCCACCCACAACAGTTGTGTTGTGATCCCTGTTGTCTCCACCCACAACAGTTGTGTTGTGATCCCTGTTGTCTCCACCCACAACAGTTGTGTTGTGATCCCTGTTGTCTCCACCCACAACAGTTGTGTTGTGATCCCTGTTGTCTCCATCCACAACAGTTGTGTTGTGATCCCTGTTGTCTCCATCCACAACAGTTGTGTTGTGATCCCTGTTGTCTCCACCCACCCCAACTTGTGAAACCTTTTCTGTTTCTTCCCATCCCAGCTCAGTTATAAACACTACTACTATTACTACTACTTATTACCACCACCACTACTACTACCACCACACCACCCCCCTACCACCCATCATCATCACTACAACAATTACTATGTGGCAGCGTAGAGTGTGGCGTTAGTGATATTATCTGTGTGGTGAACTCTGCTCTCTTGAGCCTCCACATCTGTGTTGTAAACTGTCTGTTCTTTCCATCCCAGCATCCTACAGTGTTGCAGCCCAGGCCAGACAACATTATTGAATTATAATCAAATTCACAAGCACTTGCATATAAAAAGTTGTACCAGAGTAGAAAGTTGACGGGTGTTTTTTTTTTTTCTTGCCTATGAGTATTGTCTGGGTTATTTGATACACTACTGGGCGTAATATGTTTAAATCTTGGCTCTAAGCTTGACCCTCAATTATCTGCACTTGTGGCGCCTCCTTGCAGCGGCGGTGGGCGGGCCTCAGTATTATTTAGTTGGTATATCTGCTCCCCACATACCTTTTCTCTTAATATCTGGTCGATCATGACTTAGCTGTGGGCTTGCTTATGATAGCATTTTGCACCCTCCAACAATTTTTAACACCTTCGGTAATATCTCCTGAATCTCGTAGGTACTATTCTCCGCTTATGGTGTGATAATTGCTTACATTTAAGCCACTAACCGCTTGTTGCAGATGTAGTCATGGTTGTTAGAGATTTGAACAGACATTTTTTTTCAATTGATGTGTTTTCGTTCACTTAATATATATTCTATTAAACAAAATTTGGTATGTGTGCATCGTGGTGCTACTCTTCTCTTTAAGATAGGTACATGGATAGGCACAGGGTGAGATTCAGGGGCGTAGTTTTCTTCCTTGTGTATAATGGGTTAGTGTGCTTCACCTGAGTGATGGAGTGATGTCGAATTCGGTCTTCCGGGTATCGGATGTCTTAAATCTGCAAGTTAGGATGAATCTCTTCAGTGGTGGGATGAAGATTAAGCAGCTAAATCTTTCCACCTCCCAACCCCGTTTTTCCTATTTTTTATTTTTCCATTTCTCATTCGTTTTTCTCTGACCAGATAATGTTACGTTTGAGTTCGAGAGTTTTTCTACTTCAAGAGCCCGGCCTTGGGCCAGGTTCGTCTTCAAAAACTACGCTAGAATTTGTGATATTCATTGAGGACATGCCAGACCTAGCAAACTTTTATCAGAATTTTTCAGTGGGTCACAAAAAGAATGTTCAACGAGGTAAATTTCATTTAATCAGAAAGGAAAACAATGGTAGAAGCAAAAACGAAGAAAGTACTGTATAAAAGTAACTTACTCGATAGAGGGGAGGGGTAGGATAAAGTAAAGGAACTACTTAGGGTGAATTATTTAGGAAGCTTCTAAGTTTTAAGTTTCTCTTCCTGACGGTTGGTCACTTAACGTTGTGGAACAGTTTGAGTGGCTCAGCCTGACTAAGAACCCAGCATCTTTCCCCTCCCTCCCTCCCTCGTTTATTTTTTTACCTTTTTGGGGGAGTTTTACGATTCTTAATTTTTTTTTCTGGAGGATTATGGAAGGGGGTCATTCTTTTCTCCTACTCCACTAGTTGCAGTGCTGAAGTGGTCCGCAAAACCCAAAGGGACTGGACCATCAGGTGGACCACTGGGTGACACTCCCTGACGCAGGGATCTGAAAGTTACCTGAAGACGCTTTCGGGTGTCACTGCTCCTGCAACCTGGTCCTCGACCAGGTCTCTTGGTTGCCAGTCTGACCATTAAGGCTGTTGGTGTTAGCCACAGATAATCTAACGTATTCACCACAGCCCGGCTGATTAGGAACTGACTTCAGGAACTTGTCAAGTTCCCTTTTGAAGAAGAGACTCTGGGGTGTTAGTAATTGAAGGAAAGGTGAAGTGTTGGTTCCTATATACTTATTTAGTTACCCTGCTTTCATTGGGTTATTCTGCACCGTTTGCAGAGCCTCTTGCTCTCATGGGCAGTGATTTTGGTGTCGTATTTGGGACCAGTCCCTCCAGAATTTTACAGGTATATATAAAGTGTGCTGTACCTTTCTCCCAAACCTTCCAAGGAGTACAATTTGAGGGACTTTGAATGTTCCCAGTAATTCAGGTGGCTAACTTAAACGGGCAGTGAAGGTCCTCTGTACAATATCCAGATCTGCAGTTTTGCCTGTCTTTAGGGGTTGATACTATACAACAATATTCCAGAGAACACGTGACTTACATTATCATTATTGACTTCTCTGGAGGATGTTTTCGAGGGTGAGCGCCCCCATGACCGATTCCAGACTAAACCACCTGGTGGATCAGCGCCAGGCTATTACTACCGGCCGCACGAAATCTAACCTTCGAACGACAGCTTGGCATCTACCTAGAGTTTTCCTTGCTGTTGTGTTAATAACTATGTTGTGATATTTGAATGTAAACTCTCCTGCCATTATATAACACTCCCAAATCTCACATTATTCTTTCATTATATTGAGCGAGTTTTTTGTTTTATACGACATTCATTTTTTCCCCCAAATTTCATACCTGAAGGATACTTCAGAGGATTTACGCCCCCGTGGCTCGGTCCCAGGCAGGCCTGGTGGATCAAGGCCCGAACAACCAGGCTGTTGCTGCTGGCAGCAGTTGGGGGGGAATTTCTGTGTGTAGGGGGTAGGATGGAAATCTTTAGATCTTTCGCATTGTCATGCGTCGTCAGGAGCTGTGCAGTGTTGCAAGACAGCAAAACTCAAGATAATTTCCCTTCGTATCTGTTGCTGTGTTGCAACATTACATAGCTACTGACCATGCACGAGTCAGAGACATCTAGAGCTAAAGATTTCCTTCCCCATGTGGCTTGTTCTGCGTTAAAATATCCTGTTTGCTATTGTTGTATGTATGTATAATTATACGTACATTATATATATTATTATAAACATTGTCCACAGCAGGACTCGGACCTGCAAACTCTGTATCAGAGTAACCAATTATGTATGTATGTGTGTATATATATATATATATATATAAATTTATTCAAAGTAAATTTAGTGGTGGAGTGTAGTTGGGAAGTGGTAATGAGGTGTTCAGAGGTTTCTTATCTGTGGAAGATAGTGAAGATAGCCTTCCCTGGGAACGACAGGGGTGAGTTGTGTGCAGTGATTGGGCACACTTATGGTTAAGGGGGACGTGTTGAGATAGGTTGATTGAACCTGTAAAGCTGGAAGGGTCAGTGAACACATTAAGCTGAGCGAGGTAGTGAGTCATGGGTGGGGAGGGAGTTGATGGGGCGGGAGGGCAGCACTGTGAAGTTACACGAGGTCACAAGTTAACACGGGGCCATTCAGTCACACCGGTAAGCCAGCGGTAACCTTGGCGGTGCTCACCTTAGGTTTAGCGACTACTGACTTCGCATGTTTTATTAGACACAACTTTCATAGCAATCCTCGCCAGAAAAGCAACAGCAGCAATGCGACAGTGTTACCAGAACGAAGATAAACTTTTTCAAGCAGCATTTGGATAGTCATTTTAATAGTGCTTGATCAACCTAGTTGTGATGGCTGTGTAGTACTGTGGACCGCTAGCACAAACAGCCTAATTGACTCTGGCAGGGCTGTCGGGGTAGAATAGCCATCGAAACTGGTTATAGTACAAAAAATAGAAAAAAAGACCCGTGTCAAGTAGTTTCCTTCTGAAGAGTTTAACAACCCAAGGGGAAGGTGGGAGATGGTGGCAATGATAGTATTATGGAGGCAGGAGAGGAGAAGCCTGCGAGGCCACTACTTTATTCACAAGATTTATACACTGTTGTTATTATTATTATTATTATTATTATTATTATTATGCGCTCAGAATTTACTTAAAGTATTGTTTGGTGGTGAAAAAGTTAGGTTCAGCCTTCAGGGTGGGGAAAGGTAAACTTGAGTAATAGAATCGTTTGATTTTTGTATTGAAAGTTCAAAAAAAACCCACAAAGATCGTATCCCGGAAGTTCCGTGAAAATTGCCTGAAAAAATCGTTAGGACAACTTGAGTCAAAATTTGGAATACTGAAAGTGTTTTAGGTGACTGGAGAGGATCAACTGAAACCCACTTGATGCTATTACAAAGGCAGGTCAATACTATATATTTTAGGGGAAAACGAAAGAATGAAAAAACTTTCTGATTTTTTGTGTAGGATAATGCAATATCCTACTTTAGCAGTAACATCAGTTGTGCTCCACTTGATCCTGTAGTCACCCAAGATACACTTGGTATTCCAAGTTTTGTGTAGACGTGTCGCCATAGCGGTTTTTTTTTTTTACTAACTTTTAGTCAATCTTCATGGAACTTGTATGATGCGATCCTTATGCCCTTTTAAACTTAAAATACAAAAATCGGACAATTCTGAGTACTAAGAATAAAAAGTCACAATACCGTGACTGGAACTGTACACAAATAACTCGCTCTCATAACACTGAAACTTATGACGATGTTTCGGTCCGACTTGTGACCACTAACTTGTCACACAGAAACACTCCTCCTTCAGCGTTCCAATATTTACTTTACCTTTCCTGACTTCTGCCTTAGGTGGGTTTTGTGCCGCAGGGAGTTTGTCCTACCTCCGTGGTACAGTACTTCTCCTGTAGCCTACTACTACTATCACTACTACTACTACTACCACCACCACTATTACTACCACCACTGCTGCTGCTGCTGCTACTACAGCTACAGTTCTTCCACTCCCATTCGCCGCCCCCCTCGTATATATTCTCGTTCCCTTACCTTCACGATTGTGTGACTAGTTAATGGTACAAGTCGCTCCGCAACGCCGTCATAAGTTTGTCTTCTAAGTGCTGGTTATCTGTGTACGATTCTGACGATTATTACCCAAGTAGCTAATTTCACCTCCCTTCCCAACTCCCCCTTAATGACTAGTGTAGCCGATAGGTTTTAACCCCCCCCCCTCCCCATTAACCACCCAACGTTATTCATGGTTGGAAGAGGTCGTAATAGTAACGTAGAGATGGAATAGTTAATATAAAGCTTTGGTCCAAGTTACAGTGATAGTGTTTAATTGTTCCCACCTTGTATGATTGTTTTTATCCTTATTAATACTAATTGTTCTTTTGTTTGCAGGTGCGTTATGTTGTATGAAGAGAAGGTACAGTGTTGTATTTGTTGTATTCCTCTTGACACGTACTCCCATTAGCACGCGCTCCCACTCCCTCTCTCTCCTCTTCCCTCTTTTCCTCTGTCTTTCTCTTCCCTCTTTTATGTCTCTCTCCCTCCCCCTGATATTAAGGTTACACAAATAACTTCTCTTCAAGATCAGGTACTGGAATTAAAACATAAGATCAGGCCTTAGTGATTGATAGTCGACACTACAGGATAGTTATCAGTAATGTTAGTAGTTAAGTGGTATGGGAAAATGTAGTAAATTAGATATTATAAGTGATAAACTGTTCAGTGAAAAGACTGAAAAATACAAAACTAACACAGGAGGTAAAATGCAGACACTTAGAATGAAATGAAAACGTGAAATATTTGGACTAAGTCCTCGAGTACCTTTCATTTTATATATATATATATATATATATATATATATATATATATATATATATATATATATACACACATTATTACGTGTATTTATATGCTCAGCTCGAGAGTTTACATGTTCAATACTTGGAGTGATTGTTTTTCATTCTTAGTGTACTAAGATGGGTTAAGGGATCATCCCCCCTGCTGCCCACTCTTACATTTGGTCTCTTGCGTATAAGAATAGTGACGATGCAGTAGTCTTACTGGCTACTGCTAGACAAGTCTGTCTGGTTCCTAGCAAGTGAGATGGTTGGTGTTGGCTGCATGTAGTCCCATGTAAGCGGCGCACATCCCAGCACCCGGTCTCAGACCAAGCCGGAAAGGAAATATTACAGGATTAAGAGCAGATAAGAAGCACAGAGGAAAATAAAGGTATGTTTATATGCAGGTAGAAGTTAGTAAGATTTACCTGTCATAATTTTTCATGAGGTTGAAAGGAAAATAAACCATCAATCCTGCTAGAGGGCCAAAAAATCTTGACAGGTTTCCATTTCGCACTCAATTCACAAGATGGTTGCACCTCCCCGGATGGTTGCTGTTTACCAAACCTGTTTACCAAAGTTGTTAGAGCTTGGCGTGAACATTGGCATACTGCACTATTGTAAAGGCGATGTTTGGAGGAGAGAGCGCGGGGGCTGGAACACAAATCTCTGGTCTCAACAAACGACACTAGGTATTATTTGCTCAGCTCATTTACAAAGCTGAGGAAGATGAAACAATGGTGGGAGTGATAAGATGCACAATTGTCTTGTCTGCTCGAGTCATTGTAGACATAGGGAATAACCTCACTTGACATCCCTCGCATGGGTGGTGAAAGTTGCCCAGTGCATTATAATTAGTACCTACCCAGTCGTGTTGGCAGGTGTCGAGTCTTAGCTCGTGGTCCCGCGTTTTAACTCTTATGGTCTAATTTTACCGATTTCTGAGTTTGAGCCCAGGCATATCCACGCATAGAATTAGTAAGGCATTTAAACTAGTGAGAACGTCTCATAGCACTTGCAATATACTCTGGAACTGTGAACTGAAAGATACCAGGTCCTCTCCTCTTCGCACATCCTGTCGTTGTCTTCTCTGGCTCCTCCTTCAATATGGTGACTATATTTGCCTGCTTCTAGATGTCTGAAAGTTTTCCTTCTTAAAATAATTTGTAGTTTTGATATCCAACCGTTCATTATTTTTGTTCCTTCCCTCACTACCCATGGTTATATTTTGTTCCTTCCCTCAGTACCCATGGTGATATTTTGTTCCTTCCCTCAGTACCCATGGTGATATTTTGTTCCTTCCCTCAGTATCCATGGTTATATTTTGTTCCTTCCCTCACTACCCATGGTGATATTTTGTTCCTTCCCTCAGTACCCATGGTAATATTTTGTTCCTTCCCTCAGTACCCATGGTAATATTTTGTTCCTTCCCTCAGTACCCATGGTAATATTTTGTTCCTTCCCTCAGTACCCATGGTAATATTTTGTTCCTTCCCTCAGTACCCATGGTGATATTTTGTTCCTTCCCTCAGTACCCATGGTAATATTTTGTTCCTTCCCTCACTACCCATGGTGATATTTTGTTCCTTCCCTCAGTACCCATGGTAATATTTTGTTCCTTCCCTCAGTACCCATGGTAATATTTTGTTCCTTCCCTCAGTACCCATGGTAATATTTTGTTCCTTCCCTCACTACCCATGGTGATATTTTGTTAGTCCAGTTTTGTTTTGTAATTTTTTAACTTCACTTCCTCCCTCGTACTTTCAATGATTTTTTTAGGTCCTGCTGTTGGGTTTTCCTCTCGTTGCGCACTGGTAATTTTCCGTGTTCTTTCAATATTTCCTTAATATCTACTTAATTCCTCGCCTACTTTATAGTGTTGTAAGATCAATCTGGGTAAAGTTACTTTGTTATTGGCTGCAGTAAACATGTGTTAAAAGTTCAGTAATGTTGGTGTTTTTGTTTGGGTCCCACTGGAGGTGGACTGCCAGAGTACAATAACTTTCACCGGTATATAGTACATATGGGATGGGTGGAATTTAGTGTAGAAGTGGTCAGGTTAAAGGTTGGTAAAGGTATTAGAGGTATTGAGAAGATCTTGAATATCCAGCATGTTCAAGTAGATTTTAGATGTCTTTGTTGATGGTATAACTGAAGAGTTGGGGTGTCGTAGGCACAGAGAACAGTGTTCACCAGTTTTGAGATATTTCCGGAACGAAGGTAAAGGATTTCAGGAGGAAACTGCGGCACTTCCCGCAGGAAGTGCTGCTTTAATCAGGTTATGGTTAAAAGTAAGCCTGCGGTCTGTTGGATCCAACAACCTGGTTGGCCCGGCGGTCAACGAAGTTTAACCTCGAGCAAAGCTTTTGAGAGAGAAATTCTCGAAACCGGTCACATGTATGGCATTATCTTTTATGAAAACTGGAGATGGGGGTACAATGCTTGCATATATGGAGAGGTGAGAGTGGGTCATCATTGACCCACACAGGTGCTGGTGGCGACGTATTTTCTTTGGATTGATAACTTGAAACAAAATATCAATAATACTAAAACAAAATTTTCTGGACATGTATGAGGCTGAGCGCATCTTGAGGGAAGATTTGTGGTTTGGGATGAAGTGGAGGTGAACGAGAGTAAACTGAGTGTAGACGACAGTTACATTGCTTTCCCCTTCAGAGTCAGTAAGAGGACACAGCTAGCATACATCATGCACATCTTGCATTGTGGCTCATGCACTCCCTCACGTGTCTCCTCTCAACTTGAACCCTACGACTTCCTCTTCGTAATATTTGGATCTTTCCTGTCGGTTTTTCTTTCCTGTCGGTTTTTCTTTCCTGTCGGTTTTTCTTTCCTGTCGGTTTTTCTTTCCTGTCAGTTTTTTTCTTTCCTGTCGTTTTTTCTTTCCTGTTGTTTTTTCTTTCCTGTCGGTTTTTGCTTTCCTGTAGTTTGCTTTCTTCCTGCTCCGGTTTTTTTGCTTTCTCCATGTAAGCGTTTGCGCTTCTTCCGTCTTCCGAGATGAATGGAAAAAATCCCATCTTTTCTAGTCATTTATTTCTTCAGTCATATTGTCTTGAAGTGAATTTAGGCACAAAAAGTATATTTTAAGACTGAGTTTGAAAAGCCTCGTGGAGCATGAGGAGAATCCTGTGAGAATCAAGTCAAACGTCCAGGACATTGTAGATCACCTGCAACCACAAAAGGACACAAAGAGACACACACACACACACACACCTCCCGGTGGCCAGGTACCATACCAGGCCTGCTTGATGACCTGGAACTTACGTGTGTCACAGGCTGTCACCCGATTAATCAGGCTGTTTGTACTGGTCCCTGGCTGAATATATTACTCTGGGGTGGCAGTGTTGGCTCTTGTCCCCAGTATTTCACTTTCCCTCAAGGAAGGTTACCTTGACGTCGGTGAGGGACTACTTTAATCAATAGAATTAGACTTGTTCTACCTATTCTTGGATACATTCTGATTACCTTACATTGCCTAGGCACTATATGACCCCAACAGTTCAGCTTTTTCCCTTAAATGTACTAGTTACTAATAATGTATTTCAGCCTCTAGTGTCTAGTCAGACCCTAAATTGATGCATGTTGACAAACTTGCTGGTACTGCTGCCTGGCTTGTGCACCGCCGCCCCTTTCATTGGCACTCTTGAAGGGGGTGCTTGGAAGCTAACCTCTCCTCCCCTTCCTAGTTTCAAACCCGATTACTTGCCATTCATGGCACTATAACTCCCACTGATTTAGCGTTTTCTCATGAACTTTGAAGTTTAAGGCTACAATGTGGAAATATTTGTGCGCCATTAGTAATTTGCTGTATCGGAAGTAAAGTGAGCTGTCAGTTCGATGCTGAAGAGAAGGCATACATTAATACACAGTTTCAAGAGTAGGTATAATAAAGGCCAAGAAGCCATGAACAGTAATGCAGCTCAAAGTACTTTGTCTAGGAAGCGGGGACAGGAGCTGAGACTTGACTCCTGTAAATGCCTTGGCAAGTACTTAAATTACTGAATGTGCAAATATGTCAATCCGGAATTAAATTCGAACCTACGTACCCTGCATCAAGGTACACAACTAGACTCCAGATCTGGGGTCTGGCTGTGTGGCGAAAGTACTGTGTACCTTGATGCAGTGTGTGCAGGATTGAATCCTGTTCCGGACTGAGAGAGAATGTTTGTGAAATTAGCTTGGTGCGAAGTGCAAAGCATTTCTGAATAAATAAAATTGGAGTCTTTTTCTCTCTGGAGCAAAGGTGAGACAGTTTCTACTATGAAGATGCTGGGAAGACGACTGGTTCCATGTGTCATACAGAAAGGAAATTGCCAACAGACCTCTACCTGTCTTTGGGAGGAAACTTTAGTTCGAGTCAGTTCCCGATCAGCCGGGCTGCGGTGGATTCGTTTAACTGCGTGCTGCTTGCACCAACAGCCTGACTTCTTTACCAAAAAACACTTCAGAGAAGAATCTTATGATGACGTTTCAGTCCATTCTGGACTATTGTCAAGTCGCAACTGGGGCGAGAAAAGTAGAGACGGCCAAAAGATCATACGATAGGGGAGCGGGGAAAGAAAGGAGTGGTGCTGGACGTAGAATGAAGGGCGGCAGTAGTAATAGTAGTAGTAGTAGTAGTCAGAAATCAAGAGGCCTCATCTAGGACCAGGCGATGACTCCTAGAATCAACAACTGGTAAATCTGGAGAAATAAAGACTAACTAGAGTTGGAGAGAGGAAAAAACATGGGTGCTGGTCTGGGACCTGGAGCGTTGACCCCTGGAACACATTCCAAGCTAAGGATATGGACGTTCACTAAAGGTCAAAGGCTTTTCAAAACATTTTAAGTAAATTACACACACTTAACACTGATATGGTCTGAGTGTGCAGAAGCTGACTGCTGCCTAGCTTCATTTTGAGTGAGCGCAACTTGAACCTAGGGTAAACTGGTTTGTCGGATAAAAATATTCCCGACAAAGCTACCACAAGAGGACGCCGCCGACCTCGCCAGGGGCGAGTTTGTTTACGCAAGTTTCCCAATGACCTGTGTAAGACGGTTCGTAGTGACGAAATAGTGAAGCATTTATTATCTGGGTGTAGAGTACAGGTGCACATACTGATGGCCGAGGAGAGTGAGAGTGCGCTGTGAAAATGCCTTCGTTATTTACGTAATTGAGCTTCCTATGTTTATGAAGGGAGCTCAAGGGAACTGGCGGTAATAATTGTAAAGAGTTGTCTGATTTGTATTCAGTACCCGTGAAGGACCTGTGACGAGTTCAGTGAAGCACTTGAATTATTAGGAATGCATGAGGTCCCTCGATCTGCACTTCTTTGAACCTAGGAGTGAGATGCATTATAATTTTCACCTTGAAAATTATCGAGGGATTAATCCCAAATCGACTCTCACTCTCTCACACTAGCTCTCTCGCTCGCACACTCAGGCCCATACTAGAGTATGCAGCACCAGTTTGGAACCCATACCTGGTCAAGCACGTCAATAAATTGGAGAAAGTGCAAAGGTTTGCGACAAGGTTAGTTCCAGAGCTAAGGGGAATGTCCTACGACGAAAGATTAAGGGAAATCGGCCTGACAACACTGGAGGACAGGAGGGTTAGGGGAGACATGATAACGACATACAAAATAATGAGGGGAATTGACAAGGTAGGCAAATTACTAGAGTCGATTATAGCTGATAACATAAGAAGCCATCTCGATAGGCATAATTTGATTAATGATACTCAGCATGGATTCACCAGGGCCGTTCCTGCCTAACTAATTTGTTAACTTTTTTCAGTGGGGCTTTTGAGGCAGTTGATAATGATAAAGAATTCGATATCGTTTATTTGGATTTTAGTAAGGCTTTTGATAGAGTACCACATCAGAGACTGTTAAAGAAAGTGGCTGCTCATGGCATTGGGGGAAAAGTGTTGTCATGGATCGAGTCATGGCTCACCAATAGGAAGCAGAGGGTGTGCATAAATGGGGTTAAATCGAGTGGGGATCTGTAACAAGTGGCGTTCCTCAGGGATCGGTTTTGGGCCCGTTGTTGTTTATAATATATATAAATGACCTTGACGAGGGAATTTCTAGTGATATGAGCAAATTCGCTGATGACACGAAGATAGGTAGGATAATCGATTCAGACGTAGATGTCAGTGAACTACAGGAGGATTTAGACAAACTCAATTCCTGGTCAGAAAAATGGCAGATGCAGTTCAATGTAGATAAATGCAAAGTTCTAAAGCTCGGGAGTGTCCATAACCCAAGCACTTATAAGTTAAATAACGTAGAACTTAGCCATACAGATTGCGAGAAGGACTTGGGGTGATGGTAAGCAGCAACCTTAAACCAAGACAGCAATGCCTAAGCGTACGTAATAAGGCAAATAGATTACTGGGATTTATATCAAGAAGTGTTAGCAACAGAAGTCCAGACGTTATATTACAGCTTTATACATCATTAGTAAGGCCTCACCTAGATTACGCAGCTCAGTTCTGGTCTCCATATTACAGAATGGACATAAATTCGTTAGAAAACATTCAGCGTAGAATGACTAAATTAATACATAGCATTAGAAATCTTCCTTACGAAGAAAGATTGAAGACCCTTAAATTACATTCACTTGTAAGACGTAGAATGAGGGGAGACATGATCGAGGTATACAAGTGGAAAATGGGTATTAACAAAGGGGATATAAATAAGGTCTTGAGGGTATCTCTCCAAGAGAGAACCCGCAATAATGGATTCAAGTTAGATAAGTTTAGATTTAGAAAGGATATAGGAAAGTATTGGTTTGGAAATAGGGTAGTTGATGAATGGAACAGTCTGCCTAGTAGGGTTATTGAAGCAAGGACCTTGGGTAGTTTTAAATTTAGGTTGGATAAATTCATGAGTGAAAGGGGTTGGATTTGAGTGGGAATTGCACATGAGTAAATAAAATTATCAAAGCTTATTTTTGGGTAGCATTGAAAATTAGGTTGAACAAATATTCTGTTGGTGGGATGGAATGTGAAGGACCTGCCTAGAATGGGCCAACAGGCCTGCTGCAGTGTTCCTCCTTTCTTATGTTCTTATGTTCCAGAGGGGGAGACACAGAAACAAGGGGGCACAATTGGAAGTTGAAGACTCAGATGAGTCAAAGGGATGTTAGGAAGTATTTCTTCAGCCATAGAGTAGTCAGGAAGTGGAATAGTCTAGCAAGTGATGTAGTGGAGGCAGGAACCATACATAGCTTTAAGACGAGGTATGATAAAGCTCATGGAGCAGGGAGAGAAGGGACCCAGTAGCGGTCAGTGAAGAAGCGGGCCCAGGAGCTGAGACTCGACCCTTGCAACCACAATTAGGTGAGTACTCACTCACTCGCTCGCACTCACTCGCACACACTAAAATACAACATGCCTATTGTGTAACCGACATGTGCCTTGGACAAAATGGACACTCTCTCTCTATCTATCTATCTATCTCTATCTATCTATCTATCTCTATCTCTATCTCTCTCTATCTCTCTCTATCTCTCTCTATCTATATCTCTATCTCTCTATCTCTATATCTCTATATCTCTATCTATCTATCTATCTCTATCTCACACACACACACACACGAGATCAATCAACTGTCTTGTTTACCCTGACACCACAACCTGTTGGGGCGATAAAGGAGAATTCAAATGCATCTGATATTCTTTAGAAAGCTGAGTTGCATGCTCACATCTAGTATCCACTTCTGATACTTTACTCATGGTAGTGGTCAAAGATTACATCCACCTCGTATTTTTTATTTGGTTGGAAACTTGTTTCACACAAATTTTCAACTAGGTCGTAAAAGACCTAGTTGGCCAATGACATTTTGCTTAGGCTGCCTTCGCCATTGTTTTTATAATTTTCGAAGTGCCTGCTGGGACCTCGTTGAACATTTAGGAGAATGTAAAGTTATACAAATGCAGTATATCGATCCTTTGACATTTCGTCCACACAGTAAGCTTCATAAAGCCCACTGAGTGCGCGAAACGTCGTCACTAAAGGATCGTATTATACTGCATTTTTCTTTTTCAATCGTGTTGGTATTTTGTCATTTACCTCCATTTAGGAGTGTCTTGACATTAATCGTTTTAACTGACGGTGACTGGTTTAACTTGGTATGCTAATATTTACTAATATTGTATTTACCTTATTTAATTTTATCCTCGGTTTTATTGTGTTGTATACATTTATTTTATTGCTGTGAGTGCCGAGTGACCTAAACGGTGAAAGTGGTCAGTAAATGTCACAACTACTTATATCTTGGCACATGACAGTGGCATCAGGCTGTCATTGCTTCAGTGCTGATGTACTTTAAATTGTCATTCTTTACCCTCATCAGTCTGCGGGGATGTCTGCTTGATTAATATGTCAAGGAGTGGGTTGATTTTAGCACGTTGGGTGAAGAAATATTTGCATAGAAAATTTAGATGCATATAGTTATCTGCGGCGGCTTACATTAGCTCAATAAATGATTTTCCGATACTTTTTTTCGATGCAGCAGCTGCTGATGCAATTAAGACACATGTGCAACATCTGGGTATCTTTATTGAAGACGTTTCGCCCTCCAGTGACTTTATCAATACAAATTCTAGGACATCATTTGAAGACAGTAGAACTATATACAAAAGATGAGGTAATGAGTCCCTCAGCCTTGGAGTTGGTGTGAAGAGCACCGAAGTCGTGGAGGTTCTGGAGCAGAGGCAAGGAGGCTGGCGCTTATATACTAACGTCAGCAGCAACTGCTTCTGATGGTTGAAATAGCAAGTTCGTATACAAAGGCCATGCAATAGTTCTGTTATCGTAGTTGTTTCTTCTGAAGCATAAAACCAATTCCAGTTTTGAGTTTTTTTATATATTCACAATATAAATTGAAGGCAATGTGTACCCGAGATTGAAAGATTTTCTGAAAGGGAGAACAGCAGCATCACACTGATAGCATCACTGCCGGTCTCTCGGTACACGAAAAATATGCTGTATTTTTTCTTTATTGGACACCGATTCTGTACACTCGCAGGATTTTTATTTTTACCGACATTTCTGACCTTGTGACCTTCAGCCTGAGCACACTAGCATAGAAAATTAGAATAGTTAGGGCTAGATCGGAAAGCTATGTGATTTATAAATAAAAAGGCACAATACCGTGACTGGAACAATACACAAATAACCCGCACATAGAAGAGAGCAGCTTACCACGACGTTTCGAGAGCAGCTTACCACGACGTTTCAGTCCGACTTGGACCATTTACAAAGTCATACTAATTTATCAAAATATTTCTGTAGTCTTGAGATTTTTTTTGCAACATTTTTTAGCATCAGGTGATGAGTAACATCCACGCCCCACGTGATGAGTAACATCCATGCCCCACGTGATGAGTAACATCCACGCCCCACGTGATGAGTAACATCCATGCCCCACGTGATGAGTAACATCCACGCCCCACGTGATGAGTAACATCCACGCCCCACGTGATGAGTAACATCCACGCCCCACGTGATGAGTAACATCCACGGCCCACGTGATGAGTAACATCCATGCCCCACGTGATGAGCAACATCTACGCCCCACGTGATGAGCAACATCCACGCCCCACGTGATGAGCAACATCCACGCCCCACGTGATGAGTAACATCCACGCCCCACGTGATGAGTAACATCCACGCCCCACGTGATGAGTAACATCCACGCCCCACGTGATGAGTAACATCCACGCCCCACGTGATGAGTAACATCCACGCCCCACGTGATGAGTAACATCCACGCCCCACGTGATGAGTAACATCCACGCCCCACGTGAGTAACATCCACGCCCCACGTGAGTAACATCCACGCCCCACGTGAGTAACATCCACGCCCCACGTGAGTAACATCCACGCCCCACGTGATAACATCCACGCCCCACGTGATAACATCCACGCCCCACGTGATAACATCCACGCCCCACGTGATAACATCCACGCCCCACGTGATAACATCCACGCCCCACGTGATAACATCCACGCCCCACGTGATAACATCCACGCCCCACGTGATAACATCCACGCCCCACGTGATAACATCCACGCCCCACGTGATAACATCCACGCCCCACGTGATAACATCCACGTGATAACATCCACGTGATAACATCCACGTGATAACATCCACGTGATAACATCCACGTGATAACATCCACGTGATAACATCCACGTGATAACCACGCCCCACGTGATAACCACGCCCCACGTGATAACCACGCCCCACGTGATAACCACGCCCCACGTGATAACCACGCCCCACGTGATGATAACCACGCCCCACGTGATAACCACGCCCCACGTGATGATAACCACGCCCCACGTGATGATAACCACGCCCCACGTGATGATAACCACGCCCCACGTGATGATAACCACGCCCCACGTGATAACATCCACGCCCCACGTGATAACCCACGCCCCACGTGATGATAACACGCCCGTGATACATCCACGCCCCACGTGATGAACATCCACGCCCCACGTGATAACATCCACGCCCCACGTGATCACATCCACGCCCCACGTGATGATAACCACGCCCCACGTGATAACATCCACGCCCCACGTGATGAACACCACGCCCCACGTGATAACATCCACGCCCCACGTGATAACATCCACGCCCCACGTGATGAACAACATCCACGCCCCACGTGATGAACAACATCCACGCCCCACGTGATGAAACATCCACGCCCCACGTGATGAACAACATCCACGCCCCACGTGATGAGCAACATCCACGCCCCACGTGATGAACAACATCCACGCCCCACGATGAGCAACATCCACGACCCACGTGATGAGCAACATCCACGACCCACGTGATGAGCAACATCCACGACCCACGTGATGAGCAACATCCACGACCCACGTGATGAGCAACATCCACGACCCACGTGATGAGCAACATCCACGACCCACGTGATGAGCAACATCCACGACCCACGTGATGAGCAACATCCACGACCCACGTGATGAGCAACATCCACGACCCACGTGATGAGCAACATCCACGACCCACGTGATGAGCAACATCCACGACCCACGTGATGAGCAACATCCACGACCCACGTGATGAGCAACATCCACGACCCACGTGATGAGCAACATCCACGACCCACGTGATGAGCAACATCCACGACCCACGTGATGAGCAACATCCACGACCCACGTGATGAGCAACATCCACGACCCACGTGATGAGCAACATCCACGCCCCACGTGATGAGAACATCATGCCTACGACCCACGTGATGAACAACATCCACGACCCACGTGATGAACAACATCCACGACCCACGTGATGAACAACATCCACGACCCACGTGATGAACAACATCCACGACCCACGTGATGAACAACATCCACGACCCACGTGATGAACAACATCCAACGACACACACGCCTGATGAACAACATCCACGACCCACGTGATGAACAACATCCACGACCCACGTGATGAACAACATCCACGACCCACGTGATGAACAACATCCACGACCCACGTGATGAACAACATCCATGACCCACGTGATTAACATAGACGGGCTGTATTGCATACGTTAAATTTAGCGATGTTAGCACCAGTCTGGTTGATGAGGCCATCCACAAGGTCTGGGACGTTGATCCTCCAGGTAGACTACGGTTAAGGTAAACTCTCAGTAATTGGTTGGTTGTGTCAGACTAATAGGTCATCCAAACACACACGTCAGTTTATAATTCCTCCACGAATTGTATTTCCTACAAGAGAGGAAGGTGTGGGTGGCGTGGCTTGATGATGCTCCTGAAGGACTGGCTCTTTAGTCAAGGAACATCATCTACTCTCTCCTCCGCTTAAACCAGGTTTTCTCCATTGCCAGGGAGCCGTATGGCCCTTACGGGGTTTGTGTTTCATCATGAGTGTAATTCAGAACGAACTAAACAGCAGAAAAAAATACTTTATTTTAAGTTATTTGTTTTTACCTAAATTTGCATAAAGTAAATGAAAAAATCATCGGGAGGTTTAAGTCTGAGAGCGGGAGTTCAGTCACTGTTTAATTCTTTTGAAAGTGTACACTCGTTAGTTACAAGGTGAATTTGAAGTGGGGGAGACTGTTGCTGGCAGTGGTTGTCGGGGGTCTAGCTGTTGTTGATTTTGGTGGGTAATGGCCCTCGAGTCCCGGTCCCCGATCATGTCTGTTTGATGATCTGATCAGTCGGGCAGTTTGTGCTAGCAACACAGTGTAGCTCAGGCACTACAGCTTCACTGATCACGAACTAACTCTAGCAACTCTCATTGACACCATAATCGCTTACATCATATCTGGGCGCCACGCTGACGAGGCGTCTCTGTCTGACGTCTGTCTCCCTCCTGATTTATTTTCCTTCATTATCACGCGTTTATATCCACTTACACTTGTATTTTTAACTTGTTCTCTTTTCGTGGTTTTCTCCTCCCATTTTTTTATATTTTCGTATGCCGCTACTCTAACCTTTCACGCCTGTTGCATATATTTTTTTTTCCTTCTTGCCTGCCTTTTTTTTTATATCTTTATTATGGGTATGGCGTGCCTCGATCAGCAGTCTGCGAGAAGAGAACTCTGAATCCGTCACAGGTATGTTAAGCTACTTCAAGGCTTGATTGTTTCTTGAAAACAGTTTAAAGTTAGTGGAAAAACCTGGGATAATTTAGTACTTGTTTCACCTCGGTTACCGGAAATATTGACAGAATATAGAAGTTTTAAAGAGGAAATTGGACGGTGGTTCGTACGCTGCACTGCGTGCTGCCAGCAGTAAGAGCTTGGTTGATCAGGCCTTGATCCAATTGGAGGCTTGGTGTGGGATCGGGCCGCGGGGACGTTGACCCCCGGTATCTTCCTCCAGCAGCAACAGCCTGGTTGACCAGGCAAGCACCAGACGAGCCTGGCCCATGGCCGGGCTCAGAGAGTAGATACTTTCGAAACTCTTCAAAGGTATATCAAAGGTATATCAAAGGTATCCTTCAGGATCTCCTAAAAGTACCTCAGTCGAGTTGTGGTGGTGTGCGTGCGGGCCACAAGTACTAACAGCCTGGCTGACCAGGCGGTGAGAAGGGAAGCCTGGACCCAGGCTGGGTTACAAGGATAACAAAACACACGTAGTCAGATGTATGTTGCATATGGACTTTGCAACACTGTCTTCAAGAGTTGATAGCATCCTTAGGATTGATCCCTAAACTTGACTGGCTGCGTCTGTCGAATGATTACCGGACGAAGGATCGAGCCTCCATTACTCTTTGCGTTGAATGGCCAACATGGTTTTAGCATTTCACATAATTACAAGAATCACGGAATTAGAGCACAAACTTAAGATGTCATACCTGACAGAAGAAGTACAAAGGGAACAAAGAGCCATACAGGATATTGCAAGAAACCCAAAATATTTCTACTCCTATGCAAAATCCAAGCTAAGAACTACCTGTAGAATTGGACCATTATTGAGAGGAGATTCGTATACGGACGATGAACAGGAAATGAGTGAAATTCTAAAACAACAGTATGAGTCAGTGTTCAGCAACCCACTAAATGACAGCAAGGTAGAAAATGCAGAAATATTTTTCACTCCAGCAGAAGGCTGCGCAGACCACCTAACCGACATTAGTACAAATCACATAGATTTCGAAAAAGAAATGGCCAACATGCCCACTCACTCAGCACCTGGACCAGATTCATGGAATGCTTTATTTATAAAGCAGTGCAAAGTACCATTAGCAAGAGCCCTTAGTATTCTGTGGAGAAAGAGCTTAGATCTAGGTGAAATTCCAGAGGCCTTAAAGAGTGCAGACATAGCTCCTTTGCATAAGGGAGGTAGTAGAGCACTAGCTAAAATTACAGACCAGTAGCCCTCACTTCTCACATCATAAAAATCTTTGAAAGAGTGATGAGACGGCAGATTACAAAGTTCATGGACCAGCACAACCAACATAACCCGAACCAGCATGGCTTTAGAGCGGAGCGATCATGCCTGTCACAGCTGCTGAACCATTATGACAGAATTACGGAGGCATTGGAGGACGACCAAAACGCAGATGTGATTTACACAGATTTTGCAAAGGCGTTTGACAAATGCGATCATGGAGTGATAGCGCACAAAATGAGGGCCATAGGCATTACGGGAAGGTAGGCAGATGGATTTTGAGTTCCTAACACAAAGAACACAAAAAGTAGTAGTGAACAGGGCAAGATCCAGCATCAGCGAGGTCAAAAGCTCAGTGCCCCAAGGCACTGTCCTGGCACCTCTGCTGTTTCTCATCCTCATAGCAGACATAGATAAAAACACCCAGCACACTTTTGTATCATCATTTGCAGATGACACTAAAAAGCATGAAAGTCACTACGGTAGAGGACACTGAAAAATTACAGGAGGACATAACAGGGTCTTCCCAAAGGGCAGTGGAGAACAACATGACGTTCAATGGTGATAAGTTTCAGCTGCTTAGGTATGGAAAAAATGAAGAACTCAAAAGGAACACTATATACAAAACGCAAGAGGGTCACCACATAGAACGAAAGGAACACGTAAAGGACTTGGGAATAATTATGTCTGCTGATCTGTCGTTTAAAGACCATAACAAGACAAAGATCACAACAGCCAGGAAGATGACGGGGTGGGTATTGAGAACTTTCAAAACAAGGGAAATAATGCCGATGGTGACACTATTCAAATCGCTAGTGCTCCCTCACTTAGAATACTGCTCAGTGCTGACGGCCCCGTTCAGGGCAGGAGAAATAGCAGAGCTGGAACAAATCCAGAGATCGTTTACGGCTCACATTGAGCCATTGAAACATCTAAATTATTGGGAACGCCTTCAAGTCTTGAACATGTACTCATTGGAGCGGAGGAGAGAGAGATACATGATAATATATACATGGAAAGTACTTGAGGGCCTGGTCCCAAATCTGCACACTGCCATAACAACATACTGGAGTGAGAGATATGGGAGAAAGTGTAAAATAAACCCAGTGAGGAGCAGGGGTGCGGTGGGGACAATACGGGAGCACTGTATTAACATCCGGGGTCCCAGACTATTCAACATCTTACCAGAAGATATCCGAAACACGGCTGGAACCAGTGTAGAAGCCTTCAAGAGGAAACTGGACAAATATCTTCACCAGGTGCCAGATCAACCAGGCTGTGATGGATATGTGGGGCAGCGGGCCTCCAGCAGCAACAGCCTGGTTGACCAGGCAAGCACCAGACGAGCCTGGCCCATGGCCGGGCTCAGAGAGTAGATACTCTCGAAACTCTTCAAAGGTATAAAGGTATATCAAAGGGGCAGCGGGCCTCCAGCAGCAACAGCCTGGTTGACCAGGCAAGCACCAGACGAGCCTGGCCCATGGCCGGGCTCAGAGAGTAGATACTCTCGAAACTCTTCAAAGGTATAAGGTAAGGTAAGGTAGGTGCCAGATCAACCAGGCTGTGATGGATATGTGGGGCAGCGGGCCTCCAGCAGCAACAGCCTGGTTGACCAGGCAAGCACCAGACGAGCCTGGCCCATGGCCGGGCTCAGAGAGTAGATACTCTCGAAACTCTTCAAAGGTAAAGGTAGCCACCTGCTGATTATTCAGACTGTGTTACGTACACTTGCTTGCTTCTAGCACCAATAGCCTGATTACCTTTGAGTTTAGTTTTTTTTTTATTATACTCCCAGAGCCCTACCTTGGACCAGGCTTGTCTGGTGCTTGCCTGGTCAACCAGGCTGTTGCTGCTGGGAGCCCGCTGGCCCACATATTTATCACAGCCTTGTTGATCTGGCACCTGGTGGAGATACTTGTCCAGTTTTCACTTGAAGACTTCTACACTTGCCCCAACAGTGTTTGCAGTATGTTCTATTAAGATGATTGATCAGGCCTTCAACTGGGGGACCTGGTAGAGTACCGTCCTACGGCTGTGATGACCCATGGAATCCTCAGTTGGTTACCTGGTCTTTGTGTGTGTCCTGTCGTCCTGCCTGGTCTTGTGTGTGTGTCCTGCCGTCCTGCCTGGTCTTGTGTGTGTGTCCTGCCGTCCTGCCTGGTCTTGTGTGTGTGTCCTGCCGTCCTGCCTGGTCTTGTGTGTGTCCTGCCGTCCTGCCTGGTCTTGTGTGTGTGTCCTGCCGTCCTGCCTGGTCTTGTGTGTGTGTCCTGCCGTCCTGCCTGGTCTTGTGTGTGTGTCCTGCCGTCCTGCCTGGTCTTGTGTGTGTGTCCTGCCGTCCTGCCTGGTCTTGTGTGTGTGTCCTGCCGTCCTGCCTGGTCTTGTGTGTGTGTCCTGCCGTCCTGCCTGGTCTTGTGTGGTGTCCTGCCGTCCTGCCTGGTCTTGTGTGTGTGTCCTGCCGTCCTGCCTGGTCTTGTGTGTGTCCTGCCGTCCTGCCTGGTCTTGTGTGTGTCCTGCCGTCCTGCCTGGTCTTGTGTGTGTGTCCTGCCGTCCTGCCTGGTCTTGTGTGTGTGTCCTGCCGTCCTGCCTGGTCTTGTGTGTGTCCTGCCGTCCTGCCTGGTCTTGTGTGTGTGTCCTGCCGTCCTGCCTGGTCTTGTGTGTGTGTCCTGCCGTCCTGCCTGGTCTTGTGTGTGTCCTGCCGTCCTGCCTGGTCTTGTGTGTGTGTCCTGCCGTCCTGCCTGGTCTTGTGTGTGTGTCCTGCCGTCCTGCCTGGTCTTGTGTGTGTGTCCTGCCGTCCTGCCTGGTCTTGTGTGTGTGTCCTGCCGTCCTGCCTGGTCTTGTGTGTGTGTCCTGCCGTCCTGCCTGGTCTTGTGTGTGTGTCCTGCCGTCCTGCCTGGTCTTGTGTGTGTGTCCTGCCGTCCTGCCTGGTCTTGTGTGTGTGTCCTGCCTTCCTGCCTGGTCTTGTGTGTGTGTCCTGCCGTCCTGCCTGGTCTTGTGTGTGTGTCCTGCCGTCCTGCCTGGTCTTGTGTGTGTGTCCTGCCGTCCTGCCTGGTCTTGTGTGTGTGTCCTGCCGTCCTGCCTGGTCTTGTGTGTGTGTCCTGCCGTCCTGCCTGGTCTTGTGTGTGTGTCCTGCCTTCCTGCCTGGTCTTGTGTGTGTGTCCTGCCGTCCTGCCTGGTCTTGTGTGTGTGTCCTGCCGTCCTGCCTGGTCTTGTGTGTGTGTGTCCTGCCTTCCTGCCTGGTCTTGTGTGTGTGTGTCCTGCCGTCCTGCCTGGTCTTGTGTGTGCGTCCTGCCTGGTCTTGCGTGTCCTGCCGTCCTGCCTGGCTTAGTTTTTGTAGCTGATCTTATTCGGTGGTCGTCCAGAATTACAAGGTGGGACCAATTGGCCAAGCAGATAAAATTTTAAAGGTGCATAAATTTGCATAATTGTTCTCTTGAGTTCTAGCTGGTGGCATTGTACCCTTTGTGCCTGAGATCTGCTTGTTTGCCAACCTCTACTCTTTGCAGGAAAAATATACATAGGCAGGCGTTCACAGATTTGCTTTTATACTGAGTTTTGTCCCCCATAGTGTTCACAATACTTTCATTGGTTTATACTTCACAAGCACCACGCTACGACAGTGACTTAAGTGAACTGTTTTCTTGTCTTGATTTATATGCAGGTTTGTGTACTCACGCTCAGCATGTTTGTATGCTCACGTAGTCTTAGGTCAGTAACTTTGTGGACTGTCATGTTAACACTGGTGTTTGTGCTATGTTTGTATATTCACGCATTCTTATTGTATGCGAGTAGTTGTGGGCGGCCAAGCATGATGTTCAGTTAGTTTCCGAGCCAGATCCACACCCAGGCCAACACCTCGCATTTTTGACGCAGTTAAGTAATGTGTTCCATAAGTGTAAAAGATGTTGAATACTTAGGGAGGGAGGGAGGATACATATACGAATTTGTACGACCACGTACACAAGCCAGTAATTTAAAGATTTGGTTACATCAGGGCGCCATTTGAACGACCTACCTGCAGTGTTCAGAAGGATCAAACCCCTCCCCCCCCACTTCTCTGTCCCAAACCAGGCCTCCAGGTGGATGACCTGATTAACCATGTCGTTAGTGTTCGCTGGACGAAGTCCAACATAAGCACCACAACCAGGCTGATCGGGCACTGACTTGGGAAGATTGTCCCAGTTCCTTCTTGAAGACAGCCAGGGGTATGTTGGTAATCTTTATTATGTATGAAGGGAAGACGTTGAAAAGTAATGGTCCCTGAATGCTTGAGTTTTGACTGCGCTTCTACATTTCATTGGGGGTATTTTGCACTTCTGCCAAGCTTCTTACTTTCGTGGGGAACGATTTGAGAGAGCAGAAATAGTCCAGTCCTAGAATTTTCCAGGTGTAGATTCAAGTGTACCTCTCTTGCCTATGTTCCAAGGGCAGTGAAGATTTTCTACAAATTCTCCAGGTCTGCAATTTCGCCTGCCTTGAACAGAGCTATCAAGTACAACAGTACTCCAGCCTAGAGAGAACAGGTTATTTAAGGAGTATCATCATTGGCTTGGCATCTGTTGTTTTAAACGCTCAATTTATCCAACCTAGTTTCCTTGAGTTTGTGATAGTGACACTGTTGTAGTCTTTAAAGGTGAGAACTTGAGACATAACTTCCAGTTTTACGCTCTATTGTGTGATTAGAGTTTTTATACTCTATCCCAGTCTTTATTGCCTCAATATTTCCATAAAGGAGTAACTGAAGTTTGTCCTCGTTGAACATCATGTTGTCAGTGCCAACTGGAAGACTGTCAGCTTGGATGTTTGCTTTGTCCTCAGTGGATGGCACTCGTACAAATTATAGTATCGTCTGCAAAGGATGATAACGGTGCTATGATTTATGCCTCTGGCCTTAAATTAAAGAGTACAGACATAGCTCCTTTGCATAATGGTTGTAGTAGAGCATTAACCAAAAATTAAAAACCAGTAGCCCTGATATCCCCCACTAGAAAAATCTTCGTAAGAGTGATGTCAAATTATAAACTTCATGGAACAGCACAACCTGCATAACCCAGACCAGCATAACCCAGACCTGCATAACCCAGACCTGCATAACCCAGACCAGCATGGTTTTACAACTGTGCGATCATGACTGTCACAACTGCTACACCACTGTGATATAATTACGGAGACGTTGGAAGAAAACCAAAACGTAGACGTGATATACACAGATTTTGCAAATACGTTTGACAAATGCGATTTTGGGGTGATTTGGACACAAAATGAGGACCATATGCATAACTGTGAAGGTAGATAGATTTTCAGGTTTCTAACACGCAAAAAGTAATAGTAAATAGATGAAATTCGGCATCAGGGAGGTAAAAAATTCATAACACTAAAGCATTGTCCTGGCACCTCTCCTGTTTATCTTCATAGCAGACAAATAAAACCACACGTCACAGTTTTGTATCTATGTATACTACATATGCATTTTGTCTTCCAGTGCATCCAAGACCATGTCATAGTGGTCCAGTAGTTGCAAGTGGCAGGAGCGACCTGCTCTAAACCAGTGCTGCCTTGGCTTGTGCAAATTTTCGAATTCCAAGTGGTTTTTGTGATCTTGTTTCTCAAGGTTCAAAGGTTTTTAAGAGG
Organism: Cherax destructor; assembly: GCA_009830355.1. Taxonomy (NCBI): domain Eukaryota; kingdom Metazoa; phylum Arthropoda; class Malacostraca; order Decapoda; family Parastacidae; genus Cherax; species Cherax destructor. Next base: position 61,683 of record WNWK01000212.1, on the reverse strand, counting down.
GACGTCAGAGGTTTAAATCAGGACTAGTTCGCCCTGTACCATTGAGGCCGCATGTTTAGTGTGTGTAGAAGCTGTAAAATTCTGCTGTGTTTTATAGGATTGCATCACTTTCTCCCAAACTGTTTGCTTGTAATACAATATATAATTTTCATCAATTTATTTTCCTTGATCTGAGGTAAGCTACTTTAAATTTTAATTGGTGGAACTGTTAATATATGTAAATGGTTTCTGAAGTTATAGACCCCACGATCTAAGTGCCGAATGTAGACTTTGATCGGTATCACTGATTACTTGACTCTTGGGTCTTATCATATCCATTCTTGAAGCTGTGTATCGAGTGTCCCTCCATCTTTGCCTCATTCAATCCGTTGCATTTTTCAGCTTGCCCCGAGAGGGAAAAATATTCCTTACATCATACATGTTCATGCGTCAGAAAATATCAATCATCTTTCCGAGGTTATCGAGAGAAGTTTGTATGTGAAAAACTGGTGTGAAGCAACACAGGTACTTTGCAATATTACCGGTGATCGTTAAGTCAGGGTGATGATCTGGCCTGGTGGTGGTGACCACCTGGTGTCTTGGCCATCACAACTCTCAGGGAGAAATTAAAAAAAAAAAAAAATATGCATCACATGGGACACATTGAATGACGTTTCGGTCCTTGGACCTTCACTTCGTGTATTTGAAGTGATCAAGGCCCGAAACGTCTTCGGTAAAGGAGTCGCAAGTGAACGCATTAGTGGCCATTTTCTTCAAGTTGTCGGCAGTCACTTGGGTTCACACAAGTGTGTTCTTGACCTCATCCCCACTACTGAGAAACTAGCCCATCACTACCAGGCCATGACTCACCGCATCACCTGTGCCCTCCCCTTCCCCCTCGGTGGTCACTACCAGGCCATGACTCACCGCATCACCTCTATACTAACTTAACGTCCATCTGCCCTATATATTTTATATATATATATATATATATATATATATATATATATATATATATATATATATATATATTAATTAATTATTTTGTTTGTTAGGTTGGATAATTATACGAGTGGGTGAGAGTTGGGCCAGTAGGCCTCCTGCAGTGCTCGTACTTATGTTCTTGATGAAGCGTTACACAGCCTCAACAGGTTTCTTCAGATGAAATACAAAAGTGGAGTGGTGGAGACGTGCTTACTCGTGTGGGTACGTTCTCTCGCTCTCTCTTGTATGTGTTTATGTAAAATGATAAATCTAGAAAGACACACCTGTGGAAAAAGGATGTGATGGTATAAAATACGAAAGGTTCAAGAGATTCATTACAACGATATAAATGTTTAGGTTTGTTGTTGTTGTTTCAGGAACACAGGTGCCAGGAAGCATCAAGGCAACTTGGTGCAAAAACACTACTGGATGCCACCAAGAAAATGATAAGAAGCACACAAAATCGTTGACCCAAATTAGTGCATTGTTCTTAAGGTACACGTAAATGCTGAAGAATAGTTTTATGGGGGTAATAATGGGTGTAATACTCTCGCGTTTATTCCCCTCTCCCTGATGGAATTAAGTCGATTAAAGTATATTGTTTGAATATATTGAGGTATCCCAGGCTAAACACGTATAATAGTCATAATATCCGTGTGCTCTCAAGAACATGGTATAGGTAATGTTGTGAATCTAAAGTATTATTAAAAACTTACTTTACTTTTATTAGCTTTAATTTTTATTGATCCAGGTGACATGTTGGGTACAAGAGCTGCCACCCTCTTGAGCACTACTCATTTGCATAACTCTGGTTGATCAGACTATCAATCAGGAGGCCTAGTATAGGAGCAGACTGCGGGGGGGGGGGCAATGATCCCCGCAATCGACTAAATGCATTTCATAGCTTTGTCAGTGCATCGTTTGACCCAGTTTAGGTTTAGCTTTGTTAAGTTGAAAACCCGAGTTATCAATTACGTGGCAGTTTCTCTCTTGCAGAGTCACCTGGTCTAAGACCAGGTGACTCTCTGGAACCATGAAGGTCAAGTATGTAGCAATAACTGCTGCAGAGGTGATAGGTGCTGGAGGCAGAGTTGCAAGGCAACCCAATACACTTAAGTGTACTGGGTAGTCAAATTCAGATGCAACAATGCATTACGTTAATCGTAATCTTAGTGAAGTATGCTAGTTATAGTACAAGTGTCAGTAATATATACTTGTGTATACGTAGGTATACATACTGCACAAGTATATAATACGTATTACTGATGCAAGTATTATAAATTTAAACCAGTGTCTTGGAGAGGATGAGCTCAGTGGCATTACAGATATGCTGCACACACACACACATTAAGAACAAAAATAATGAAAGTTTCTGAAGAACAAAAGGTGAAATATTGGAAAATATTGAGTTCAAACTGAGCGTATCAGTCAGGAGAGAAGGAACAAAACAATCATAAATAACTTCAACTCTGCTGGAACGAAACTTTAGCAGCTCCGCTGATTGTTGACGATTACATTCACGGGGAGAGCATTAAACCCGTAGAGGTCATACAGAACCTGGGAGAATGAATCTTTAATGGAATACATAGTCATTGCAACTACTGAAGTCTCTCAGCTTAAAATGAAAGCTTGGAAAACCTGAAGTCCACTGTGTCTGATGGAATATGACAGGGAAGCATAGCCAGCTTTTGTTTCCACTGTGTAACTGTGATATAGAGTAGCAGCACATTGCTGATTTATTTAATTTTGCTAAATAAAAAGTGTTTTGTTGGGGGGTAGTGGGTCGGGGCGTGTGCGTGTGTTGCGTCACTGAAGACGTATGTACGTGCGCGCCCGTCCACAGCCTCCACTAGCTAACTCACCTGCCTCTAGCCTTCACATTACTCCCCTCCAGGTCTTAATGTACACTACAAGTGTGATAAAGTGGAGCAACAAGTTAATGTTGTGGTGTGTTTGTCAGCAGGTGGTGGCCCGGCCACCTGGAGGGGTGGTGGTTCCCTCCCCTGCTGCCCCTCCACAACCACCTTGTAGAAAGTTGCACCTGGCACAAGGTTCATATACCAACCCCATCATCTCCCAGTACCCCATACCCACCATCTACTATGCATCCCCTCCCTACCCATATTCTGTGTGTGGGGGGAGGGGGGAGACTGACCACCTCAAATACTTTTTCTCCAAGGTTGATGGACTGATTACATCTTTATTTAATTTCTGCTGCTGCCTTTGTATGTGACTGAAGAAGCCTACTGTGTAGGCGAGACGTTTCAGCAATAAAGATACCCAACTGTTGCACATGTGTCTTAATCTTCAACTTGTCTGTATTTTATTCCATTTTCAACAGACATAAGCAGTATTAGCTCAGGCTTTCCAGCAGGCAACACTCTGGTTAACTAGGCAGGCTCCAGGCAACACCCTGGTTAACTATATGCACCGAAACACCCTGGTTAATAGTAGGACAGGAAACACCCTGGTATGGCGAGACGTTTGGCAGGCACCAGAAACACCCTGGTTAACTAGGCAGGCACCAGGCAACACCCTGGTTAACTAGGCAGCACCAGGCAACACCTGGTTAACTAGTCAGGCACCAGGCAACACCCTGGTTAACTAGGCAGGCACCAGGCAACACCCTGGTTAACTAGGCAGGCACCAGGCAACACCCTGGTTAACTAGGCAGGCACCAGGCAACACCCTGGTTAACTAGGCAGGCACCAGGCAACACCCTGGTTAACTAGGCAGGCACCAGGCAACACCCTGGTTAACTAGGCAGGCACCAGGCAACACCCTGGTTAACTAGGCAGGCACCAGGCAACACCCTGGTTAACTAGGCAGGCACCAGGCAACACCCTGGTTAACTAGGCAGGCACCAGGCAACACCCTGGTTAACTAGGCAGGCACCAGGCAACACCCTGGTTAACTAGGCAGGCACCAGGCAACACCTGGCTCAGGGCTGGGCTACAGGAGTAAGAAAGCTCGAAAGAGGTCAAAGGTATATGAAAGTTATACCCACTTTCTTTTCTATAATGTCCATAGAAATTTGTCTAGTTCAATATGGTGTTTGTTTTCCCAAGTTTATGTAGGCAGTGCTGGATCAAGAGAGCGAGCCTGTTGCACTTGTATATTTGTCCCAACCTTCTAATAATAGTAGATTCTCCACATGAAGGGCAGGGAGAGGGGGATTAAGTTTCTTGTCCCTGCATTATGGGGGGACGGGTTAGGTACACAGAATGGGCCAAGCCTTGCTTGTGTGTGGACCGAGAGACGAATGAAGGCTCATAAGTAAACTGTAGAAGATTAAGTGTTCCTTCCACCAGTATAGTCCGTTTTTCTGTTTCTCAGAGTTGTGTATTAATTAGAATAATACCTGCCCGCCCATGTACACACATACAGTATTATAGTATTCTATGTTACCTTGTGTATATGCTGCTTTACCAGTAATCCTGTATTCCTCATATTTTCATTATTGGTGTAATGTATTTCCGAAAAAAATTGTATATTATTTCCCTCAGTTGTTTTCCCGGTACCTCCTTCCCGTATTACAAAGTGGATCCGGTATGGACTGAGGTGTCTTCTGTTACCTGCCTTGTCCATGTTCACTCTCAGCTCGTGGGCGCGCGTGCACGCCCTCGTCATGGCCTCCAGGTCTGTAGGTTTAGAGTGTCGTAGTTACGCATCGCTTAGTTAATAGTATGTTATGGATGTGTTGAGTTTTTTGTGTGTGATTGTGGGCGTCCTTGCTGGAGGGGCTGGTGAAGGCTCTTGATGGAACGTAGGCGAGAGAGGTACACCATTAACACTAGGGAAAATTCTCGAGGGATTGGTCCCAGATCTGCACACACAAACAGTGGAGCCTAGAGGCTTGGCAGGTGCAAAACACTCCATGAAATAGTGATGCCTCGAGTATGACAAGATAAGCCAAAAAGTGTAAAGGGACAAAGACTCAACACCCTATATTATACATAAAACAATTACGAATAGAACACTGGCAGTCTTTAAGGGGGAACTAAGCAATATCCTCAACTTGGTGCCTGACCTGCCTGGCTGTGGTTCGTGCTTTGGACTAAGTGCGGTCAGCAGTAACCTTTACCTTTGATATACCTTTGAAGAGTTTCGAGAGTATCTACTCTCTGAGCCCGGCCATGGGCCAGGCTCGTCTGGTGCTTGCCTGGTCAACCAGGCTGTTGCTGCTGGGTTGATCTTTCAGGAGGCCTGGTCTGGGATCTGGCAGTCGGGGCATTGATCCCTGGATACGTCCTTCAGGTATCCTTCAGGTAGGAAATACTACTAGTACTTGAAGTATGCGAGGAATTAAACTCTAGTTCTGATGGAGGTACGCAAGGTCTGGGTACCTTTGTAGTGCTGTCAAATTTAAAGGAAAAAGCGAGGGCTTTAGTAAATCTAAAATATTAGCGAGTTACCGAGATAGTTCTGGATTAAATCAAGTTTAATGGTTATTTATTGAAGAGGGGGCATGGTGGATTAGCCCTGGGCTTGAGGGTGGCCTGGAGGAACGGGAGATAATTGTGAAGAATGTGGTTGAGCGAGGTTAGTGTTTGTGGTGGTGGCGTGTGCCCGAGTAACCTCAGCCACAACTCCAAACATTTTCCTTCACACTAGAGATCTCGTCATTTATACCTAGTCAATATTTGTCTGGTACCTACACTAAATTAACCAATCACTACAATGAGAGATACCAGAGCAAGGGTTAATGAAATTCACAAAGTAATAGTAGCAGCAATAATGCCGCCGGCACACTCAGAGGATAGGTCAACTTGAAAGGTGTGGGAATCTTACTCTTGTATCAGCAAATATAAGGAATATGGCCGGAACATGGTTCTTGCAAATGGTTGTTGGTTAATTGGGGCTTTAAAGCATATCAACTACTCAGAGGGTGATTTAAAGCTGCATATCTTCTATTCACTAATCAAGAATACCTTAATCTCTAAAATGGGGATTAACTTACTGTCATTACACCGTATACTGAGAGACGTACACCTTTCGATGTATATATCCTTTGTGCACTGGCCATTATTTCACATTAATCTACATAGAATAAAGCGCACGGTGGCGTTTAATTCTGAACTTCATTGTTTGAAAACCCTCCCTGTAGTTGTGTAGTGTTTAGTGACTAGTCAGTCAGCCTCGTCTTAGTCTGTTTTCTTGTCCTTCAGTAATACCATTTTTTTACCTTTCCACTCTGCAACATTTCTTCCCGTGTTCTACAACGTCAGTATATTTCCCATGCATTTTACGTATATACACTTGACAGTTTGTCGGTGCCACCTTGCTTCTGAGTTCCTTCTCTGGCTTACGTGTTTTTCCTCTTAGTCACAACAACACGTCACTCAGTGAAGTAGCTAGAGGAGGAATGCCAACACCTCGGTGTTATCTTTGTCGCTCAGCATCACACATTTTTTCCTTTAATCGTCTTAAAGGTGATGTGCACGATCAACAACCAGGAGGTCTGGTCTGGGACCCGGGCTGGAGAAAACTGAGGAATAGTTGGTGGGCGGAGGATCGAACTTCCGCCACTTAATGCTGTGAATGACTCGAGGGGGAGGGGGGGGTATTAGGTTTGTCAGGAAACAGGACAAGAGGTTTCCTGACGCGGGTCTTAATGTGATGACCCACAGCTGAAGCTTTTGGTAATCTGACAAGAGGCCTTCAGCTGGCTTACCGGTCTACTCCTTTAAAAATTATGGTTAATATTAATAGGGGTGTGGGGGTTAGTACATCTTGAAATAGAATAAAAGATGGAATTTTCCGTGTGTTAATGCCAGCAGGTATCATCGCCCCCACGACCTGCTCCCAGACCAGGTTTTCTGTACCAGAAAGGAAATATTGCAGCCATAAGAACTACAAGGAAACAAAACTGTATACTTAATGCAAAATTATTTTTAATTTATATACCATCTTGCATGTTAATAAGAAACAAGACGAGCAGTCTTGTAAACCAAGTTATATATCTCAGCACTGATTATTGGCAGCCAGGAGCAGCGTGAGGTATGCGGGAGCACTCTTCTACACGCATGATGCACCAATCTAAACTAACTGTGCCTATTCATTTATTAAAGCATCTTCTGTATCCTGATATTGGTAGCAGTTTGATTATTAATGGTTCTGGAGGAAATGATGTTTGGGAGGTGCAGCAGAAAAAACGTTACTAGTATAGCATAACTGCTGAGAGAGGCATGTTGAGCATGTGTATCACATTTTGCCGCTTTGATATCTAAAGAAATTGGTGTAAATTGCTGGCTAAACAACTACTGTAAAGAATTTTGTATTATATCCGTTAACAACTTGATTCTTTGAATAATTTCTGTCTCAAAAATGTGTAGGGGATGAGGTGCATTATTAACCCTTAAGCTGCCAGTGACTTGTTTACGCCAGTCGGGAAACTGTTCTTAATGTATATATGTATATAATACACCAAAATGATCCCAATCGGCCTGGTTAGGCTTCAGAGAAAATGGGTCTGCGCTATAGGTGTGCGCAGCATAAAAATTGTTCTGGCACCTGTACACTGGGCATTGTGGAGCTAATAAATGCTATTTACATTTTACTATTTACATTTATCTATTGTTTTTGAACAATAAATATATGGGAAATTTGATATGAAAAACACAACTATATGTGAAGAATATAATCATAAAATTAGTAGAGCTGGAAAAAATCGTACTAAATGTTAAAACAGGAATTTCCTTTACGTTGCAAACACTCGTGTTACCATAAGTGCATCACCAACGTCACCTTCAAACACTCGTGTTACCATAATTGCATCACCAACGTCACCTTCATATCTCCGTAAGTAATACACGGATTATACTCATTCCTGTATTACAGGGAGAAAATCTTAATGGAATCCCGGTAGCCAATAAATGTGCAGGAGAGGATAGAGATTAATTATGCAAGATGCGTGTCGCTGGAAACCTGGTCCTCGGACAAGTAGATAGATCAACCAAACAAGTAGCTGGGTTCTAACAACCTCTTTTAAAGGATTCTAGAGGATTGTAAAGAAACATAGTAAACCATTAGCTAGAATTTTTGATAAAGAATAAATAGGCATTATACCGTGACTAACAATACACAGATAACCCACACATAAGACAATTAAACTATGACGAAGTATCTATCTGACCTGGACCATTACTAGTCACACAGGACTTCCATAAATCATAGGATTATATTTTGTCTGGCAGGCCATTTACGTGTGGGTGGGTGTAAATAAATATATATATATATATTATTATATTATTTATTATAATAGTTCAGGAAGAGAAAAGTAAAGCACTGATGTTATGAGGTGCTGTGCACCTGTCAGAGTGGAGTCTTCACTAACATCTTATGCTGGAGGCGAGTGAATGGCACAACTGGTCACTTGTCTTCTCGTATGTCATTGTGTGTGTGAGTGAGCCTGAGGGACCTGTTGCAGTTAATCTTATCTGCATGACTCGCAGGTAGTTTTGCATTCCCAGACGACCACCTTTTATTGCTCTCAACTTTACCCACACTCTCCTTCCTACCCTCCCAATCACCTCTTCTAACCCTTTACGTCCTTTTTAAGTTCCAACCCTTTTTCTCCTCAATGCTCCCTTACCCTTTTTTCTGTTGGTTCATTTCGCAGCGTTGTATGTTTTTTAAAAACAGTTCTGATTACGTCTTTCTTTGAGTACTGAAACTGGCTTTATTATGCAACCTATTTACGTTTTACTATTTTTTACTCTTTTTACCAACGTCAGTTTCTGAACGTTCCCTATAAACATTAATACTATTTGTTTATTTTAAATTAGGTTAGGGTACGTTCCTCGAGCGTGTTTAGAGGTTCAACAGCCATGCGGCCTGGTTCCAGACCAGTCTCCCTGTGGATGGCATAATCAACCAACTTGGTGCTAGCCGCTCGAATTCCAGTTTGTGTGCCACAGCCCGGCTGACCAGGAATGACTTAAGGAACTTGTCAAGTTCTTGAAAGCAGCCAGGGGGCTACTAGTAATCCCCTTTATGTATGGAGGACGTTGAAAAGTCTAGGTCTTTTCACGCTTAGTTTTTCCTAAGTGTATTCTTGGAACTTCTGCTTTTCATTGGAGGTATTTTGCACCGTCTGCCGAGCCTCTTGATTTCATTGGAATGATTTGTGGTGTAGATTTGGGACTAATCCCTCTTTAAAATTTTCCAGATGTAGATTATAATGCATCTTTCTCGGTTGCGTTCGAGGGACTTCATACGTTCCCAATGATTCAGGTGCTTGACTGAATTTGTGTGAACAGTGAAGGTTGCCTGCACATTCTCCAGGTCGGCTTTGAACGAGTCTGTTAGAGTACAACAATAATATAGCCTAGATAGACTAAGTAACTTGAAGAGTATCATCATTGGCTTGACATCTATTGTTTTGAAGGTTCTAGTTATCCAGCCTACTAATTTTCTTGTGGTTGTGATAGTGACACCGTTGTGATCATTGAAGGCGATATCTTGACATAATCACTCCCACGTCTCTCACATTAGAACGCTCTATTGAGTGATGAGAGTTTATATACGTCATTCCAATCTTTATTTCTTCATCCATTTCATAACGGAGTAATCGAAATTAGTCCTCGTTGAGCACAGTCAGTGATCCTGAAGGATTTTTTTTTTGGTGGGTGGGGGGGGAAAGCCTGATATCGTTGGCACAGGATGATACTGTCGTAATGATTTGTGTTCGTCGGATATAAGGAGGAGAACAGCTTTTCACTAGAGCAGCCTCTGATTTCACTTTGTTTACTATTACACTTTGGGTTCTGTTTGTTAGAGAATTAAAATGTCCATTTGCCTACTTTTAGTTATTTATTTTGCACCCATTTTGTGTGCTATTACACCATGGTTGCATCAGTCAACAGTAAGAGCCTGGTTGATCAGGCCCTGATCCACCGGGAGACCTGGTCAAGGACTGGGCCTCAGGGGCGTTGACCCCCGGAACAGCCTCCAGGTAGACTCAAACTGATGGTGTGTGTATATAGGGTTGTAGTCCGCGGTTTGTTATAATAAATGTCAATATATTCACTGGTATAAGCAGCTTTCATGCAGGCATTGATCCATTGGTAAAAAAAAAGTTGAAAGCTTTAATAGTGGTGTCGACATTAGCCATGAAATGTGATGTCCAGTGAGGGTTGTGAGCGTTATTGAGGTGTGACGTTGGTTATTGATCGATCTCCAGTCATCTCGCATACCTATTACCACTCACAACCCGGTCACACCAATCTTCCATCTATCCTTCCAACGACCACGTATTGTTGCAAGGCTGACGCTCACTGTCTTGTTAATAATAGGTGCACGCGTGTGCAGTTCATTTTATTATTTTATTTTTTACAGTATCAACTCCATCAAGCACATATCAATGACGATTTAGGCTTATGAAGCAATGATTGCTTTGCCTGACAAGCGGAGTGAAAATTCATTTATATAATAATCTCCTAAGATTATCCTTAACCTAATGAAATGTATACCAATGATGTACAATAATAATTAAGATCATGACTGGTCTAAAATAAGTTTAATAAGATTCGGTTAAATTGTTAATTTTAGCAAGGCGTAGGTTAGTTGAGGTGTCTTGAAGCTAATTTTTATGAAAAAGTATTTTGTTTTCGGTACGATTTAATTAAAAATCTCGATTGATCACTTGAAATTTTTTGAAAAATCTTTTCATGGCAGTTCTGCCTAACTGGCACTGTATTAGGCACCCCCATCTCTCTCCTCCAAGCGCGCCCAAAACTTTTCGCTCTTCCACCAAGTTCCCCACTAGCACTTGGTCTTAAATTGGGCTTAATAATTGGGTGCAAGTAGAGGTATCTATTATTCTGCAAGAAACTGTAATTAATTTTTACCCTACTGGTATTTAATTTATTTTCATGAGTCGCTGGGGAGGTGAATATAATGACTCAATACTGCAGCGTGTGGTATTGTATTATGGCGTACCTGTGTTTCTGTAGGCCAGAGCAAGTGCCTAATTAACGTTGTTCAACACTAAAGCACCCAAGGCTTCATATGTGCAGTTACAAATGTTGATTAACAGTCAAGCTTGCGAGTGAGATACGTATGTGGTGGTATTAGCACATTCAGTGGGAGAGACTCACTTTATCAGTCAAATACAGGGAAGAGGAAACAATATATGTAAAAAGTTATATTATACAAGTAGTTCTGGGCATTATCTTTCCTGTGGTCCGGTCTCAGACCGGGTTATTTTGCATCGTCTGCTAAGGCTCAGGCTTTTGTAAGGAGTAATTTCAGTGTGAAGATTTGGAACTAATCCCTCCAGAATATTCCAGGTGTAAAATACGATGAATTTTGTCGGTTACGTTCTTCGAGACTTAGTGTTCCTAGTAATTTAGGTGATTGAATTTATACAGGCAGTGAAGTTTATACGTTCTCTTGCTCTTCATTTTCGCCTGCCTTAAAAGGGGCTGTTAATGAATGACAGTATTACAGTCTAGAGAGAACAAGTAAAGTAAAGGGAAAAAAAATGGAGTGTGGAAGTATTGATTAAGGTTTTGATATCATGAATTTTAAGAATAACGAGGTGGCATCTTCTTGAATGCGAGATCCTCTGACATTATCATTCCTCTAAGTCCCTCACAATGGTCTTCCCATCATTCGAGCGATTTGAATTCTCCGTTCCAGTTTTCATTTCCTCACGGAGGCGATGGCTTCCCGTGCTACGAAGTTCAGGAAAATGAACTGAACGATACGGATACAGAAATTATATACCAGCTAGAGCAGGGGTTCCCGACCTTTTCTATGCCCCGCACCCCTAGGAAATGTTTGATTAATGTTGTACCACCTACAAAAGTAATAACATTTAAAGATGAGGAACTCAAATTTTTAATTTTTTAATCTCAAATTGAACCCAATACAGCACTGCGGGTTAACAAATTGAACTCAGAAATAAGCTTTTAATTCAGTGTATGAAATGCAAATATAAATTGAGCAATTAGAAAAGTATTTTTGGTAAAATAAACTGAATTGTGCTTTTCATTAGGACTGTCGCACCACCTGAAATGCCATCTCCACCCCCTGGGGGTGCGTGCACCCTAGGTTGGGAACCCCTAAGGTATGTTAGGAGGGGGGAATATGGCTGAGTGACTAGTTAGGTAAGTGGATAGGTGTGGTCCCACATGTAGTAGTAGTGATTAATGTAAGTAACTAGTTAGGTGAGTGGGTGTGGTGGTACATAGTAGGCTGGAGGATATTAGTGTCAGTATACACACACACCCCCCATTAGGAAGCTGCTGATCCATTCAAGGCACCGTATTAGGTATGAAGCTGTGGCTCTCCTGGTGTCGGGATGTGCCCATGTAGGGCACGCTCGAGGTGGACCTTGATGAAAGCTGGGGTGAGGGGAGATTGTTGGTGGGGGGGGAGGGTTACTACTAACCTCCCTCGGTTAGGGGAAGGGGAAGAGGTGAGAGGTTACTTGTACCCACACCCAGGCACCACCCTCCCCAACTCCACCCCACTTTACGTGCTTGCTCTGAAGAGCGGCCATTGGCACCAGTGACGTCACGTGGGTGAGACGGGCACTCATGCAGTGCCCTGAGGATGGGATACTGACACTGCTGCTTATTTATTGTGGGAGAGACAGGCTGCAATGACATCACTTGGTGTGTACCGATACAACCTGGCCTCATCTTTCTGTCTCTATATAATTTCTTACCAGATTACCACAGTAAACCTTTAAAAAAATTCTGTAAACTTGCCTGAAGGTTACCTGAAAAAGATTGTGTCACTGTCATTACGACTTGTTCCCAGACCAGACCTTGTTGATACCATTTTAAGTTATATTAGGATGAAATTTTAAAAAAGTCTTTATAAACGTATTTAAAAACTGCTCAGTAGTAACCCACATGGGGACACTCGTAAGATTAATTGATCTGTATATTTCGATCCCCTTCTGGGATCCTCTTCACCTGCTGAAGAGGATCCCAAAAGGGGATCGAAATATACAGGCCAACTAATCTAATAGTTTCTGTTTCCATGTTTATTATTTTTGAGCATTGATAAGTATTCATTACACTTTAGTTATCCATATTTAACCACAAATAAGCAAATTAAAAATAGACTTGGACAACGCAACGTTCAGCGAGGTATTTCGGCAGCACCTGGAAACTCTTAAATCTGCATGAATATCACTTACGGCGTGAGAATAGCTTGATTGATCATGGTTACGGAGTGCGGGCCACGGGATGCACTCATGGTGTGGGTGAGACAGCGTTCTCTGTGCTACAGTAGCAGGAGCGGGGTGTGGCAGGTCTGGTGCTTGTTCTACCTTGGTTCTTCTCAGTAAAGGAAGCACTGGGTTGTACTTGCAGGTGTAGTCTCAGCCTCTGGCCACATTCCATATATTTACTAGTTCTCTTGATTCTTTGCGCACGCGCACACTTGTAACAACGCTTTAAACTGTGAATGCAGTTTGTTGCCCTCATTCTCATCTGCTTCATTCTGCTGATACTGAAGTATTTCATGCTATTCGCTGAACGCCTGCAGAAATATTTTTCACTCCAGCAGAAGGCTGCGCAGACCACCTAACCGACATTAGTACAAATCACATAGATTTCGAAAAAGAAATGGCCAACATGCCCACTCACTCAGCACCTGGACCAGATTCATGGAATGCTTTATTTATAAAGCAGTGCAAAGTACCATTAGCAAGAGCCCTTAGTATTCTGTGGAGAAAGAGCTTAGATCTAGGTGAAATTCCAGAGGCCTTAAAGAGTGCAGACATAGCTCCTTTGCATAAGGGAGGTAGTAGAGCACTAGCTAAAAATTACAGACCAGTAGCCCTCACTTCTCACATCATAAAAATCTTTGAAAGAGTGATGAGACGGCAGATTACAAAGTTCATGGACCAGCACAACCAACATAACCCGAACCAGCATGGCTTTAGAGCGGAGCGATCATGCCTGTCACAGCTGCTGAACCATTATGACAGAATTACGGAGGCATTGGAGGACGACCAAAACGCAGATGTGATTTACACAGATTTTGCAAAGGCGTTTGACAAATGCGATCATGGAGTGATAGCGCACAAAATGAGGGCCATAGGCATTACGGGGAAGGTAGGCAGATGGATTTTTGAGTTCCTAACACAAAGAACACAAAACGTAGTAGTGAACAGGGCAAGATCCAGCATCAGCGAGGTCAAAAGCTCAGTGCCCCAAGGCACTGTCCTGGCACCTCTGCTGTTTCTCATCCTCATAGCAGACATAGATAAAAACACCCAGCACACTTTTGTATCATCATTTGCAGATGACACTAAAATAAGCATGAAAGTCACTACGGTAGAGGACACTGAAAAATTACAGGAGGACATAAGCAGGGTCTTCCAATGGGCAGTGGAGAACAACATGACGTTCAATGGTGATAAGTTTCAGCTGCTTAGGTATGGAAAAATGAAGAACTCAAAAGGAACCCTATATACAAAACGCAAGAGGGTCACCACATAGAACGAAAGGAACACGTAAAGGACTTGGGAATAATTATGTCTGCTGATCTGTCGTTTAAAGACCATAACAAGACAAAGATCACAACAGCCAGGAAGATGACGGGGTGGGTATTGAGAACTTTCAAAACAAGGGAAATAATGCCGATGGTGACACTATTCAAATCGCTAGTGCTCCCTCACTTAGAATACTGCTCAGTGCTGACGGCCCCGTTCAGGGCAGGAGAAATAGCAGAGCTGGAACAAATCCAGAGATCGTTTACGGCTCACATTGAGCCATTGAAACATCTAAATTATTGGGAACGCCTTCAAGTCTTGAACATGTACTCATTGGAGCGGAGGAGAGAGAGATACATGATAATATATACCTGGAAAGTACTTGAGGGCCTAGTCCCAAATCTGCACACTGCCATAACAACATACTGGAGTGAGAGATATGGGAGAAAGTGTAAAATAAACCCAGTGAGGAGCAGGGGTGCGGTGGGGACAATACGGGAGCACTGTATTAACATCCGGGGTCCCAGACTATTCAACATCTTACCAGAAGATATCCGAAACACGGCTGGAACCAGTGTAGAAGCCTTCAAGAGGAAACTGGACAAATATCTTCACCAGGTGCCAGATCAACCAGGCTGTGATGGATATGTGGGGCAGCGGGCCTCCAGCAGCAACAGCCTGGTTGACCAGGCAAGCACCAGACGAGCCTGGCCCATGGCCGGGCTCAGAGAGTAGATACTCTCGAAACTCTTCAAAGGTATATCAAAGGTAAGGTATAATCTGCGCTGTTAGTTTCTCTCTCCCCCCCTTCCCCTCTACCTTTTACTCTTTTTTTTAACCTATGGGACCGGGCCGCGGGGGTGGTGACATCAGGAACAGGTAACCTACAGGTATGCTCCATGCCAAATGTGTTAAGTATCTTATACATCATGATAGTATCTCTGGTCATGTCTACTGAATTTTTTCCAGTGACTTCATGGGTTATATACATCATACCTGTTACATTTTTTTTTCCGTCAACCGTGGCTTCTCCCAGGCTTCCCTCTTGACTGCCTGGTCAATCTGGCTGTTGGTGCTAGCGGCCCTCAGACCTAAACAGCGGCCATAACCCGGTCGATCAGGCATTTGCAGGATATATTGGTGTAGTTTTCTTTCGAAAATTTCTAACTTCGTTCCGGCAGTATTTCTGATATCTTGTATTAGGCTGAATGTGCTCGGGAAGTGGCAGACCTGGTGGGCCCTTGAGAGGAGCAACAAGGTAAGTAGTTCAACAGGATGTTAAGTAAAAGGGCACAAATGCAACTAATGTGACATTTTATTGTGGCAACGTTTCGCTCTCCAGGAGCTTTGTCAAGACTGACAAAGCTCCTGGAGAGCGAAACGTTGCCACAATAAAATGTCACATTAGTTGCATTTGTGTCCTTTTACTTAACATATTGTCGGTAATTCTACCAATATTATTACAGTTCAACAGGATGTAGGTGCGGACTCCTATTTCAATGAGACGATACTTTGTAGAAAGAGAATACTACACACCTGACCCATAGTCACCTCACAGGTACTCCTGCCTGCTCCTCCTCCCTCATATATTGAACAAATTTCCTAAATGTGCTTGTAACGGATAAGTGAACTGTACATATAAATTCAGATGTGTTAACACTCTTGGGGCCTAGTTCCTAGGCCTTTTGTGAATCCATATGCTCTTGTACTACCCTCCACAGGATGGATATGGTGTGCACAATATACTAGCCACTTCGGTGGCAAAATCTAAATCTGCCCCCTCATGGTAAATTGAGCATGTTGTTGATTACTTGCCTACCTGGTGGACTCTAGACCTACCTGGTGGACTCTAGACCTACCTGGTGGACTCTAGACCTACCTGGTGGACTCTAGACCTACCTGGTGGATTACTTTCATGCCTATGTCAGCATTTTTTTTTCCCTTGTGTCAGCACTTTTCTTGTCAGTGACGTCATGGGCTACACTATGGGTTCTTGGGCACGCGCGTACGACCTGCCCCCTCCTTAGGGACGCCCCCATCGTGACATCAAACGCAGCTGGCCTATTGATCATGTGGGGGCCGAGTCATTCCAGCCACCACCTGCTACCATTAAACCCAAGTACCGTACTTGGTGAGTTTTCTCCATTCTGATGTGACCTTCGCTAAGAAAAGTCTTCAACACCTACCTGTTGATGACCTGGGAAAGAGACCACCTCGTTAGCCTCGTCCCGTCAGGCTGTTTGTGCTAGCAACACACTCCATGGTATGCACCAGTCTGGCAGATCAGGAACTGTTTGGAGGAACTTTTCAGGTTTCCCTTTTGTAGACAACCAGGGTTCTGTTCGTAGGTAATTCTTACGAAGGATGGATGCGAAGCTTCTGATTCATTTTTACTGAGTTCATGTTTTAGTGTACTTTCTTCACCCCCTAGTCTTCACGGCAGGTACTTGACACGTCCTTGATTCTCGTTTGAGTTCCTCAAATACATTTCGGGTGCAGATTATGATGCGACTTAATTACATGCATTGCAAGTAGTAGTCTGACGGACTTTAATTTCCAATAATAATAAGTGTTTGAATTTATACAGGTAGTGAAAATCCTCTACATTCTCCATATTTACAGTTTAGTCTGAATTGAAATGAGCTGTTGATGTATAGAAAAATTCCTGTCTCCTGATAGTACGAGTGTGTGGAAGTATCATCCTGGTCCCAGACTATTGAACATCTTAACAGAAGATATAAAAAACACGGTTAGAACAAGTTTAAAAGTCAAGAGGAAACTGGACAAGTATCTTCGCCAGGTGCCAGATCACCCAGGCTGTGATGAATGTGAAGCAGCGGGCCACCGGCAGCAACAACCTGGCTGACCAGGCTAGCGCCATGCGAGCCTGACCCATGGCGGGGCTCCGGGACTAGAAAAGCTCGGAACTCATCAAAGGTATATCAAAGGTAAAGATACCAATGATCGTGAGGATTCCCTGATGGCACCGAGGTTTGGTGAGAATGAGGTCCTTGTTATCCAGAATAGAATTTTCCTTGTGGTTGTCATAATGATTCAGTAAGAGGCAGGAGTGAATGTTGCCCTCACTTTTACAATTGTGATTCCCTATGTGATTTAAAAAATGAACATTTTTATATAGAAAAAATGTGCTAAAATGTAATTTTATTGCATATTTCCTCGATTCAGTGCAGTTTCAAGCACTGTGCTAAAATGTTTAGCACACTTTCAAATATTTTGATAACCTCAGTGTCATATTTACATAGCGTTTTGCTATTTGACTAATGATGACTTTGAGGAATGTGGCTATATCAGAGAGTTTGACTTGGGACACTGTAGTCTAATTCATTTATTCTCTTTCCTCCCTCTCTCTATCTTTTTCTCCCTCTCGTATATTAAATGCATTTATATATACGTTTAAAATCTTTGGATATAGATGCAGTACTGTGTACATGAGGCAGAGTACTCGTTATATTATCCCCCAATGTTCAAATACCTAGTCGACCTGCAGTGTTCTGAAGGTCAACGACCCCGTGACTAGGTCTCCTGGTACATGACCTAATCAACCAGGCTGTTGGTGCTAGTTGGATTCTGTCTTTAATGTGATTAACGGCTCACTCAAGACAGTTGTATTGTGTTAGGTTAAAGAACACTGATGCGATTAATATTGTGGCAACATTTCACTCTCCAAGAGCTTTATCAAGCCGTTCCTGGAGACCGAAATGTTGCCACAATAAAATGTGACATTTACTTAATATTTTGACGGTAATTCTACCATTTCTACCAATTGTATTGTTAGTGTTTCACTCATTTCGTGATTGTCATCAGTAAACGTTTGTTCACAAGAGTATTTCGGATTATTTCCAGTCTCACTGATGATTTGCTTTGTTTACTGTGCTCTGTAAGATGCCTTTAATCTTGGCTCTGTATTTTCTCTATGTAGCCAGAGTTACTTTCGTTATTGAGAAAGTTTGAAAGGTTTTTCATTGTACAGTGTGCTGAATAACCAGCTTAGTTATGGTGCAGGTGTACCTTGAGGGTGTGCCGGGGGTCAGCGCCCCCGCAGCCAGGTCCATAACCAGGCTTAGTCTCGTAATAAGATTCACCCATTCTCTTAATTTTATACTTCCCTTTTCCAGCCTTCACACTCGTATTAAAAGATGCAAATGATTTTTTTTTCTAATAGATTCGAAATTGTCAGACTAACTGTACCTCTGATTTCAAAAGGTGAATTTAAAAGGGTGGATTTTGTAATGAGTGTGGGCAGCCTCATCATGTCTGGAATGTTCAGAGATCGAGTGTTGATGTGTTAGTTTATTAGGTTACTTTCACATATTGGAGCGTGTCTTTATATAGCACACAGCTGTTGCTTGCCCCTCTTACTTGTCACGTACTTGTCAATATGATAATGATATACCGACTAGTTGATAAGACACATGTGCAGCAGTTAGGTATGTTTATTCCGAAACGTTTCGCCTACACAGTAGGCTTCTTCAGTCGAATACAGAGGAGGCAACAGAACTAGTAGAGATGTAAAGACGATGTAATCAGTCCATCACCTCGAAGACGTAGTTTTTAGGTAGTTAGTCCCTCAGCCTGGAGAAGTTCTGTTGTATTGTGTACCAACTTCAAACCTGGATAAGAAGCGAACGTTGTTTTTCACGCTTCTTTAGTGTTTCTTATTATAAAATAAAACTGTTGTATATTGGAATTTGATGTTTATTACAATTTAGTGATGACCTGAAAAAATAAGATTAGTGATATATAGTGACGTTCAGTAAGCGAAGAACGTTGATGTCCACTTAGTACCTGCTTCGTTTCGGTTTTGACTACGGCAAAATTTCTTTTTCGTTTACACCAGGATTACCATTTCGTAGTCCCGTTGGCTGCTCTGACTGTCACACATTCCTGTCATTTCTAATATCATTTAACGATCTTTTTCTCGTCATGTGCATATACAAATGTCATGTTTTGATATTAAGGAATATCGTATAGCATATTAATGTGAAGTGTCTCATGCATTTGTGGAAGAAATTATGATTGGTTTCATGATTGTATATGCATTGATGCAATTGGACTGCGTGTGAATAGCAGCAATATCCTGGTTCATAAAAACTTGATGCTGGAGGAGGCCTGGTCTGGGACTGGGCGGCGGGGGCGTTGTACAGAGTTGAAAGTTTCTGGTTACCAAAGACGAGGATAAAGAAGCACTGTAGTACCTTCCGTGGTTTCCAGTGACTGTGGGAAGATGACTGTGTCGAGGCTCTCCATAAAATATTAAAGACCCAAAATAGTGATGTCTTAAAATTTTGATACGTATGGAATTCCACGAGTCTGGGCCTGGAGCAGACTGCATGAGCATGCTGTCAGTGGCTTCTGAAGGGTCAGTGGCTTCTGCAGGGTCAAGTGGAGAAAGAGCTACGTGGGAAATTGTGTAGGTGTTGGCAGTTTTTTTTTTTAAGTCTCGTGAAAATCTCGTTTGGTTCTTCGATGTGAACGCTGACGAGCGGTCCTAAATGACTCGCTGGAGCGGATGAGAGTGAGTGAGTGAGTGAGTGTTGATATATATATATGCGTGGGCATTACTTGAGAGACTGGTCCCAAATCTGCATATTGACATAACATAGTGATACGGGATAATGTGTAAAATAAATCCCGTGAAAGGCAAGAGTTGCTCTGGGCACAACAAAAACATTGTATCAACATATGCTATCCCATTCTATTTAACATATTGCCAGAAGATAACAAACACTGCTGGAACAAGTACAGAAGTCTTTAAGAAGAAACTTGCCTCCAAGTGCCAGATGAGCCAGGCTGTAATGCCTACATAGACCAGCGGGCCACCATCAGCAACAGCCTGGTTGACATACAAGCAAGGACAAGCCTAACCCAGGGCCGGGCTTAGAGAGTAGGAAAACTCGACACCTGTCGTAGGTTTATTGGATATGTATATTACTGTCCTTGGACTTTGATCACTTCAAATGATGCATGGGAATCAATAAGTGGGAGCAACAGCCTAGTTGATCAGGTGGTCACTTGAGAAGCCTTGCCTTGGGCTGCGTAGCTAGAGTAGACTTCTTGAAACTGGCCAGAGCTATACTATGCTGTGTCAGACACAAGTGGGTGCTGAGCCGTATGTTAACGTTATGTTGCCAAATTGTGTGTGCATGATAATGGGGCAGTAGTGTTGGAATGTGGAGTGAGTCGTTTATTTGGAACTGCTATTGTGCAACTAGATGATGATGATTAAGGGTGTGGGCGGAGCTGAGGGTGGGTATTGGTGTTCATTAGTGTGGATGAAGGCGGTCATCAGGGAGAGTTGGGTACAAGGCTTCTCTCACACCGGCCATGTCACACCCTTCTGGCTTGCTTGCTTTACAAACACCCTCTCCAACCTTGTGCGTATTACACCGCTTGTCAGGACACTAGTGTAGGTCACAAGGTGCCCCAGGGAGGCGGGGCTGTCAAGTGAGGTGCTCACTTACTCGCTCACGAACTGAAACTGTTATGGTCCTCTGTCATTAATATGCTAAGAGCATTTTGTAAACATGGACCCAGAGGGAGAAGTAGGAGTACCTACCTGTTTACCTGGAAAATGATCTGAGGGTTAACGACCTCCCGCCCGGTCCCAGACCAGGCCTTCCGGTTGATGGCCTAATCAACCAGGTTGTTGGTTTTAGCCCGGCTGATCAGGGACTGACTTCAGAAACTTGTCCAGGTCTCTCTGGAAGGCAGCCAGGGGTCTGTTGGTAATCCCCTTATATATGAAAGTAGGACATTGAAAAGTCTTAGCAGATTTTATAGTGTCAGACTTCACCTGACGTTGATCTTATTGCTATGACTGTTGATGGTCCCTGGGCCCTTGCGGCCTGGTCCCGTACTAGGCCTGGTGTGTAGCCTGTCAAATCAGGCTCTTGGTGTTAGCACGCAGTCCAACATAAGCATCACAGCTCTACTGATCAGGAACTACCTGAAGGAACGTGCTAAATGTCTATCGAAGAGAGCCAGGGGGTCTGTTCGTAATTTCCCTTTAATATGAAGGGAGGGAAAGTCTTGCACCCTTCATACTTACTGTGTTATCACTGTGTTAACACCACTGCTTCGTTCTTGCTTAAGATGTTCTGACGACGAAGTTATTAGCACTATGAAACCATCCTCGTGAACACTGTGGACAAACATCCGCAATTAATCCTTTGGTAACCTGGGCACTAGAGCTGCTGTGGCTAGCGAAGTCGCTACCTGTTTCCACTACATTAAAACATGATAGAGAAGCATTGCAGTAGGCATACTGGCCTATGCTAGGCAAGTCCAACTCAATCCTTCCGTTACTCAGCAGTATTAAACATCAAAATCTCAGCAAAAGTGAGGTAAAACGCTCAGTACCAAGGCACTGTCCTGGTACGTCTGTCTCATCTTCGTAACAGACATATGAACGACCAAGCTCGCCTGTCTCCTGCCCTTAACAATATCTTTTCCACCAGTACTGCGGAGTTTATTCCCATTACCTGTCATACTATTCAACCTGTCGTCTGTCGCCAACACCAATTCCAGGAAAACTTACCCTCTATCACATTTCTATCCTGTAATAGAAGGCACGGTCCCTACAGTATATCTGATTTGAGTTGCTGAAAACGAGAATGCTCTTACCTTTATTAATATGAAGGTTAATTAATGATACCTTTCTTATCTACCACTACATTAGTCGTTGAGTACAGCAGAGCAGTTTTCTACTTTAGTCTGTCTTTACTTTCAGTCTTATCCTTCACCCTTTGCCTCACTGTTTCCCATTTATTACTGCTGCCAGCTTCTTCGTTACTGCTTACGTGTTTACTTCACAATCCCTAGCCACTTCACATTCATTGTTATATTAATCCCAATGTATTTTTAGTATCTTATTTTCCTCGTTGAGAAGCAAGACTTCATTTTTCTCAAACCATCCAGAGAAAGTCGTATTAAACTGTAACACACCTAATTTCGCTCAGGACTGGTAGAACCGTCCGTGACAGCTGACCTCGCCGTTCACTGTCTAGTTAAATTTCCATTGTGCTTCGCTTGCCCTGACCCAGTATGTGTTGGTCCACCTAATAGTCCAAAAGATCCAGGAATGGTTACGCTTCTTAAGGCATGGCATGAGGTTGTGTGGGGGTCATGTTGGTGTCTCAGGAAATGATTGGGCAGATGCTCACTCTAGAGCAGACTTCTGCCTTAGTGACTTCATGGTCCCTTATATAGCTATGTCCTTTAAGTGAAAGGCCGGTGGAGCCTACAAAGGAGAGGGAAGATATACAGGATTCGTGGGAGTTTGGCTCTCCTCTAACATTAATCGTTGATAAAGGCACATGCACGGAGGGCTTATATACTGCAGACAGGCGAGGTGAAGCAATGGTAGGCGGTGTCACCAGTGGAAAAATCCCCTAGTAGAAGTAGGTAATGCCTATAGGTTAGGCAAGATTTGAAGAATTCTCAAGATGTTGCAGTGTCTGATAGTTGTTATCTTTGCAGATCGAGAGGACCAGAGCATCCTGTGCACGGGAGAGTCCGGCGCCGGCAAGACAGAGAACACGAAGAAAGTGATCCAGTACCTGGCTTACGTAGCCGCCTCCAAGGCCAAGGGTGGAGCCTCCGTAAGTCTTACCTCCTCTCATCCACCAACTTTACCACACTTGTATATACGTAGAGCACCTTGCTCACCATTACTCCACTTTGAACGATTGTTGTAACATTTGGGTTTAACAGGAGTACTAGAGATGAATGCGTATTACCGTTTTCTTTTTATATAAAGAAACAGTAGGCTCGCATTTGGCTGTCATTGCCGTGCAGCAAGGTCTTAAATTAAGACTTTATTTTATTGCAGTTGTCTGACATTTTTGTTTTAGGTGTGTGAAGGTGTACAAACCTGCATTTGTGTGTGTGCTGGCGTGTATGTTTACTGCCTTACGGTATTCTTAGTGTGTGTGTGTGCACATATATGCCAGACTTGAAAGACTACTAGGTTGAGTCGTGGAATCTTGCATGAGGTAAAGGTCTATTATAGTTCGCATTATTTTCATTGCTTCTTTATAGATGTTTAGGCATGGCAGTGTCTTATTTTTGTTTGTTGAGATGGTTTGCCCTCTAAATATCATTGTATACATGTTATTAACAAGTATATTGTCTTTGTTCAGCGTGTATTGTCATTGATGGGACTGTTGTATATAATTGCCATTTCTACAGATGATAAACATTTGACACTTTTTATTTCTCTTTGGTGTTAAAGATGGTTTGTCGCAAATAAATTTTCTTAAATTATTAGAATTAAATATTTTTTTAACTTGCCTTACTCTTTTCCTAAGGTCAGAGTAAACTGAAAATATCGCATCTTTTACTTCACGCTTTACACGCCCTTTTCTCTTTTCTTGCTTTTTTTCCTATCCTCGTTTTTTCCGTTCCGTTCCTACCCTTTTCTGTCTTGCCTTTTCCTTCGTTTCCACGCCTTTTTCATCTTCCTGTTGTATCAGTTTTTTTAAAAGCCTTCAGTTACTGGCACTAACCATGCAAGATCATCAGATGTCTGTACACTTCCTCCTTCCTCGTAGCATTATATTCAACATTGTCAGAATTAAGTATCGGGTTTATTGTTAAATCCTGAGCATGGTGTTGAGTGAACTGGGGGTTTATTTTTTGCTCTTCAAATGAAGGTTTACAGTTTTATTGGGGGCGCGAAAGTAGTTTTCAGTTTTCTTTAAAATAAGGTGGCTACAGTTGGGAGAAGGATTAGGAGGTAGGCTGCAGAGGTTGGAGGAGAGTGCATTTACAGTGAGAGGTAGGCTGCAGCAGGGTTTGGGGAGGAGAGTGCATTTAACAGTGAGAGGTAGGCTGCAGCAGGGTTTGGGGAGGAGAGTGCATTTAACAGTGAGAGGTAGGCTGCAGCAGGGCTTGGGGAGGAGAGTGCATTTAACAGTGAGAGGTAGGCTGCAGCAGGGCTTGGGGAGGAGAGTGCATTTAACAGTGAGAGGTAGGCTGCAGCAGGGCTTGGGGAGGAGAGTGCATTTAACAGTGAGAGGTAGGCTGCAGCAGGGTTTGGGGAGGAGAGTGCATTTAACAGTGAGAGGTAGGCTGCAGCAGGGCTTGGGGAGGAGAGTGCATTTAACAGTGAGAGGTAGGCTGCAGCAGGGCTTGGGGAGGAGAGTGCATTTAACAGTGAGAGGTAGGCTGCAGCAGGGCTTGGGGAGGAGAGTGCATTTAACAGTGAGAGGTAGGCTGCAGCAGGGCTTGGGGAGGAGAGTGCATTTAACAGTGACACGTAGTAAAATTAGCTAGATAATGTCACAGAAAAGGCATAGGTACAAAAGAAAAGTCAGATTGAATTTGATTAATATAAGATAGGTTATATTAGGTTCGTGTCTGTCTGAAGCAGACAGACGTCGACTGACTGAAAGACGAGAATAAAGCACAAGGCTAGTTGAGGGCCAATAAAATATTCACTGTCAACGGCGCCCAAACTGTGTTAACTTCTTCACACTTACTAAACTCAATATTTTGTTCTAAAAAAAATCACTTAATTGTGCAGTACTGATTCCGATTTAGAGTATTAGAGTAGCTTTGCCTCTGAAATTTAGTGCGGTTGGATCTTAACTAGAACAAGTGCCATAATGAAGAGTTTTTGTGTCTCATTGGCAGCAGTCTATTGTTTTCAATAAAAATTTGCCGGTATAAAAGTTAGTGTTGATAAAAAAGTGAAGGGACTAGAGGCACAATGTGCTAGATTTGACAATACTGCGTCATCAGACTAGCCAGAATATGGTTACCAAGGTGACAATGCAATCCAACAATGACTGTCGTCTGTGGAAGTTGGTTAGGTGTTTGTGTGTGTGACGGCCTGTGTTCACGACACTGCTCTTGCATTTAAGGTTGGAGAGAGAATCCTAGATGTACAGGAGAGATGGCAAGGCAGTGAGCCGGGTGGTTATCTACAAGACATATGACACGACGATTGTAAGATAAGATATACCATGATGTTAAGTGGAGGTACCACATAACGCCACACTGATGCCCGTCACCAGTACACACATCATTGATCAGATCAAGCCACTCTCCTCTCCAAGGGTGGAGCCAAGGGGCGTGTATGGAGAGAAGCTGTAAGAAAGAAGTTAATGCCTATCCTATTAACGTTCAGACTTAGACAATTTAGATTACTTTTCACGGGGTTCAAATCACTAACATTTCATTTTTCGCCAGAAATATGATTTTTTTTTCCTGCCGTCGTGCGTGTTAAGTATTAAACTGATCCACTTAATGGAGCTTTTGATAATATGACCGAGGTCTTCCACTAGATTTTCCATCTTTCCAGTAAAGAAAAAAATGGACACCGTCGAAATATGTGATAAGATTTCTAGCCAGATTATATGTGTGTATATATAATATAGTAAAAGGAACAGAAAGTCGCGTGTCTTAGGTAAGAAAATCTTAACAATAGATTTCCTTGTACCGTGAGGAGAATCACCAAGAGATCCACCACTGTCTTCAAGTGGGAACTTGACAAGTTCCCACTGACAGCTGGTGCTGATAAAGTTCGCCGCTTGGATGGTGAGAGACAAAGTTGCACCACCAACGGTGTCAGAAGAGCCTGGAGACCAAACTTTAGTAGTACACCTTCCCCAGGAGACACCACGGCAGTGATACCCAGTCACTCCTTTTCTCTATTTACGAATGTTCTTTCAAGGAGATGCCTTGATGCCGCTGAAGAGGGCTCTTTAATTCGAGGTATTGGAGCCACCCTTTTAAATTAAACATGATTACTGTCCATTCCACACTAGATAATAAATCCACCACTAGTATAATTGCTTGGTTACCAGTGAGGTTCCAACCTGATTGACAGACACAGTGGTCTAGTTTCCTGGTACAACGTACGAGCTTAGTGTTGTAAGGGTGTGGCAACTAACGTATTAATGACTCATAACTGATGTAATTACTCGCACTTGTGTGATAGACTTATGGGGCCTCCTGTAGCATTACAGGCACGCTTGATTTTTGGTGTGGGGTGGAGTGAGCCACCTCGGGGCCAAAGTATAGTGCGGGGGCCACCCCGGGGGCCCTAGAGAGAGGCAGGGGCAGGAGAGGCAGATCAGAATCTGGAGAATTTTGCTTGTCACACTCCTCGCCACTAGTAGAGGCCCGGCATGGGCCCCACAAACCCTGGCACATGCCCCTCATGAGCCCACAAACTCTGGTACTAGTTCACTATGAACCCACAGGTCCACCCTGAAAGGCTAAGCGGGGGAAAAAAATAATAACCAGGGGAGACCTGGCCGCGAGGCCGCTGACCCCCTGAAACACACACTCGAGTAAACTTGAGGTAATATTAAAAGTACAGGTAGTTAGTATTGAGGAAGACTACTTGTAGTAAACTTTTGGTTAAGAGTTACTGTGCAGTTTTGCTGAAATAAATGATAGTAGAGAGGCTAGAAGTAGAGGGGCTTGTGTGTGTGTGTGTGTGTGTGTACACACACACACACACACACACACACACACACACACCTCCACTCACTATACATGCGCCACACGACACAGATGGTAGTGATAAACTGGTGATGGTACACTGCCTTGTCCCTTCCCCTTTTAAGGCTGATGAAAAAAAAAATGACTTATCTCACTAATGCTACCACTATCACCACTTAACTCTCATATTGGCCTGTATTTCCCCTACTAGTTGTCTGGTATTTGTTTAGTCTGAGACTAATTTTCCTGGCAGAAACAAATGTATAAAAGACGGTTGAAACTGCGTGTTATGTAAAAGTTTTTCTGCAGTGAGGTGAATGAGATGGGATTATATTGTGCTTGTGTAATATTAATAAAATGGTATGTAAGATGGAAGCAATAATGTCCCTGGCTCTGGTACAAGGTGTGAGAGTAACCTGCATGTTATCCTCTGGTCGCCTTGTGCACCCACACTAAGCTTCTTGACAGAGCTCTAGTTATTCTAATAGTTGCCAGCAGATTTAATTAAAATCATTAACCTAGGCAGAGGTAATAGTCTAGATTAACTTTCTTCAAACCTAGGATTCATGGCCCGGCAACGCATATTTTTTTTCTGTGATAACAAGGTTAGTCACCATGTTAGTCTCTAACTCACAATTTGTAGAGAAAACTTTAGAGGAAGTTTCGGTCCCTCTGAAACTATTGTAAAATAAAGACGAACCGAAACGTCGTCTAAAGGTTTCATTTGCAAATTGTGATACTTGTGAATTGATCAAAATATGGTTATTTTGACTTGTTATTGTTAACAATGGCGGTGTTGCCTTTCCATAAATCTGTGCTCCCAGCATGTGCATGTTTATGTCTTCTTAATATATATTTTAACTCCTAATCTCTCTCCCCACAGAGCAAAGCGCAATAACGTGGGTCTTTTCCCTGGTGAACATATGTACATAAGCTGTGTATTTTATGATCATAACTATAGTCTTTACTAATATGCATGCTGTTAAGGACTTAATATCATGGATTCCCTCCCCTCGGCCCTCTTCCCTCGCCCACCAAGGTCAGTGTCCTTGCATGACCCTCCAACAACTAGTTTTAAGAGGTTTGGCTGTTTATTCTCTCTGGATCCTACTCTCCCATCTTCTTTCCCCCATTCAATACACTTTTATGACCACAACTTTTCCTATATGACTACCACTAGCCACCATAACTATTAGTTTGTGACTTCTCCTGCCAACCACAACAACTCGCGTGTAACTACGGCCCACCACAACTATTTCCGAATGACTACTACTGCCCACCGCACCGCCTTCCCGTGTCTGGTGCCCAGCACAAGTGTTCCCGTATGAACAACCACGGCTGTCATTGTTATCGTTGGTGCACAACTCGCCCTCCCGGATAACCCATCGCTCCCACTGTTACTTGACTGTCTGCTAATGTCAGTTTTTCCACCAAGAGAAATACTATCAGCAACATACTGTAAACATCTGGTGGACACTTCCTCGACAGTACGCTGTACCTCGTATATATACTGGACACTGTTACTTACCAGGATAAGTCCTTGGTGCCAACTGTTTCCTGGGTCCATTTCCAGGATAAATGATCAGCGCTCATGTACACTAGATCAGTTGACTTGACACGAAGGCTGAATACGCGACATTGGATATGCCACTTGACAGTCTCCAGAACTTAATGACTTTCCACCAACCCTATTACCAACACCTTTGTACTTCAAACAGGTTCCTACCTGCCTTGCACAAATTGTGCATTGCACTCTATTTAATGAAAAAAAATTAAGGCTTTGCCCAGGTGTGAACTGTCTACTTGGTGTCTTGTATCGTCTAGGGTTGGTGGGTGACGTCAAGACAGGATGTCAGTCAATGTCTTGCTTAATAGAGCTGTCGCTGTATCCGAATGTTATATAATCACTCTGTACTTTAAACTTCGTGTAACACTGGTGCAAGAGACCAAGCTAGTATGTGAATACAGACTTAAGTTGAAGAATCTACTCTTAAGTCTCTAACAACTTAGACCCAGAGCAACCATTAGAGCACACGGCATGTAGATGAGCCGATGTCTTCTCTGAATAAGGAAATGCCGCCAATTAATCGGGTTCTCTTCTTGAGAAGTCACGATATTCGGTCATGGTTTCTCCTGGATCCTTGCACAAGATTACCATCAGGGCATTCAGACACGGCCTGCCCAGCCTACACTGGGTGGCCCAATTTGGGGCACAGTTGCTAGACTGCTGGCATTGGTGAGTGTTAATTACAATTGTCAAATGTGTCATGCTGACATTCGTTGTATTCAGTGTTCTTGGGAACCCAGTGAACAAACTGGATATCAGGCTCTCATATTACAAGTGCCACTTGAGCTTACAGGTGGCACATGGCATTCTTTTAGCACGAATACAGTCTCAAGGGGGGGGGGGGGAGCTGTTATACAAGCCTCTTTGTCATGTACACATCTTAAGACTGGGCCAGAAAAGACATACAACATTCTGCTGACGGAAGAAATTCCACCACACCAGCCACTATTTCCCTGATGTTCACCTGTCGTGGTTCCCAGGATCGTCGTCCCCAGCAGTCCGGTCTCTCGCCAGGCCTCCTGGTTTACGAGTTGCTCACGCTAGTGGTACTTGCTACAAGTTGATCAGGAATTGTCTAGATGAACTTTTCCTCTTGAAGATACTGGTATACTTATAGAAATCTACATTCATCACTGTCGACGTGACCGATGAAGCATAAGGGCCACGTTAAGAGCTTTTTCT
Organism: Cherax destructor; assembly: GCA_009830355.1. Classification (NCBI taxonomy): domain Eukaryota; kingdom Metazoa; phylum Arthropoda; class Malacostraca; order Decapoda; family Parastacidae; genus Cherax; species Cherax destructor. Next base: position 32,038 of record WNWK01000212.1, on the reverse strand, counting down.
AGTACAGAATTATAGCCCTCGCGGAGCAAAAGATTGTTGAAAAGTATTGTATCCATCATGCTTAGTCTGTGTACTTATTGCATCCGACCCCTACTTTTAATTGGGATTATTCTGTACCGTCCCGCTTGACCATTGTGTCGTCACTACCACCCAAAGTAGTGTATGCCCTCGTCTCCGCTGCCTTCAAGTTACTAGTGAGTGTTGAGAGGATCATTTCGGTGGTGCGGTCTCAAAATTTGACCTAGTCATCTTGTAAATGCCTCCTAATATCTGTTTTCGTTGGTTTCCTGACAAACCTTGCCAGCAGTAACTCGAAACATGCTTTTCAGCTCACAAGTTTACATATGAAGATGTAAAACAATCGCAAAGAGGCGATCTTAACAATGCAGAACAGCCACATGGTGATGGAAATCTTTAGCTCTAGAGCTTTCGCACTCTCGTGCGTCGTCAGGAGCTATGCAGTGTTGCAAGACAGCAACAGATAAGAGGGAAAAATTCTGAGGAAAGGCAGGAAGGTATCAGTGGTGTGAGGGAATTCTCCCTCCTATATGTTGTCTTGTAACACTGCATAGCTCCTGAAGACGCACGAGAGTGCGAAAGCTCTAGAGCTAAAGATTTTCATCCCCATGTGGCTTGTTCTGCAGTGTTAAGATGGGGGTGACTACTCTCAGCATTGATCATATTTTTTTTTACTTGGGTTGCAAATTGCAGAGATAAATAACCACCATCATGAGGATATCTCGTGTAATGCTGCTGAAGGTTGTTCAGTCTCTTATCTTCAACCCCTTATCCGTGAGTGCTGCTGAAGGTTGCTCAGTGGTGTTCTATCTTAACCCCCCGCCTTAGTTAAAACAATTTGGAAACTAGACAATTGCGACTAGCAGTCTTGTAGTGGACCCTAGGTACTCTTCACCTTTTTTTTTATACTTCTTGACATTACAGGATTACTTGTTTCCTCTTCCCTCCAGGGTCATACCTGTGCTCTCTTGGTGTAGTGCTCACTATACCTGTACATGTAGTCGCCAACCTCTCCCTCCACCCCCACCCCCATGCATGCTACCCCACCCCCTCTCCCCTTTCCTGCCTGTCGGTGGAGTCTTTCACCAGAGACTTTTGACTAACGGTTCTCTGGCTCTCTTCTCCGGCCGGGTCTTCGCCAGGCCGAGGAACAGACTCAACAACACACGGGCAACGTCTACAAGTCCGTGAGTACACTACCTCATCACCAAGACGCCTATACACACGTCTCTTGCAAAGCCTGTCTTTCTTGCTGCTGCTATTTTGTCACCCTTAACCTCCTCCCCTCATCTTCATGCATGTGCTTAGCAACCTTTGGGGTGGTAAGGTTGACACCTATGTGCTCTGCATTACTCTCACGTCACCCTTCCTCTGTATGATCAGTGAACATAATTTTCACTTTGTGTTTGTGGCACTCTACAAAGAGGTGAACTTGTAGTATTATAGCATAGCTGCGTGTAACCTTGTTCCCTGATCATTACAAGTGAAAGCCCTAACATTTTAATTTTATGTTTATGTTGCTGACGCATCTTAGTGTTAGTGCTTGTTAGCACTCTAGTGGAATGCTGCCACTTTTAGTTGTGTCTCATAATCCTTTCAGTTAATGTGAAAAAACTCATCGTAACAATTAATTATTTATGTATATTGGTGAAATTACTAAACTAGGTGTTTAACAGAAATGTTAACTATCAGAAAATACTCTTGCCCTTGTGTTCATAAATAGCTACGATTTAGTGTCAACATTGACAATACTTATATCCATGTTTACACTTAACATAGTCGCCACACCCCTAGGAATCCATCACTACCTGTCGTCAGGTTTTTTTTATCTAAATTAATCTCACCAATAAACACTAACTTTTGAAAAACTAAATCATGCCAGATCATCCAGGCTGTGATGGATATGTGGGTCAGCGGACCTTCAGCAGCAACAACCTGGTTGACCAGGCTAGCACCAGAAAACTTCTCCCCAGGCCGGGCTGTGGGAGTAGGAAGACATTGGAAACAGGTCACAGGTATAATCACAACATACTTAAAGAGGAAAGGTTTCATTTGGGTTTTGTATATTATAAGTTGGTTTCTAATACGCTGGGAAACTTGCACACAAATGACGATTGTAATGAATTAATTGTACCTGTGGTATTTGTTAGGTAGAATGATGTATAGAGAGCACTGGAGGTGTATGCCTGGTAGGCATACACCAGGGAATTTAAGGAAAGTATACATAAGGTATACAAATAAAAGGGGTTTAAGGCACTAAAAATATAGAACAAAAATCTCGACAGTAGGTTGATATTAAATACTCTGATTTACTAAAGCTTTCGGAAAGAATTGGTTTGATAGTGGCAGAGAGAAACACGTGGCAGTGGTCGGGTGAGAGTAAAACCTGCCTTAAATGGTCAAGTTCGCCTATTTCAATAGTTAGTGTATTATGAATGTATTTCAATATAAACCACAGGTTGTACAGGTCTGAGCAAAGCTCAACAACAATTGTTATGAAAGATTTGTTAAGTTATACCATGAATTAAGGAAAGATCCCAGACTTCACCTTACGAAAACAAAGCAAATGTGATAGTAATTATGGACAAGGTAGATTACTGGAGAAAAATACATATTAGAAGACAGAGGAACTGACGTGCCCTTTAACACTGTCTCGTGGTTTAGATAATTACCAAGATACGTGTAGGTACCTGTGGTTTAGATAATTACCAAGGTACGTGTAGGTACCTGTGGTTTAGATAATTACCAAGGTACGTGGGTCGTTTAGATAATTACCAAGTACGTGTAGGTACCTGTGGTTTAGATAATTACCAAGGTACGTGTAGGTACCTGTGGTTTAGATAATTACCAAGGTACGTGTAGGTACCTGTGGTTTAGATAATTACCAAGGTACGTGTAGGTACCTGTGGTTTAGATAATTACCAAGGTACGTGTAGGTACCTCGGCAACACTAGTTTCCACGGTAAGGATTTAATTGTGTCAAGTGATGGCGGTTATTTTAGTTTTCTGTGACCTTTATTTTTATGTATTAGTTTTGGCTTGCCAGTGTTCGTGTCTGTGGTTGTATTTGTTAACAGTTAAGATTGGCTTTACAGATCAATATACCTTGAGGGCTATAACTAAGTTTTGAAAGCTAAGTGCCAGGTTTTTCTTGTGTGAATCCCTGCACCTTATTAGTGATAATATACCAGGCTGGTCTCGCATCCAGCTCAAGCAAATTGTTACTTTATATTAAGTATTAGTTATTTTAATGGGGTGTAATTATTGGGTGGCGGAGAAATTGCGGTATACAACACTCATGCTTCATGACAGCCTTTGATAGGCGTCCAGAGTTGAACGTTGCCCGGGTTTGCCCAGACATCGTGCCGACAGTCGCCTCTGACACCCCTGTCACTGGTTTAGGGGGGACTGATACCCTGGCGACCTAGTCTGAGGCTTAGAAGCCTGATCAACCAGGCACATCCACTGCGATGACCCTTTGCTCACATCCCCATGTCCTTGCCTCCAGCCTCAGTGTCAGTGTGTGTGTTGGTGTAGCGACGGCAGTTGACAGTTGAGCTGTGGTGGTGGTGATAACCATGGTTGGGATGTGGTGGTAACGATGAGGATGATTGAGGTGTGGTGGTGATAAGCATGGTTGAGGTGTGGTGGTTGGTAGTGTGGAGGTGTGGTGGTTGGTAGTGCGGTGGTTGGTAGTGTGGTGGTGGTGGTTGGTAGTGTGGAGGTGTTGTGGTTGGTGTGGTGGTGGTTGGTAGTGATATATATCGTTGGTGTTTTGGTGGTATACTTTTAATGGGTTTAGTTATTTTTACTCCCACAGCCCATCCTGGGCCAGGCTTGTTTCGTGCTGGCCTGATCAGCCAGGCTGATGTTGCTGGCGGCTCACTGGCCCACAGTCTGGTTGATCAAGCACTTGGCGGAGGAAATTGTCTAATTTCCTCTTGAAGACTTTCAAACATCTTCTGTCAAAATATAAAAAGTTGGGACCATGTTAGCTGATGCATTGATCTCTTATTGGCTAGGCTAGATACTTATATTAACATTAATCTTTTTTTGTTTTCAACCTTAATTATTACTGCTAAGCTTAACAACACGATTCTTAATGTATAATCGGTAGCTATATTATAATAGCACAAGTTACCAGGTACATGTAGTAAACTTGTTTTGTGAGCTGAAGGGAATGGTGGTGACGTCATGAATCACCTTTGCTTGATAGTGAGAGTTGAAGTGTGGTGGTGATAGGATTGGTTTAGGTGTGTTGGTGTTTTTAGTGGTGATAGTGATGGTTCAAGTGTGGTGGTAATAATAATGAGGGTTGAGGTGTAGTGGGTAATGCTGGTGAGGGTTGAGGTGTGGCGGCGGTGCTGGTGGTGGGGTGGTAAGGAGGTTACTCTCAGATCTCGGCTGTGATGCCTCTCCGGCACTGCACCATATGGACAATGCTACAGCCACATAAATGTTCTTCGTGGCAGTGTTTCTTATCGAGTGTGTTAGTTTTATCTCACACTTACTGAAAGTCACTCCGCAACACCAATTTCTGAGTTAATTGCTCGCTAATGAGCTGGGTTATGAGTGCAGGTGGCGGCGGCATTCTGATTAAAAAAAAAAGTGTCAGTCCGCGCGAAGAAAGCTAGGCGGGGAGTGGGTGGCTCAGGGGGTGGTGGTGGGTGGTTCAGGTGTTGGGAGGTTGGAGTGGGTGGGTCATTGGGTGTTGAGTGGGTAGGAGGCTTTGGAGGTCTTGGGAGGGAGAGGCCAAAAGGTAGGATGGTGTGGGGAAATAGAGAGAGGGATGGTGGGTGTGAAGGGGGGATGGTTCATAGGGTGTTATGAGGGAGGGGGGGATTAGATTTTGTTTGGTTGTTGTGGGTGAGACGAGATACTAAGAGGTGGAGGTAGTTTGATGTTAGTTACATTTGTTTACTTATTTAGTTTTATCCGTAGCTGGAAACATAGCCATTAGTGGTACTTCTTCGTAGTAATAACACTAGGCACAATTTACTTGTTTAAAAAGCTGTTAATAGTATTATTAGGCACAATTTGCTCTACAAAAGCAGTCAATAATTTCACTAGGCACAGTTTCCTTGTTACAAAAACAGTTAATAGTATATTCAAATTTACATTGCTATATAATGTATTTTTGTGAAGTCATATGAATGTGAGAGTACACGTTGGAACATGTGAGCTGATGTAGGAATCTGTGTGTGTTCTCGTTATTAGTTTGTGTTCAGAGTGCAGATTAATTCACGTAAATGTAACGAATATCTTAAGTTTACGTCACGATGATTTCTGGGGTTATCCTGCGACCCGGTCCTAGCCCAGACCTCCCGGTTCCTGACCCATTCGACTAGGCTGTTGCTGGCTACATGCAATCCAACCTATGCATAATAGCCCTTCTGATCAGTAACTGACTAGAGGAAATTACCAAGTCTCCTTGAAAATAGCCAGAGGTCTATTGGTGATGCTTCTTATGCAAAGGGAAGGTGTTGATAAGTAGAGAACTCGTCCGCGACCTTGCTTTTTACTGTAGGTATTTTGCACCGTCTGAAATGTGTTTTATGTGGGGTGCTGTGGGTGTGCAGGTTTGGTTAAGAATTGTGCACCAAACTGTGCAGTGTTATCCTAACACCATTTAACCTGGCTGTTGCTTGGCATTTACCATACCTGCAAGTTTATAAGATTTTTTTTAACAATTTGTGGTCTCTTATCGAATTAGATCCTACCCTATTTCATATGATGGTTACATTTTTGGAACACCCACAACGTGTGGCTCTTGTACACTGTTCTGTATGTGAGCAAAATGTAGATATGTTCCGTCATATTCAATTGCTCACACTGAATACAAAAGCGTTCGAAGTGTATAAATTGTGTACCTCTGAATTATCGTAAGATAAATTGCAAAGCCTCATTGCAGTTCTGAGAATGTTATTACTTTAGTTTCCCAAACTTCCACGTGATTGGACCTCGACGCTACTGAGAAAGCGGGGTTATGACAAATGACCAGTGTAACTTTTTAGACGGAGAGGCGAGCTGACCCCCTATAAAAAAGCGGAACAAATAAGAGCAGCAGGTGGTACAGAGATGGAAAACAGTGGGACAAGCCGAACCAAGCTTACACCAAACAAGGTCGAATGTACGACTGGGAAGGGTACAACCAGTACTGACAGGGGTATGTACAAGTACCATAGGAGATAGTACATTGCCAGGGGTACTTGAAAAAGACTGGCCATCTAGATATCCCAGATACCCTAAAGATATCTTCCTTTTGTGAATATCCGGGGGGGGGGGTGAAACTCGACTTTAAATGACAGGTTAACTAAGTTTGTCACATGTTAAATGGTTGACATAACATACCAGTACTGGAGAATGAGAGATGAAAATGTAAAATAAACCCAGTGAAAAGTGGGGACGCCATGGTCACAGTAACACAACATTGTATCAACATCCGGGGCTGCGATTGTTCAACCCACTGCCAACATACCAGAAATATTGCGGGGACAAGTGTAGAAGTCTTTAAAAGAGGAAACTGGATCACCACCTCCGGTAAGTGCCGGATCTAGCAGGCTGTGGTGGATATGTGGGTCAGTAGGCTGTTAACAGGAACAGCCTGTTGATATACGAGGCTCTTGTGCAAGCAGCATTTGGATATCTTTATTTTGGAAACGTTTCACTAGCCTGTGCCTTCAATCCAATACAGAGAACGGTGGAAGAGAAGTTTGAGGTAATCAGTCCCTCAGCCTGGCGTCGATGAAAAGGACTGAAGAAGCCACTGGCTGGCGAAACCTTTCTAGAATAAAGATTCCCAAATACTGCACATGTCTCGTATATCAAACTATCGGATTTCTAAAACTATTGATACAAAGAGCCTGGTTGACCAGTTAAGCCCCAGAGAAGCTAGGCCTCAGGCTGGGGTGTGGGAGTAGAGGCACGTAAGTTCCCCCCCGTCTTCTAATAACATGTTCATTTTTCCACTATAATCTACCTTGTCCATAATTACTGTCACATTTGCTTTGTCTGTTTCGTAAGGTGAAGTCCAGGATCTTTCTTAAATTCCTGGTATAACTTTACAAATCTTTGAGATTGTGTTGTAGAGGTTTGACCTCTGCAACACAGACAAGGCAGATGTGATAGGAATTATGGACAAGGTAGGTTATAGTGGAAAATGCAACATATTAGAAGACAGGGGTACTTGAGTGTCCCTTAAAACGCTAGTAACTGGTCACATATATATTACAGGGTTGCATGCGTGAAGTAATGAAATGTGCCAGTTTGTGCTTGGAGACTTCTGTAGGTTAATGAGAATATCGGCAAGCATTCTACTATGGTCTCAGTTGTGAAAGCTTAAAAGGTTTCACTGTAGCACAGTTGGAGTTAGTATGATGAGTTATGCTCGTAATAAACAGGTATTGTTATGTCTGTTGTGGGTGGCATCCTGGACTGGTACAGTAGACTTTAGACTGGGTAGTTAACCTTTCAAAGTAGTTGAGCTAGACTAAATTAACCGGTGTAAAAACAAAAATAAGTTTAAAGATGGTAGTGAGTCCTGATGGTGACTTTCACCCCTGGTGATCTCTGACCCCTAGGTTGGTAAGAGCGATCAAGCGGGATGCCACAAGGTGGTGGTGGTTTGTGCCATTTTTCCCCTGTGCGAGCAATCTTATGTAGGTAGCTGCAGGAGGACTGAAATAAATCACATATAGCACAAGTGTTCACACTGACGGGCATTAACACACACCTGCCACTAGTGTTGCAAATCTGGAAGCTCGTGAAGATTACCCTGTACATGCACTCTGTCATTAATGACGTGCAGTCTCTTAACATACCTACATTTACTACACTATTGGACACCTCACTTGCAGAATTTTCATGTTATTCTGGTCATTGATATATATTTATTATATATTTATTTATAAATATATAAATTTTATACTCTAAGTGCGTTCAGAGTTGGTGGCAACCTCTGCCTACGCCTACTTGTGATTGGAAGTCTCGTTGCTATTTGGAAGGATTTTTTGTTGCAGATTTTTAACTAACTACTTTATTCAGTACTTAGTTCTCCCTCGCGTAAGTAAGCATGAACCTACTTGGGTTACAGGTGTAAGTTCACCCATAACGGTTTTAGTAGGTGGTTGAAACCCTCCAACTCGACCTAGACGGAATACTGCGTCTTTCCTCTCTCAAGTAAAGGAAACAAGACTTGCCATTTTTTATGTATCGTTCGAACTATATTCAAAGACGGAAGCTGATAAGGTTGTCTTAAAACATGTCCATTGTTTATGATTGTGTATTCGCTGGATTTTTTTTTTTTAATTTAGTTTACACTGCGTTGTATTCGTGGATCATCTGCTTGTCGAATCCCCTTCGGTCGTAAAGTATGGTCCCATATACATTATATCGTGATAATTAGTTTCCACTGTACCCTATTAACAGGATACTTCCGGAAGACAATATCAGTGTAATAGGTTGTGACAGGTAAGAATCACCGGTACCTTTATCCTGTGACATACCTGCAACAGTGTTTTTTCTACTGGTGCAGCTGATGAGGTGCCCCGTGCACCAACTTGTCTAGTCAACACTTCTATATATGTTGATACCGCCTGGGGCTGACTGGTGGTGTGGCGCATGTACACTCACGCTGGATGTGTCAGTGTTGAGGTAGGTAATGGGTGGGCGTAGGTAAGTGTTACCAATAGTTGATTTTGGGGGTCGCTGCCCCAGCTGCCTTGTCCCAGACCAGGCATCCTGGTCAGGCTGTTTGTACTAGCCATACAGCCCAGTGAAGTCACCTTAGCTCGGTTGATCAGGAATTTAACCCGAGGAAATTAAGTTTCCTCTTAAAGGCAACTAGAGGCATAGGTGTTAGTCCTACTCCTTTACTGCGTTTTTTATCATACTTATTGCGTCCCTGCTTTTGATTTGGGGCATTTTACACTGCCGAGCCTATTGCTTTGCTAGGAAGTGATTTTGGGGGGCTGCAGATATGGGACCAGTCCCTCCCTGAGTTTTCCACTTGTAAATTACTGTTATCATACGTCTTGCTTATCTGCGTTCCTAGGAGTATACAACTCAGAAGTGGAGGTGAAGGGGGGGGGGAAGTGGAAGTTCCTGGGCTCCTACTGCGGGTGCGTGGGTTTGAGAAGGGAAGGGGGAGATATTGTTGTGGTTCTCTTCGGCTGGAGGCGAGGATGAGAGGAACTAAGACTCCCTGATACCATGACTGTATCTACCTAGGATGTGTAAACTTTGAACGCACTCTTCATAATTGTCTTTATTACTTTATATTCGGTTTTATCAAATCGGTACACATATTTAGGTTATGTTGTGTCTTCCAGCAGTCGTAGAGGGCAAAGCTGGCTGCTTTCTGGTGCTTACATTCTAGAACTCTACTTGGGATGTGTCTTTGGGTGTTTATATGCGATATAGCGCTTACATACTAAAAAAAAATCACATCTTAGGATGTGGTCTTTATTTTTTACGATGTGGACAGGAAAGTAAATGGGAAGTGTGGGTCATATGACTTAGTGAGTCATTATTATGATTAATTTCTCGTCAGAAAAAAATCTTATTTCTCTTGACAAATATAACACAGTATCACTATGATGATGTTGGTGTGTTGGCTTAAACGCCTTGATTTATAAACGGCGCTTAAGGGGACCGTTGATGGATTCCAGATATGTAGGTGAAGTTAATGTGGATTTGTGAGCATGAAGACTTGTACAGTACTCTGGCATGTATAGTGAAGACTTTAGTAGTCTTCTCCCTGGTGGTAGTCACCTCATACTAACAGTAGTTTGAGAAAGCTTGCATGTACAGTTTAACGGTTAGTGTACCTGAGCTGTTGACATTTTTAATGTATAGAAATGTGATTTTATGTAGTAAAGTGAAACATATAAGCAAGAGTGTGAGAGATATTTTTGTATGAGGGAAGTAGACTATGCCTGTCTGCAGGTAACCTTGCTCAAGTGTACTCAGTCATCCCGGCCCTGGGCCAGAGTACACCATGCTTGCCTCCACTCACTCTACACACTACTATAACTACTCATATTTACAAATATTTAATATTAGTGATTTTTTAATCATGTTGTCGAGTGCTTTTTTTTAACTTACAATTTTGACTACAGGGTAAATTTCACCCCATGTTTTCTGACAGGACGTAGCGTAGATGTGAAATAAACATTGAGATGTGCATTACTTGATGATACATGTTGGGAGGTTGATAACTTGTTTGAAACAGGTTTTGTAATATGTTTTTCACCATTACAGGCCGCTCATCAAGACAACAAGGTAGGATCTAAGGCGCGGACATCCCACCAATTTTTATGTTTAGTCCGATGGACACTTTAATCCCCCTTAGCATTAGTTTGTATTAACATGGGAGGAGGCGATGGTAGTAGCTGGACGTGTACTAGACTGTGTGTGTGTGTTAGTATGTGTGTGTGTTAGTGTGTGTGTGTGTGTGTGTGTGTTAGTGTGTGTGTGTTAGTGTGTGTGTGTTAGTGTGTGTGTGTTAGTGTGTGTGTGTTAGTGTGTGTGTTAGTGTGTGTGTGTGTGTGTGTTAGTGTGTGTGTTAGTGTTTGTAGTGTGTGTGTGTTAGTGTGTAGTTGTGTGTTAGTGTGTGTGTAGTGTGTGTGTGTGTGTGTTAGTGTGTGTGTGTTGTGTGTGTGTGTTAGTGTGTGTGTGTGTAGTGTGTGTGTGTAGTGTTAGTGTGTGTGTTAGTGTGTGTGTGTTAGTGTGTGTGTGTGTTAGTGTGTGTGTGTGTGTAGTGTGTGTGTAGTGTGTGTGTGTGTTAGTGTGTGTGTGTGTGTGTGTGTGTGTGTGTGTTAGTGTGTGTGTTAGTGTGTGTGTGTGTTAGTGTGTGTGTGTGTTGTGTGTGTGTGTGTTAGTGTGTGTGTGTGTTAGTGTGTGTGTGTGTTATGTGTGTGTGTTAGTGTGTGTGTGTGTTAGTGTGTGTGTGTGTTAGTGTGTGTGTGTTAGTGTGTGTGTGTGTTAGTGTGTGTGTGTGTTAGTGTGTGTGTGTGTGTAGTGTGTGTGTGTGTTAGTGTGTGTGTGTGTTAGTGTGTGTGTGTTTTAGTGTGTGTGTGTGTGTGTGTGTTGTGTGTGTGTAGTGTGTGTGTGTGTAGTGTGTGTGTTGTGTTAGTGTGTGTGTGTGTTAGTGTGTGTTGTAGTGTGTTTGTAGTGTGTGTATTGTGTGTGTAGTGTGTTATTGTGTGTGTGTGTTGTGTGTGTGTTATTGTGTGTGTGTGTGTTATTGTGTGTGTGTTATTGTGTGTGTGTTTGTGTGTGTGTGTGTGTGTGTGTGTTATGAGGTGTAGTGATTTCGGGGTATGGTAAGGTTGAAGTGGGGAGGTGCAGGACAGTAGTGGGGTTATAGTGGAGGGTCAGGGCTAAACAAATATTTCTATGCATTTTAACACCCTACAATATCCTAATTTCTTTAAATTTGGTATTGCAAGTTACCCTGTACTCTTGTAAATTTCAGCTCTGATATATAGGTCAAAAGTTATGATCCAGGTCATTTTGAGGTCATAGAACAACTATTATGTCTTTGGAACATTATAACATGGAACAATATAACTGTGCCTATTTAGAATCTGTTGATGAGTTTCATCTCTCTCGACTTAATCTATGGGTCACCGTATCACCTCTGGGATATCAGATTCATAAACTATTTGCGTAAAAGTAAATATTGATGAATTATCTAACAGTAACTGGGATAATTGTGTATATATAAATCACTCCATTCACTGTACATGTATCAGCCAAACAAATACTGTATGCTGATGTATCCAGAACTAGTACTCGACGCTTGGTAAGGCTACCCCTAATATTACCAAGCCTATGGATAGAGTTCTCTTAGTACTAGTACGATTTCGTGACTCGTTAGTATAATGTAATCTCTGTTGTTTCAACAGCATTGTAACAAAAGCCTGCACATACACGATGTTTATAGTTTTTTTTGGCAGTAAATCAGTCTGCATAATTTTGTGAGATACCACAGTGCTGATACTGTCCTAGAGCCGGTAAGAACTCTCACATTCTGTTTTTGACACAAAAAAATACTTTAATTATCTGTCCTGTCTTCTGCTGACTCTAAATATGTAAGATTTAATAGACCTGTTTATTATTCAGTTTAATATTACATAAACGTGTTTGTCCTGTGACCTCAAAATGACCTAGGTCATAACACTCTCTATAGGTCAGAAGAATGAGACACTCGTGCAACATTTGGGAACCTTTATTGATTCTCAAATGTTGCACAAGTGCCTCATTCTTCAACCTGTGGCTTTTGAAAACCATTTTCATCAAACCTATAGACCAGACTGAGCTAAAATTTATACATAAGAGATGAGAGAATGAGTTAACTTTCAATAACAAATTTGAAGAGATGAGGATAATATGGTAGGGTGTTAAATTGCAAATGAATATTGGTTGTCTGGCCCTGGAACTCCTTCGTCTGAATTTTCATTTTCATTATAAGCTCAAAGAAATGTTAATATTACAAGGACTTAATGTAGAAAGCGTGGTGTGTTTAGAGGTGTATTTTGTAGTTAGTTTGGGGGTATATGGCAGTAGTAAGGCTAGTCTGGTGTGGTTAGTGTGAAGGGTGTGTGTTATGGCTAGTGTGAAGGGTGTGTGTGAAGGGGAAGTGTGTATGTATAGTGGGGCTAGTGTGAAGGTGTGTGTTATGGCTAGTGTGAAGGGTGTGTGTTATGGCTAGTGTGAAGGTGTGTGTTATGGCTAGTGTGAAGGGTGTGTGTTTATGGCTAGTGTGAAGGGTGTGTGTGTTATGGCTAGTGTGAAGGGTGTGTGTGTTATGGCTAGTGTGAAGGTGTGTGTGTTATGGCTAGTGTGAAGGGTGTGTGTGTTATGGCTAGTGTGAAGGGTGTGTGTGTTTATGGCTAGTGTGAAGGGTGTGTGTGTTATGGCTAGTGTGAAGGGTGTGTGTGTTATGGCTAGTGTGAAGGTGTGTGTGTTATGGCTAGTGTGAAGGGTGTGTGTGTTAGTGTGTGAAGGGTGTGTGGAGTTGGTTTGTATGTGAAGGGGGTGTGTGTTATGGCAGTGTGAAGGGTGTGTTTATGGCTAGTGGAAGGGTGTGTGGTTATGGAGGTGAGGTTGTGTTATGGCTGTGTGAAGGGTGTGTGTGGTTATGGTAGGTGAAGGTGTGTGTTTATGGCTAGGTGAGTGTGTGTGTTATGGCTGTGTGAAGGGTGTGTGTTTGTGTGAAGGTGTTATGGTAGGGAAGTGTGTGTTAGGTATGTGAGGGTGTGTTTTATGTGAAGGTGTGTGTTATGTAGTGAAGGGTGTGTTTGGCTGTGAAGTGTTATGGCTAGTGTGAAGGGTGTGTTTGTAGTGTGAAGGGTGTGTTATGGAGTGTAAGGTGTGTTGTAGGTTGTGAAGGGTGGTGTGTGTTTGTAGGTGAAGGGTGTGTTTTGTAGTGTGAGGGGGTGTGTTATGGCTAGTGTGAAGGGTGTGTGTGTTATGGCTAGTGTGAAGGGTGTGTGTGTTATGGCTAGTGTGAAGGGTGTGTGTGTTATGGCTAGTGTGAAGGGTTGTGTGTTATGAGCTGTGTGGAGAGGTGTGTGTGTTATGGCTAGTGTGAAGGGTGTGTGTGTTATGGCTAGTGTGAAGGGTGTGTGTTATGGCTAGTGTGGAGGGTGTGTGTGTTATGGCTAGTGTGGAGGGTGTGTGTTATGGTTAGTGTGGAGGGTGTGTGTGTTATGGTTAGTGTGGAGGGTGTGTGTGTTATGGTTAGTGTGGAGGGTGTGTGTTATGGCTAGTGTGGAGGGTGTTGTGTTATGGCTAGTGTGAGAGGTGTGTGTGTTATGGTAGTGTGAAGGTGTGTGTGTTATGGCTAGTGTGAAGGGTGTGTTATGGCTAGTGTGAGAGGTGTGTGTGTTATGGCTAGTGTGAAGGGTGTGTTATGGCTAGTGTGAGAGGTGTGTGTGTTATGGCTAGTGTGAAGGGTGTGTTATGGCTAGTGTGAAGGGTGTGTTATGGCTAGTGTGGTGTGGTTATATTGTAGGTGTGTACAAGAATGGTTTGGGAGAGTGTGTTAAGCTACTGAGTTGCCTCTCCCTAACAGGAGATACTTGCATGGGGTTATAAAAGGAGTTGTACCTCCTACGTACGTGGTCGTCCTTAGTTTGTAGCAATGTGTTGTCTCGGTACTATAATGTGTTGCAAAAATTGTTTGCCTAGTGACTAGTGTCCAGCTGGTCACTCTTACGGTAACGTCTCGCTCATCTAACTGCGCGAGCTTATTAATTACATAGTCTTAGAAATCTAATAGAAAAGTTTCATATGACTAGAACATTTTGTGTAGTACGTAGTTTGTTGTTCTTATGCTAGAATGCTCTTGTCCGCCTTTCATGTACTTAAGTTTAATGTCTTTTTTTTTTTAAAGTATTTGTAACTTAATATAATAGTTTAGTTTGAAGACAACTTTGTCCTTCATGTGTTAAGGAGGCAAAGTTTGTTGGTGTTACTTGTCATAGTATTCTTAGCTGTCATAGATTTGCTAAGATACTTTTAGATAGGGAGCCAGGAGATTGAAGTCACCTCAACACCCAGATGAACTTGCAACTACTACGAAAATGAAGAGGAAAGAGAATTGCCAGAAATGGAGATATTCACTGACTGCAAGCTTTGTTAAATACAACACTGACCCACTGGTTGTTCCATCACTCACTAACACGTGGAGAAAATATCAGCACAAATGTAAATAATATACCTCAGCTATTGGTTTTTGCAAACATGTACACACAAATTCTTATGCTGACAACCAATTAAGGTAGCCAGTGGGAGGGGATGTTTAGGAAATTGTTTAACCCGTCTAAGACTTAATGATAGGTCTGCCTACATATTGTGACTTGTGAGAAATTTCAAAACTAGAAAAGTTCAACTAATGGCTGTACTATTCAAGTATTTGTGCTCTCAAATATTGTGCTATGCTCACAGCTCATATATGCAGGAAAGATATTATAACTGGAAAATGTACGTATACCTCTGATAAACCTTTGATTTTCGAGTTTTTTTTCCACTCCCAGAGCCCTGCCCAGTGTGAGGTTTATCTGGTGCTTGTCAGGTCAGTCGTGCTGTTGGCTGCCTCAGGTTGCTGGCCTACATATCCATCACATCCTGGTTGATCTGGCACTTGGTGGGGATACACGTCCAGTTTCCTCTTGAAGACTTCTAAACTTTTAACAGCAGTTTCAGAAACATGTTGAATAGTCTGTGATCATAGATGTGATAAGATGTTCTCTTGTATCAACATTCGCGGAGAATCAAGACATCGACTCAAGGCACTTAAATGTACTCTGGAACGGCAGAGAAAGATGGTACCTGAGGGTCAGGTCCCCATTCTGCACACAGCCATTCCTTATTGGAGTGAGTGATATGAAATGAAGTGTAACGTAATTTAGAGAAGTGTCAACATCTGTGATCCATCACTCACTTTCTACCAGCAGATATAAGAAATATTTCCACAACAAAAGCAGATGTTTTAGTAGTAGATTGGACCTCTACCTGCTGTGAATGTCTGGTAACCTATGTTGTGATTTACTGGTAAGAATACTGACATGTTTCGTAAATGGACAAAATACAATAACAAAAAAAGGCTGTTTCGCTTACCAGCAACTTTGACAAAACTCTAGATGAGTGAAACGTAGCAGCAATAAATTTCTTACTTGATGCAATTTTTAATATGTTTACGTAACCCAGGATGTGATGGCTATTCTAGCCTACGAACCGCTAGTAGAGACAGCCTGGTTCACGATACAGGCAACAACGAAGTCTGGCATCAGTTCGGGCTGTGATGGGTAGAACCATCCTGAAAACGTTCACACTGCCCAGGCAGTTTATACACGAGTTAGCGGCTCTGGTGGCGGCGACACTGTGGCTGTTTGGTGTTGGGGGTGGGAACTTGGCGGCAGCGTAGGGCAACCCAAGGAAAAAAAAAGGTCAGAAGTATATTTCATTCCAGTTTTTCCATTTACAAACTTCATTGATATCCTCCCCTAATTTTACTGACTTTAAAGTTGACGTTTTCTGATGCTGACCCCCAATAACCATCCACTTTCCTGGACGAGCTTGGTCAGTATTGGTCACAAACAATTTTACCCATAATTTATTTCTCAATTTAAGTTATTTATCTTAGATTTACTGAAATAAGTGTCCAGAAAGAAAACTAACCATTTAAAAGCTTCGAGGAGAGAACAGAAAACTGGGGCCCACAGGGCTCTCGAGAATGCAGTCAAATAATCGCCATAATGAAAGTTAGCTTTTATTCATTCGACTGTCTTAACATCAGTGACATAACTGTTATTTAGAGGATGTGCTGGAGTGAGAACACATCACATTCAGCAACAAGGAGCTGATGTGCGAACCATATCTGCATGAGGCGATCCATAGCCACTTTCACAGCCAACATGAAAGTAAACAGAGTAAAGTTAAGACACTAGTGGAGGAGTTACTAAGAAAAATAAATATTGCCTAGACTCACTCACGTCAAGATCTCAAAAGTAAATTTTCCAGTCTCTTCAAAACAAAGAATTCCTTTATATAGGCCACTGTTTCAGTGACAACGATGTGAAGCTGATACTAGCTGGCTTGGGACCATGACCCTTGGGGGCGATGACCCTTGGAATCAGCAACAGGTAGATTACAGGTAGGTATGTGTGAAACCTGAGGTGTGCTAGAGTATCAGAATCGGTTGGTATCGGCTAATTTTGTAGATCGGCAAAAATCTGCTCTGAATGCGGCAGGAAGGACGTATCTTCTTGGACTGTAGATATAAAGACCAGCTAAGATGCGTTGACTATAAAGATCTCTTCACTAAGCAGTAAACTGTCCTAAACGGATAGAACTATTGCACTTAGAGTAAAAGACAAAAGATCTGCACCTGTAATAAGAACACATGGCACCAGAGCCATATTCATCCTGCAGATACCAGGCAGCACACCAGTCAACAGTGCAATAAGGTACACACAAACATAGTCAGGTTCCTTTAGTTACTGTAAAAAAAACAAACATAGAAAAGTATTCAAGATGAGGAACGGTGTTCCACCGACGAAAATGGTGATGTGGTATCTGATACCAATAGAAGATCGTGATAAAGAAGTATTAAGACGACTCTTCAAAAAAAAGATGACAAACAGTATTACGGAGGAAAACTAAAGGGAACAAGAAAATTCTCAGGCAAGGAAAGTACGAAGGGGACCTTGAAAAAATAATGGACTTTATTTCCTACTGGAAGTTCTCTTAAGCAGTATTGTGAACGCTAAACACGTCAAGGACCTCGTCAGTGGACACAATTCAAGCTGTCACATGCGAAGAAGAGAACCTAAGATCTACGTAATCACTCTGGCTTCTAGCTAGATCTCAGAGTAAAACACACTTCGTAGGTAACCTACCTGGTCTCACTCGTCATCCATTTATATTTTTTCCCCATCCATTACCTTCTAATTTCCTCTTTTAACTAAAAATATAGACGAGCAATAGATGAGGCGGGGGTGCAGTCTTCAGTGACAGTGTACGGAGCCTGGAGTGAGAACCAACATACGATACATTAGGCAGCAGCACCATTATGTGTGGGCCTTAATGGATCATGTTGTATTGCCAGTGGCGGGCGGGGCCAGGGTGCGTACACCACAAATGGCATCTTAACTACCTTACCGATATCAAACACACCATTACTTACCACCACTTACTAACCGTGTTAGCGCCTGGGATGTGGGCCTTATGGTGATATACGAGATATTAATTGTAGTCGGTGAACGCCGTCGCCCTAGGGTGACCTAAGGAAGCGATGATCAAATGTTTTATCGTGGATGATAGACTAAAGTTAGGCAAGATTGGTGGGTTAAATGTTTGACTGGTTTCCAGAGTTATTCTGACCCCGCAGCCTAACCTGAGACTTTGCCTAATCAACTAAGCTGTTGGTGCAGGCGGCCAGCAGGCCTACATAGCCACGACAGCAGCAGGTTGTGTAGCGAGAGCAGCCACAGCAGGTGGTCAGGATGTAATGTAGTGCACCTCTCAGGTGGACGGTGAGGCTAACATCCGAAGGGGAGAACAGTTTGGGTATCCCAACATCAGGTACCGTGCGATAACATTATCCTCCACAACCACCACTCATAAACCCAGTAGTACTGTAGCTAGTGACTGCTATCAAACAAAATCTCCAAAGAGGGTTTATCCTGAAGAAAACTTAAAACGTTTACTTTTCTGTTTTTGAGGTAAGGGGGCGGAAGTTTTTTTTTTTTAATGGAACTTATGAGGTGGTGGTTATGTAAGTTCAAAACCAACGCTTGGTGTGTGGCACCTGGTGTGTGGCACCTGGGAGTAGGCACTAAAAATTGGCTTCTCTTAATAGTTATATAGCTGAGTGAAACAAGTTTCAAAGTTACTGAAGCAGACACTTTGGCTAACTTCTGAACGAGTGGGTTTGGTTGATACATGAATAAAAATGGTTGTGGATATATCATGGGCCAATATACTTGTTGAAATTCTGTTTTTGTTCTCTCGTGAGACCGCGGGGGCGTTGACCCCCGAAACCCTCTCCAGGTAACCTGCCGCGACACAGTAGTAAAGACATTCATGAAGTCAGAAAACTCCAGAATAATACTGCACATAACATATCCAAATAAAAATTTATTGCGGTATCATTATTATTATTATTACTGAAAAAAGAAATAAGAGATCCTACAAAAACACACAAGAGTGAATCCACTACGGCGCCGCTAATGCTGTAGAGCCCTGCCAAATTGACAAGGAATTTCTAGTAACAGGATAATGGAAAAAAAACCCATTTCACTAAACTTTTAATATTTGGTTATATTTCCAGTTTCAGGCATAAAATTAATTCTTGAAAGTAAGAAAAGTTCACTTCTTCAATTTTGATCTTGTTAAGAAATGCAGAATACCTCTCTGGTATGTGTGCTCGTATACTTTGGAGAAAGTTTATATTCATGGGAGATCCAAGAGGTCTCCAAGTGCACATACAGTCCATCTTACAAAGGAAGCAACAATGTGATGGCAAAATATTGCAGAACAAATCGTTGAAGTGTACAAAGTCATTGTTTCTTCACCGCATGAGCCGGACAGATAGTTTCATGACCTGACACCAAGAAAATGCTGCTATGCACCAGCTCTTCGGGAATCCTTAGTTCCCTAATGAATCTTTTGCTCATCTCCTTCAGGAACTTTGATGTGCTCTTCCCAGTGAGCTGAGGATCTTTGGACCTATGGGATCGAAAATATAATAATTTTTCGGGACTTCTTGAAGCTGGCAGCTGTCTTAAATAGTTACGGTAAAATCGCATAAGAATTGGAAAACTGGAGTGAAAACCATGAAAATTATTGGGAATTTTTAAAATAAGAATGCCACACTAATTATGGTTATTTCCCAGAGTGCTTGTAATCTCTCGATTGGACTGTTTTTGTATGTCTAAATAAGATTGCAAGATACCCTTGACCTTGTACGGAACGTGTCCCACAACATTGCCCCACACACTAATAAAGTTAAGACCTGCATGACACCAACCCTGGGCAGCCCAATACAAGTCATTGCCAAGGGTGTTTGACATTATTTCACAACAAATAATTAAATTAGGGCCTTTATGAAATGGGTTGGAAAGCTTAGTATGGGCAACATACCATGAGTAACATGTGAAAGACGAGTTTTGCGACGCAGAACTGATGAAGTCATCAGTTGATAAAGTAGATGTTAAATTAGAATCTAGTACCAGGTAATTATCCTTGTATATAAATCACTGTCAGCAATGGCGAAGGAATTCATGGCTCACGTTTGATACAGAACTTAACTCACACCATATATTGGGAGATTTCAATCTCTGAATATGAAATGGAAGATGGTAAAATGACAGCTTTGTACAAGAAATAGTTCGTGGCAGCAAGCTATATCAATACGTACATAAAAGGGAACTGGTGGGGCTTTGTGGAAAGTTTGCATTGAACGATAATAGAACCTTGGAAAAGCTGAATACAGAAGCATGAAGGTCTACATTAAATATGTACAACTGAGATAACTCAAAAGGTCAGATATAGAAAGAGCGTAGAAGAATGTACGGAAGAAAAAGGGATTATCGGACTGCTTAAAAGCATAAATTGTTACAACAAAGGAAAGAAAATCTTAGATTATAGAGATAGAACAAAAACTTTTAGCTTTGGTATCAGACAGAAGCTGGAGGGTAACAAGGTGTCCAGGGTATTGCAAGATATGCAAATATTTCATATACAATATCCAAGTTAAAAATTGCATGTACAATTGATCCATTAAACACAAGAGGTTCATACACTGACGATGAAAAATAGAAAGAATAAAATTCTAAAAAACTGATATGAATCAGTGTTCAGCAATTCACTTTTTTTAATAACTTCTGAAGGCCACACATTATATAACTGACATAAGCACTAAACCTGAAGAATTCGAAAAAATAAATAGAAAACTTGCACACTCGTGCAGCATCTGGAATGGATTCATGGAATTCCTTATCAAGAAAGAAATGCAAAATAGTACACGAGCACTTAGTGAAATCCCAGAAACCTTAGAATGCCTTGTATGGGCCAGTAGGCCTTCTGCAGTGTTCTTCCATTCTTATGGTCTTATAAAAGAGGCCGTGGAGTGCTAGCTAAATATTAGACCAGTAGCGCTTACATCGCATGTCAAGTCTTCGGAAGGATAATGAAACAACAAATTTTATGGAAGAGCAAAACCTGCATAACCCAAACCAACATTGATTTAGAGCAGGAGGTGAGAGTGGTGGAGGAGGGGGAGTGGGGAGGGAGTGGTGGGAGGGAGTGGTGGGAGGGAGGGTGGGAGGGAGTGGTGGGAGGGAGTGGGGGAGGAGGGAAGGGTGGGAGGGAGGGGGAGGGAGGGTGGGAGGGAGTGGTGGGAGGGAGGGGGGAGGGAGGGAGGGAGGGAGGAGGGAGGGAGGAGGAAGGAGAGGGAGGAAGGAAGGAAGGAAGGAAGGAGGGAGGAAAGGGAAAGGGAAGGAAGGAGGGAGGGAGGAAGGAGGAGGGAAGGAAGGAAGGAAGGAAGGTCACAGCTAGTAAACCACTGTGGCAGAATTTGCGTAGGTGTTGGAAGAAAATAAAAATGCAGATATAGTGTACACACATTTCGCAAAGGCATTTGACAAATGCGATCCTGGGTGATTGTACAGAAAATGAGGGCCAGAGGTATAACGGGGAAAGTAGGCACATGGATATTTAACTTTCTAACAGAACACTGTGGTAGCCAACAAAGCAAAATCCAGCATTAGAAAATTAAAAATTCAGTACCCCAAGGCACAGTCCTGGTACCTTTACAGTTTCTTATCCTCATACCTGGCATAGATAAAAACAAAAAACTTCCCACAGTTTCGTAACATTGTGGATGATACGAAAATTAACATGAAAACTACCTTGGTAGAATACAGAAAAATTGCAGGAACCTGTAAGCAGTGTTTCAGTGGGCAGTGGAGAATGACATGACTTTCAACAATGACAAGTTCGAAGTGCTCAAATATGGAAAGAATAAGAGAACTCAAAAGAGAAACTGTATGCAGAATGCAATAAGTTACTAAATAGAACGGAAAAACACTGAAAAGACCTGGGTGTAATAATGTTAGCTGACCTCTCAAAGAACACAATAAGGCAAATGTCATGACGGCCAGAAAAATGACGGGAGTGGGTTATGATAACTTTCAAAATAAGAGAAATAATGCAATACGTAACACGTTCAAATCACTTGTGCCTCTCTCTTAGAGTTATTGTTCAGTGTTGAGAGCTATGTGCTGGGTAAGAGCGAGAGAGCGAGCTGGAACAAGTTCAGAGATTATTTACAGCCTGCGTAGAGCCAATAAAGCATTTAAATTACTGGGAACTCCTCATTCCTAAATATGTATTAGTTGGAGCGGAGAAGAGATGCATGGTATGTATGTACATGGACTGTGCTTGAGGGCTTGGTCCTAAATCTGCATACTATAACTACCGAAGTAAGAGACGGAGAAAGTGACAGTGATGCCGTGAACGTAATGAGAGGACATTGTATCGACAGCCGTGGTCCAAGACTGTTTTTTTTTTTTGTTAACATCTTTCAGAAGATATCAGAAACGCTGCCGGAACAATTGTTGTCTTCCAGAGGAAACGACTAGGCTAAGATGTATATGTGGGCCAGCGGGCCGCCAGTAGCGTTGAAACAGTATGGTGGACCAGGCAAACGCCGGACAAGTCTGGCCCAGGGCCGGGCTGCGGGAGTTAGTAAACTCGAAACCCATCAAAGGTAATGAGCCGTTGCTGAAGGGAAATTAAATAAACTGATATTAACTCGGAAATAAGTGAAATTCTTGGAGCACAATATTATAAAAGTAACAACGTCAACATGGAGTGAAAAAGGCTATACTATTCGCTAAGAAAGAGGTGCTCCTCAAAGGATACTAGATAGTTGTTCTTAGTGACAGAGCAGTTGGATGGAGTGAAAAATGAATGGTAATATAGTTAACGTTCAACTTTTTATGACTAAAATATCAAAGCCTCATCAAACTAAAAAAATAAATTTAAGGCCTTAAGTATCGTATGGAGACTAAGTGAACCCAAGTCAACGTGAATTTAAAGCTGGAAGATCATGTGTAATACGACTGTTACATCATTTCAGCCAACTCATTGAGGTTTGTGGAAGGGAAACGAAATATATTGTAGATGTAGTCTACAGTTTCCAAATCCTTTCTTCATAAATGAAGATTACCAACAGACCCCTGGCTGTCTTCAAGAATGAATTGGCACAAGTTTCTGAAGTCTGTGCTTGATCAGCCGGGCTGTAGTGCTTACGTTGGACTGAATAGCTAGCACTAACAGTCTGGTTGATTAAGCCATCCATCGGAAGGTCTAGGGTAGCGGGGGCGTCGACTCTCTGAACACACTCCAGGTAGGTATTGCACAATTTGACCATGGAGTGGCGCGCGCGCGCACTATATATTTATATATATATGTGTGTGTGTGTAATCACACATGCAAACAAGCTATGAAAAATTCAAAACAAGCCACAAAAGGGTCAATGTAGCCACATTAATATATACTCAGGAAATTTTTGATGATCATGTCCCCTGTCTACACTATCATAACTTAATGAAGTAAGAGATATGGGAGAAAGTATAGCACAGAGTGAACAGCAGTGCTGCTGTAGATACAATACTAGATAGTGTCAACATCTGTGGCATGCAACTCTATAACCTACTGGCAGACGTAAAATGTTGGGAGGTGATCACTGCCTGCTGCAGTGCCTGGTCAACCAGGTAATGATGGTTATCCAAAGTCTGCTGGCCACTAGCAGCGAACAGTGGTCGAGTGGACAATCAACAATGAAGTGTGGCCCCAGACTGGGCACAGAGGTGCCAGCAAAATTCCTCAGCTAACAAGCATGGGCGCAACGAGTCCACTGAGAGAACTCGATGAGTGTCAGAGGTCCCCGACTAGTCAATGCCCTCTCCGCGCATAAGGAAAATTACCAACAAACCACTGGCTTTCATCAAGAGAAACCTGGACAAGTTCCTCAAATCAGTGCCTGACCAGCCGGGATGTGGTTCGTACGTCGGACTGCTTGCGGCCAACAGTAACAACCAAGTTGATCAAACCTTGATCTTCCAAGAGGCTTGGTGTGGGACCAGGCCTTGGGGACATTGGCCTTCCCTCCGGAAATGTCGTAAATAGGGTAAATAGCCCTGACATCACACATGATGTTAGAAGTAAAATTGGTGTATATATCAAAGAAACACAATAAATATGGAATCACGTGTAGTGAAGCCAGAACGTCATGGGCTTATACCAGGATTCTCGCGCGTCAGCTAGCAACTGCTACACCATTACATGGTTTAGTATACATTACAAGACGAACAATATGAGGATGCAATATACACTGATTTCGTGGGGGCGGACAAATGGGAGGGTAGTATTAAAATTAATGCAAAAGAAGCAACGAAAAAAAAGATGCAAATTTATATTTTAATAGATCAGTCGTCCATAGTCTTGAAGCTCTGCATTCATAAAATAATAGCATATACTCCATTGCTTTCTTTATTTTTGTTTTTCTTAGTCCTTTTTTTATACTTAACGGGAACACAGCAACCTAAGTTTTTTATTACTATTTTTTTTAACTGATCCGGGATACGTTTACCTCGTATGATTATATAAATCTTGTCGAGTATAAATTTGTGACTTAGTTTGTGTGGTTCATGACCATGCCAGAATATTTTATTTTATTGTGCTGAATGATCTATGGTCTCGGTGATCGTTGAATTAGAAACCTAATTCTGTGTAATAGGAGCAGTTTATAAGCCATCATGATCCCGTGCAAGAGTAGTATTAACAATGCTTGACAGTACCGTGCAAGAGGAGTATTAACAATGCTTGACAGTACCGTGCAAGAGGAGTATTAACAATGCTTGACAGTACCGTGCAAGAGGAGTATTAACAATGCTTGACAGTACCGTGCAAGAGGAGTATTAACAATGCTTGACAGTACCGTGCAAGAGGAGTATTAACAATGCTTGACAGTACCGTGCAAGAGGAGTATTAACAATGCTTGACAGTACCGTGCAAGATGAGTATTAACAATGCTTGACAGTACCGTGCAAGAAGAGTATTAACAATGCTTGACAGTACCGTGCAAGAAGAGTATTAACAATGCTTGACAGTACCGTGCAAGAGAGTATTAACAATGCTTGACAGTACCGTGCAAGAGGAGTATTAACAATGCTTGACAGTACCGTGCAAGAGGGGTATTAACAATGCTTGACAGTACCGTGCAAGAGGAGTATTAACAATGCTTGACAGTACCGTGCAAGAGGAGTATTAACAATGATTGACAGTACCGTGCAAAAGAGTATTAACAATGCTTGACAGTACCGTGCAAGAAGAGTATTAACAATGCTTGACAGTACCGTGCAAGAGGAGTATTAACAATGCTTGACAGTACCGTGCAAGAGGAGTATTAACAATGCTTGACAGTACCGTGCAAGAGGAGTATTAACAATGCTTGACAGTACCGTGCAAGAGGAGTATTAACAATGCTTGACAGTACCGTGCAAGAGGAGTATTAACAATGCTTGACAGTACCGTGCAAGAAGAGTATTAACAATGCTTGACAGTACCGTGCAAGAGGAGTATTAACAATGCTTGACAGTACCGTGCAAGAGAGTATTAACAATGCTTGACAGTACCGTGCAAGAGGAGTATTAACAATGCTTGACAGTACCGTGCAAGAGGAGTATTAACAATGCTTGACAGTACCGTGCAAGAGGAGTATTAACAATGCTTGACAGTACCGTGCAAGAGGAGTATTAACAATGCTTGACAGTACCGTGCAAGAGGAGTATTAACAATGCTTGACAGTACCGTGCAAGAGGAGTATTAACAATGCTTGACAGTACCGTGCAAGAGGAGTATTAACAATGCTTGACAGTACCGTGCAAGAGGAGTATTAACAATGCTTGACAGTACCGTGCAAGAGGAGTATTAACAATGCTTGACAGTACCGTGCAAGAGGAGTATTAACAATGCTTGACAGTACCGTGCAAGAGGAGTATTAACAATGCTTGACAGTACCGTGCAAGAGGAGTATTAACAATGCTTGACAGTACCGTGCAAGAGGAGTATTAACAATGCTTGACAGTACCGTGCAAGAGGAGTATTAACAATGCTTGACAGTACCGTGCAAGAGGAGTATTAACAATGCTTGACAGTACCGTGCAAGAGGAGTATTAACAATGCTTGACAGTACCGTGCAAGAGGAGTATTAACAATGCTTGACAGTACCGTGCAAGAGGAGTATTAACAATGCTTGACAGTACCGTGCAAGAGGAGTATTAACAATGCTTGACAGTACCGTGCAAGAGGATTATTAACAATGCTTGACAGTACCGTGCAAGAGGAGTATTAACAATGCTTGACAGTACCGTGCAAGAGGAGTATTAACAATGCTTGACAGTACCGTGCAAGAGGAGTATTAACAATGCTTGACAGTACCGTGCAAGAGGAGTATTAACAATGCTTGACAGTACCGTGCAAGAGGAGTATTAACAATGTTTGACAGTACCGTGCAAGAGGAGTATTAACA
The DNA here is from genome assembly GCA_009830355.1 of Cherax destructor. NCBI lineage: Eukaryota > Metazoa > Arthropoda > Malacostraca > Decapoda > Parastacidae > Cherax > Cherax destructor. The sequence continues at coordinate 5,910 of WNWK01000212.1, read as the reverse complement.
ATGCTTGACAGTACCGTGCAAGAGGAGTATTAACAATGCTTGACAGTACCGTGCAAGAGGAGTATTAACAATGCTTGACAGTTCCGTGAGAAAGTTGGATAAGATTCTAATCGGGGGGTAAAATTGACGTGCTTAATGCCAAAGTGGTTACATCTGATGCCAAGTGGCAGTCAAGGGATAAAAATAAATAAATGTTAGTTTTAGGAGGAGAATGTTTATAGATAAAGATGTATACGTATTACTTTTTTACAATGTGGTGCACAGTGCGCGGGAGTCAGGTTACCGGCATCGTTTACACGTATAAAGAGGCTTGTCATTGTAGTTATACCCACATGTATTTACTAAATCTTTAATTTAGTATGATTTTTTTTTTTAAACTATAGTGGTCTTTATATTTGTTTTATTTTGCAATTCCCTAATTATCATCAGTGGTTTGTTCTACTTCATTAATGTTGTTTTAGCTCATGCCAGTGTTAGCAAAATAATTTGAAGAGCATTTTTCGTTTTCATAGTGAGAGTTATGTTGATCTTATTTTGTATTGTAGCTTAGCTGATGCTATACACAAATATAGCATCAGTTTTCAGTGTTTGAGTTAAGGTATCAACGTGAACGTCATATTACCTTGTGTTCACACAGCCCAGCCTGAAGCCCGTAGGTTAACGTAGTCATCACAGCCTGGCTGATCTAGTACTTGCAGGAGGTAGTGGTCCACTTTTCTCTTATACATGTAAATTTTTATGGTGATATTTCTTGCATCCATTAGTAGCAGGTTGAATAGGTCCGTGTGGCACCCCGGGTTTTCACTGCACAAACAGCACATATTTGTAAATGTGTCTGTGTCATTTTGAACAGGTAGATGCAGGTGGATGAATCAGATGTATATTGACAGCTGGCGACAGTTACCTGAGGTATCTGGGGACGTTCCAAGAGGTACAGATCGAGGGACTTGTGCGTTGCCAATAATTTAGAAGCTTGACCGAATTTATGCGAGCAATGAAGGCGCTCGGTACATTCTCCAGGTTTGCAAATTCATTTACGCTAAAAGGGCAGTATGCCAGGCTTGAGAAAAAGTGACTCGAGTATCGTCCATTTGCTTGGCATCTCTAGTTTTGAAGGTTCTAGTTATCCAGCCTATCATTTTCCATGCAGTTATAATAATGGCACTTGTGATCATTGAAAGTGAGATAGTTTGACATTAGCACTCCAAATTCCCTCATCTTAGACTTTGGCTCTATTGTGATTGGTTTGTTTTATACTGTTCAATTTTTTACGTCAAATTTTGTTTATAACGGATCAGCAGAATTTAGTCCTCGCCAAGCATTTATACATATAACCTACCTATACATATACATGCTCAGTGGCCATTTTATTAGGTACGCCTGTTCGTTAATGCAAATATCCGATTAGCCAATCACGTGGCAGAACCTCGGTGCCTAAAAGTATGCAGATATGGTCAAGAGGTTCAATTGTTGGTCAGACCAAACATTAGACTCGGGAAGAAATGCTATCTGAGTGACTTTGGCACTAACAATCATTCCACGGTCAAACGGGGTAGCTTACAGAGAATGGTGTGAAAACACACAACATCCATTGAGCGGCAGTTCTGTGGGCAAAAACGCCTTGTTAATGAGAGACTTCGAGGAGAATAACCAGACTGGTTCAAACCGACAGGAAGACAACAGTAACTCAAATAACCACATATTACAACAGTAGAATTCAGAAGAGCATCTCTGAATACGCACCTCGAACCTTGAAGTGCACAAGCTACAGCAGCATTCTACATTTTAATTCAACCACGGACAAGTGGTATTTTAGCAGTAACTGTGGCTAACCGGGGATCGAACCCATGTTTTAGCCCACCTCCTGGGAAGCAAGTCAAAACTCGTGACGTTCTAACTACTACACCATCAATCCTACAATCATGTACCTAGTAGCACTAGGCATGGTTGCATTAATATGTAGACTGCTTGTGAAGGCTGGTATATCAAACGGGAGTAAAATGAAATTAGTTCTGAGTTTACCACAGCCATGCATGTAATTGCATCATGAAACATGCCTAGTGCTACTAGGTACATGATGTTTGTAGGATTGATGGTATAGTGGTCAGAACGTTGTGAGTTCTGACTTGCTTCCCAGGAGGCGGGCTAGAACAATACAGGTTCGATCCCGGGCTAGCCAGTTTATTGCTAAAATACCCCATGTTTGTGGTTGCATTAATGTGTGTGTGCACACATGCATTCTTTGGACATATATATATATATATATATATTATACAGTGGTACCTCGGTATACGTCCGCTTTGGAATAAGCCCAACTTGGTATACATCCTGTTTGGACGCGAAAATTTTTGCTTGGTATACAACCTTTGTTTGGAATATGATTTGCGTGCTAGAACTTGTATGGGTCAAAATGAGTCATGACACTGCAGAGGGGCACAGGGAAAGATGACCCCTGAGGAGCTGCAGGAACTTGAGAAGGAGGAGCACAAGACTAAGATGGATGCACTTTCTTTAGGCTCAGAAGAGGAGATAGAGGAAGCCCCTACTTCATTAATCAAGGAAATCTTTGCCAAATGGATGGACGTCAAAAACTTTGCAGTGAAGTACCACCCCAACAAAGCCCAAACAAGCCGTAATAGCATTGTCTGGAATGACCAGACAATGTCACATTTCCGAAACATCCTGAGGAGAAGGCCGAAGCAAAGTTCTTTGGACAGATTTTTAGTAAAAGTCAAACCTGGTGAGCTTCAACAGGTCCAAATAGGGAAAAGAGAAGGGGACTCTCCTTCCAAACAAAGACATTTCCTCCTCCTCCCTTCTCAGCACTATCCTCGTAGTCACTCGACTCTTTTCAGCAAAGTAAAGCGAGGTTAAATTTGCATTTATTTCATCTAATTCTTTTGTATTTATGTATGTATTTTAGTATTAAGCAGTGTTTAAATTATTTTATACAACCCTATCAATGTATAATATGCCATTAACAATAAGATTTTTGTTTTTTATGGGAACGGATTAATCTTTTTCCCTGTATTTCTTATGGGAAAATTCGTTTGGTATACGTCCTGTTTGGTACAAGTCCAAGGTCCTGGAACGGATTAAGGACATATACTGAAGTACCACTGTGTGTGTGTGTGTGTGTATAATCACACACACATACATGTGTATATACACAATGGGACCTTGACTTGCGAGTGCCCCAACTTACGAGTTTTCAGAGTTACGAGCCGTCGCTCGGTCGATTTTTTGCTTTGAGTTGCAAGCCAAAATCTGAGTTATGAGTGAGCTTCAGATACGCCGCCACTCGCAGGAGATACCGAGGAAATATCAGAAACTTCGATAATAACCAATGTGTAACATCCTTTCAGTTTTGATACCACTGGAAGTGTCATCCTACCAGAATGTTCTATAACGTATGCCCTAAGTAAAGAGAAACAATTCTGGAACATGTGTATACATGTTTGGCAGGTGGCTGGCTGATTTGCTTTGGCTATCTTTATATCCTTCTGTCTGTCTGTATCTATCTCTGTCTCTCACAGGTACACATAAATACTTCAGTTATACATAGTATAAATTACCAAAAAATCCAGACAAAACGCTATACTATGCTTGTCGATATAAGGCATAATAAGCATGACTGGCAAGCAATACACATTTTCACTTGTTCAGGAATCAGAGGTGACGACTCTGCATCGTGTGTAATGCCTGTTGGTTCATGAGCGGCTCTCTGAGACAGAGACAGGAAGACGGAAACACAGGCAGAGGCAGAGACAGAGATAAACATAGAGATACAGACAGAAACAGATAGCCATGTTTGTGTAACAGTGAAAAATAAAGCCAAGGCAGTGCACAATCATCAAATGTCACCACTGCTACACTGTCAGCAGTGGAGTGACACTCATCTTACACAGTGCTTCAAGGAGTTTCATGTATACTCCAGCATTTCTAAAACATTGCTGGGACCTGGCAAAAAAAGGCAAAAATAATTTATTTATAAATACATTTTTCTTATTTAAAAACCCGTAACAAAAAATTGGTGTTTTTGGGGGGCTGGAATGGATTAATGGCATTTCAATTAATTTCAATGAGGAAAATTGATTTGATATACGAGCAGATTGAGTTAAGAGCTGAGTCATGCAACGAATTAAACTCACAAGTCAAGGTACGTACTACTGTATATATATAATACATATACGTTTATGTATATACTACAGTGGAACCTCGGCACTAACTTAATTCATTCCAGAAGGCTGTTAGTTCCAATCTGTCCGAGTACCGAACATATTTTTCCCAACAAATTTTCTTTTTGATTGGCTGTTATCACTAATCCTCTTAGGCCTCATAGTGACTTGTTTAAACAAATAATAATAAAAAAATGCGAGAAAACATAAAATAGTTCACGGTGAAGTTCTGGCAGGTCGTGTTTGTTTGGTAGTGCCGAGCAAACGTTTGGCTACCGAACAAAGTTCGAATACCAAATTGTTAGAGCTGTGCAATGTTGCAGTGACAGGAGAAATGAGGGGAAGTTTTTTCAGAGTATGTTAACGTGGTTGGCAGCCGCCAGTATCTGAATGAGGGAGGGAGGCCTGGTCGAATGCCAACCACCCACCGGTCCCCTACCCCACCCCATATGGGGTCAGGTGAGGTAGGCCCCACAGTTTGCAGAAGCATGAGGTAGAGGAACTAGGAGATAGTTAATAGCCTTAAGCTTCTAACTGCTGGAAACCGGTCATGTGACGTAAGAAGTTACACTACAATAGTGGATCATCTGCATACAGTATGTAGCTATTGTTAAGGTTGTACACAATAGCTACATTCTGTATGTGGATGATCCACTATTGTAATATAACTTCTTACTCACATGACCTGTTTCCAGCAGTTAAAGCTTAGGACTGGCTATTAACTATCTCCTAGTTACTCTACCTCATGCTGTCTACAAACTGTGGGGCCTACCTGACCCCATATGTGGTGGGGTGTGGGGGACCAGTGGTGTGGTTGGCATTCGACCAGGCCTCCCTCCCTCATTCAGAGACATTTGCAGGTGCCACCCAAGCTACCATACTCTGAAAAACTTCCCCCTCATTTCTCCTGTTGCTGCCCTTGCGACATTGCATAGTTCCTGATGATGCACTGATAAGTATGAAAGTACTTGAGCTTAAGATTCCCATCCCCCCCGGTGGCTTGTCTTGCACTAAGATCGCCTGTCTGCGATTGTTTTGCATATAATTATATATACTGATATATATTACATATGCTTAACAATTCATAAACGGGAGAAGTGTTTAACAAACATTATCTCTGTCCACAGTGGGAATCGAACCTGACACTGTATCAAAGTACATACAGTGGTACCTCGGGTTAAGACCTTAATTTGTTCCAGAAGGCTGTTCGAGTGCCAATACCGAATGAATTTGTTCCTGTAAGGAATAATGTAAATTAGATTAATCCGTTTCAGACCCCAAAAAATACACTTACAAAAGCACTTACAAAAATACACTTACATAATTGTTCGAGTTGGGAGCTGCTCTTATGCTGAGGTACCACTGTACACTGCTTTTGCCACTCATCCGGATCTGGGATCTGGCTGAGTGGCGAAAGTACTGTGTGTGTGTGTGTGTGAGCCCTTAGTATTCTGTGGAGAAAGAGCTTAGATCTAGGTGAAATTCCAGAAGCCTTAAAGAGTGCAGACATAGCTCCTTTGCATAAGGGAGGTAGTAGAGCACTAGCTAAAAATTACAGATCAGTAGCCCTCACTTCTCGCATCATAAAAATCTTTGAAAGAGTGATGAGACGGCAGATTACAAAGTTCATGGACCAGCACAACCAACATAACCCGAACCAGCATGGCTTTAGAGCGGGTCGATCATGCCTGTCACAGCTGCTGAACCATTATGACAGAATTACGGAGGCATT